>AP025049.1:8045332-8157653 GCA_036186865.1 Eustoma russellianum
GGGGTGAATAGAGTGTTTGGCTCTTTTGCGGAATTTTCTCGTTTGCTTAACTCAAAAAGGATATTCAAAATCAGAGCAAGAATGGGAGATGAGAAGTAGTGAATGAGTACACCGGATATAGAGTGGTTCGAATCGTAAATGATTCTACTCCACTACCACTTTGTTTCCAAAGTAGATTTTCAACAACTACTCTTCTTATTATGAATAATAAGAACAACCACAGCAACACTTACCCTAACACTTTAGTGTAAGCAACAACAACAGCAACTTCTTGCACAAAACACACTTGTGCAACTACAGAAACTACAGCTTTTAGCAAGAACAACTTCTTGCTTCCTCACAACTTCAACAAAAGTTCCCTCAAGAACTTCTCACAGTGGGTTGAAGAAATATAGTAAGGTTCACACTTTCTCACAAGTCTAAGCACAAGCAAGAGATCAAATATTTATGGTTCCTCTTGTGCTTGACTCTCTTTCTCTCAATATACAATAATGAAGATCAAAGAAAAGCTAGATAAGCTTTAAAAAAATTTACAAGTATGAGAGAAATATACAACAATGGAAAGTGTGCGATTGCTTCATCCAAGCTTCTTCTATTTATAAATAAAGTTGACCATGTTTTTGAGGCTCTCCACCAAGTCTTCATCTTCAAAAATGTCAAGATAGTGCCCAAATAGTCTTTAGCCACCCTATGGAGTGATTTGATCTTGGATAGCCACCCTAGAGAATCTTAGACATGGTTAAAATAGTCAAGGAAGCATGTAGTATGTTGGGTTAAAGTCCACAAGAAATTTGAGCAAGATTGGAGAGAGAAAATATCATAGATCTCCCTTGGATTTTGTTTCAACGTTTGAAAATTTTTGAACTCTGGAGACGTCGATCGATCTACGTGCCAGGGCTGAGAGATCGACGTCTCTCAGTCAGACGTCGATCGATTGACGTCAGCCTGGCTTAGAGATCGACGTCTCTCAGAATGACATCGATCGATCGACGTCATTAGGCTGAGAGATCGACGTCTCTCAGATGTATGTCGATCGATCGACATACCTGAAGCTGAGAGATCAACGTCTCTCAGTTATACGTCGATCGATCGACGTATGCTTAACTGAGAGATCGACGTCTCTCAGATATACGTCAATCGATACACGTCTCTTGGCTGAGAGTATGACGTGGATCTGAGTGCTCAAATATCTACCAAGCTTCACCTGAATCGAGCCATGTGTCTCCTGAGGGACTGATGTGTACTTCAACTGATCTATTGAAAGATTCACGTCTCGCACATGTTTTTCTCAATTTGCTTCGAACTTAATGTGTAAAATTCCATCTTAGCCCTTTAAAACATCTTTTTATATCATCAAAACATTTTATAATCTAACACACCTTATGCACAACATACTCCAAAAAAGATAATCTAATACCGTCACACAGCCATTCCTTGAACGAAGATATGCTTTCTTGTCTTCTCTTCGGTGGTGCTTTGTCCAAATTATGTCCGTATATGAAGTTAGTGTAAAATGAACCAATAAATCCCGTTTCCTACTACCTTATCGACTTCAACATCCATCGATCTATGTCTTCAATATCTAAACTGCACATGTCGTTCGACCGGTGTGACACTTCTCTAGTGATTTTCAGTTCAATATTGACTCAAACGCTTCAATGGTAACTGGTTTTATGAAGATGTCAGCTAATTGATAATTTATTGGGACAATTCAATACAAACTCACCTTTTTTTACATAATCTCTTATAGAATGTTGTATAACCTTAATATGTTTTGCTCAACCACGACGAATCAAATTTTGTGCCGTATTTATAGCTATGATATTATCACATACGATAGCCACTTGATCAAATTTAATGTTATAGTACTTTGATATGTGTGTCATAAGAGCAATTGTGCAAAACAAGAGACAATCAACATATATATGTATCTCAAGTAGAGAGTGAAACACTATTTTGTTTTTTTAGAAAACCAAGAAAACAAAATATCACCAAAAAATGACAAGTACACGATGTATTTTTCTTATCAACAAGATTTTAAGCATTATCCAAATCACTATAGCCTCTTCAATCAAAACATCAATTTTGTGGATAAAAAAACCCAAAATCCATTGTATCTTTCAAATATCTAAAAATACAATTGATATCAACTAGACGTGATTCCTTAGATGTTCTCTGAAATCTAACACATAAATACACGCCACACAATATGTTCTGCCTGTTAGCGATCAAATAAAGTAATCTACCAATTATACAATTATGCTTTGTTACCTCAAACAGCTTTCTTTTTTGTCTTTATCAATCTTTGCATTAATGCTTATTGGTGTACTTAAACTCTTTTCATCCACAAATTTGTAATTTTTGATAAGATATTTTTTTTAGAAATGTACACTCCCCATTTAGTTTACTTGATTTGAAGTCCAAAAAAGCAGCTGAGGTCATTCATCATATTCATCTCAAACTATCCTTCCATAAGCTTAGAAAAATGCTCACACAAAACATAATTGGCAGCACTAAATGTAATATCATTAATGTAAATCTGTACAAGTAAATGATCACTTCTGTATCATTTAATAAACAATGTAGTGTCAAATTTTCCTCTTGAAAAGCCATTTTCAAGTAGAAACTTCTCAGTCTCTCGTAACAAGCTCTAGGTGCTTGTTTAAGTATATAAATAGCCTTTTTAAGTTTAACGACATGAATTGGATAATGATGATCTTTAAATCCTACAGGTCAGAGCTATATATACCCCTTTGAAAACAATGACAGTTAAGAAAGACGATTCTACATCCATATTACAAAATTTAATATCTCTAGTATGCATAAGCTACAAATATCCTAATAGCTTCTACCTTGTTACGGGGCCAATTTTCGAATCATAATCAATTCTTTGTTTTTGTGTATATCTTTTTGCCACCAATCTATCTTTATTTCAATCATTTTTCCTTGGAAATACATTTTATTTCTAAATACTCATTTAGTTCCACTAATAGAATGATTTTTTGGTTTAGGAACTAATTCACAAACATCACTTTGCTAAAATTAATTTAATTCTTCTTGCATATCGACTACCCAGTCGTCCTCAATTGTTGCTTTTTTTTTTATTTTTTAGGCTCAACTCGTAAAATGAATGTATTTTCGTGAATTTTTCTACTGGTCAACATACCTTGCCTTGGTTACCTAATATTCAATCTTAAGGATGAGTTTTCCTGTATTTAAACGATTCAGTAAATTTGAGGTATCACCTCCAACTTCTATTCTTTCATTCACTTTATGGGTTAGTGCACTTTTAACTAGCTCAATTATAAGATCAATGTAAAAATCTCCTTCAGATGTGTCCCCTATATTATCTACATTATTTATCTAGCGTATATTATTCTCTTCATCATCATTAACTAGATGTTCATCATCAAGTGATTTACTAAATGTAACATGAATGGTTTCTTCAACACTCTTATTCTTTTTGTTATACACTATAAATGTCTTGTTGTTATTTGCATATCCTACAAAAATTCATTCATCTACTTTGAGGCCAAACATATCAAAATTATATTTGGTGTTAAATAAAAAATACTTACAATCAAAGACCTCGACATACCTAATATTATCCACTCTTTATTTCCAAAGCTCTTAAGGACTTTTTTGGAGAAATGGCTTCATGTAAACTCTACTCATCACCTGGTATGTGGCATTAACAATTTAAGCCCAAAAGTATTTAGGAAAATCAAACTGATTTATCATGGCTCTACTCATTTTTTAAAGTGTTATTCTTTTGTTTTGGTACACTATTTTATTGAGTATTTCAAGGAGTCAAGAAGTTGTGTCCATACCGTTTGGATACACAAAACTCTTAGAATTCACCATCAAACTCCCTACCTGTATCACTTCTAATTTACATGATAGTACATTCTTTCAACTTTTCTAACCTCTTACAAACTAAAATAAAATCTTGAAATGCATCATTCTATTTAACTGAAAACATAACAGAAGTATATCTAAAACAATCATCTACCACAACAAAGGTGAAATATTTTCTACTTAGACTTTCTGTACCAATGTTCTCATATAAATCTATACGAATAAAACGCGACTTAATAAGTTTTGTCTTTTGACAAGTGTTACACAAACTATGGTTTTTGAAATTCAAATTGAGAAGACCTTGGACTCCTTTATTTATGGAAATCTCCTTGATACATTTTAACAATTTGGCCAAGTCATTCATGCTATAGTTGTGTCAAATCATTTTTAGCCACTAGGCAAGAAAAACTTTGTGAAATCAAGTCATATAAGCAAAATTTGTGAACGTGATTTTTCCTCAAAGCCTCAAAAACCATCTCACCATCCTCTATCACAAGACATTTTTTTTGTTTCAAAAGAAATTTGGAAATTAGCATCATAGAGTGGAAACTTACCAAATTATACTTAAACCCTTCTACATAACACATATTACTTATAGTAAAAAAAGAGTTACAAATTTCTCTATGTCCAAGAATTTTTGCTCTTCTATTTCCAAAGAGGACCGTTCCACCACCTTGGACCTTGCTTGGTGAATAGGCCTTTGTCTTCCATCATATGTGTGGAAAAACCATTGTCCATAAGCCACTTGCCTCTTCCTTGGCCATTTCATTTAGCTTGAGTACATGCAACACCAAAATGTTTATGTCTTGGTACTCTTTGATGATTGGGTCTTTTAGGGCTAGTTCCTTGACCCCTAGTCCTCCAATCACTAATGGAGAAGTTTCTAGGTCTACAAACATTTATTACATGTCCTTTCTTGTTACAAAAGAAACTCGTGGGTACATGTTTAGGTTGTATGTTATTGAACTTAGAAGGTAGCGAACTTTCTTAGGTTTTTCAACCTTTGAATTTCTTAAACCTTGTCCCTTAAGCTCAATGAACTATGATAATCATGTATAACTCCTTTGCTATCAGTAAACACAACATTGTTGGAATGAGAGGATGAAACTTCCCATTATAGTTGTGACTTGTCAGTTGCAACCGTTTGATTTATGAGCTATTTGTCAAAAGTATTCATTTGTCAACTTTTGTAAATCCAAATTGAATCTTTCACAATCCATCGTAGTTTACATATTCTCTTGTTATATGGAGTTATGCATAGTAAGTAAGATATCATGATCTTGATAAATAGAAATGTTTTTCTCATATAAACTCTTCTTTTCTAATCTGCATTTTTTAAACTCTCTCATAAATAAAAGCACCTTGTGATTAACCTATGGTTGGAAGAGGATTACCCTAAGGCTATGGTAAAAACCAATATGGTATAACGATGGATACCCAATGAGATTATTCAAATAGACCACCAATTTTCAATCGTCTCCGCTAATTTCCTTGGGTACCATTTTGGATCATGCTACACTACTTGCCTCTCCATCTATTTAATAAATCAGCATTATACCCGATCTCAGGCCTAATTGGGAAGCCTTTGAAGGTAGATGAACCAACTGCAAACTGCCCTATGCCTAGTCTTGCACGGATCTGTGTTGAGATCGATATTTCAAAGGCTTATACTGAATCCATATGTATTGATGAATGTCCCCATGAATATCCGGAAGATATTGGTCTGGATGGTTTTTCAGCAGGAGGTGGAATATGAAGAATTTCCATTGTATTGTTCCTACTGCTATCACGTGAGACATGATGAGAGAAATTGCTTCCACAAGAACACCACAAATTAGAGATCAGATAAGGATCCACCCAAGAAAAAAAGAAAAAAAAAAACCATGGACGTTGTGATGGAGAAAGAGGCAATTCGTGTTCGAGGGGACAAAAGGTAAATCCGTTATGTGAGATGATCATAAGGCTTTAAGTTCCTCATTCACACGGTGATTTCCTGAAGAATGCCCGAAAATCAGATGCTAGGGACCTGCGGGAATGCATTGTTTATGCGAGAAAGGCTAGAGGAGTGTAAATTTTGCATATAAACTGAGAATTAATCAACAATGAAACAACAAAACAAGAACAATTGATGATCTTGATGCAAGAGAAAGGAACTTTCATGAGAGGATTGAATCAATCGATTGGAGAGAAAAGAGAGACGGTTACAAAATTGCATCAAGCTTCAGTCGGATCACAGTAGCTCAACCCGATCTTTTAAAGAAGAAAACTAACCACTAAAATTACAAGAAAGCCCTTACAGATATAACTACAACTGTATAACTACCAGGGACATTTTCGTCATTTCGTCTTATTTAAACACCTTCCCGCCTTCATACTTCTTCTTCCTTTCTTCACGCTCCATCAAGCCTCCTCTGTAATCAGCACAATCACCACATCAATCACCTCCGTTTAATCTTCCCTCAGCAGCTATCAACAACCAATCATCCCAATGTTTGATTACCATCACTTCCCTTCGATGCACGCTGCCATTGGTTCCACTCACCATCATCACACAACTGATTATGCTCCATGCCATCTTCCTCCTTTTCTTTGACACCCCCCCTCAAGCTGAGCTTGGAATAAATGTTGTAAGTTCCCAACGCACCACACAATATACTCAGCCTCCTGGAATCAAGGGATTTAGTAAACATGTCAGCCAATTGCAACTCAGACCTCACTGGCATCAATTTGATCACACCCTCTTGCAGTTTATCTCTCACAACATGACAGTCAATCTCTATGTGCTTGGTTCTCTCGTGGAATACTGGGTTCTCAGCTATATATATAGCACTTTTGCAATCACAAAACACCTCAATTGGTTTGTTAGTATGAACCCCCAAATCTCTCAACAGATAAGTGAGCCACTGCACTTCACATGTAACCATTGCCATTGCCCTATACTCCGCCTCTGCTGAAGATCTAGATACTGTGGTCTGCTTCTTTGATCTCCAAGAAACCAAAGCCCCTCCAAGAAATACACAATATCCCGTAATAGATCTTCTCGTCTCATTGCAGCCTCCCCAGTCTGCGTCTACAAATGCCTTCAGCTCTAAATCTCCAGTTCTAGGGAACAACAGTCCCTGCCCTACAGTGCCCTTGATGTACCTTAGAACTCTGTGTGTGGCTTTAAGATGGTTTTCAGTCGGGCAATCCAGAAACTGACTAAGTTGTTGTACTGGGAACGCTATGTCAGGCCTGGAAATAGTGAGATAGAGCAACTTCCCTATTAATCTTCTATATTGTGATGTGTCCTTCATAAGAGGCGAATCATTATGCATGAGTCTCAAACCACTTTCCATTGGACTCTTGGCTGGTTTACATTCCAGGAAACCAGCTTGTTCTAAGAGCTCAAGGGTGTACTTCCTTTGATTGATGTGAACTCCCCCCCTTGCCTTGGCTATCTCAATGCCAAGGAAGTATTTGAGATGTCCCAGATCCTTGATCTGGAATTTAGTATTGAGAGCCTGCTTAATTTGAGAAATGTAGACATCTGACGAGCATGTGACGATTATGTCGTCAACATAAACCAACAAAACAATCAGAACAGTTCCAATGTATTTAGTAAAGAGGGTGTAGTCTGCCTTGGATTGTGAAAACCCCTGTGAAAGCAAAAACTGGGTCAATGTAGCGTTCCATTCTCTACTAGCCTGCTTTAGCCCGTACAAAGACTTTTCTAGCTTGCACACCATCCTTGAATCTGAGAGTACCATGCCAGGAGGAGGTGTCATGTATATGTCCTCATGTAAGTCACCATGCAAGAAGGCGTTGTTCACGTCCATTTGATGTATGTGCCACTGATGTTGTGCTGCAAGGGCAAGGACCACTCGTACTGTAGTCATTTTAGCAACGGGGGAGAAAGTGTCTTGATAGTCAATTCCATACTGTTGGTTATACCCCTTGGCTACCAATCTAGCCTTGTGTCTCTCTATCGTGCCATCTGGCTTGAGCTTAGTCTTATAGACCCACCTGCATCCAATGGGAACCTTGCCTGGGGGTAATGGCACTATAGACCACGTCTGGTTGGCTTCCAATGCTGCTAGCTCTGCCGCCATTGCCTCCTGCCAAACAGAAGAACTAGATGCCTCTAGATAAGACTGAGGCTCTGTATGTGTGCTCAAATTTAAGATATATGCTTTGTACGCTGGAGCTAAAGATGCAAGTGTGAAATACTTATGTAAAGGATAAGGAGATGTATGAGCAGATGGTGAATAAGATTTTGATAATTGACTGCAATGGTAGTCTTGCAAATATTTGGGAACACGTTTCAGACGCTCAGGCCTATGAGTAGTATTTGTATCCTGTGGAAGAGGAGGCAACTCAATGATGATTTGACCAGATGGTGGAGGTGGTGTTGTTGAGGGTGACATGGGAAGAGTATTGTCAGTGTGGGACGTGGAACGAGGAGGACTAGGACTAGACTCATGTGTGGATAAGTGTGGTGTAGGAGATGTGTCAAGAGTAGATGTTGGAGGTGAAATCTGAGGACAACTTGGGAAGTCATCATATGGCGGGCAATATGGTCCTGCTGGAGGTGATACGGGCAAAGAGACTTCATTATGAAGGGGCTTAACAGCATATGGAAAAACAGTTTCATGAAATGCAACATCTCTGCAAACATATATGTCTTTTGTATCAAGGTCCTGCAATACATATCCCTTGGTAGTATATGACAATCCCAAAAAGATGCTCCTTCTGGATCTTGAGGCAAATTTATCCTTAGCTGGGTGTATATTGACTCCAAAAGCTAAGCAACCAAAGACTCTGAGGCTCGAATATGAAGGTGGCTTATTGTAAAGTAATTGGTAAGGAGTCTGGTTTTTGAGTAAGGGTGTAGGGAGCAAGTTGATAAGGTACACTGAGTGTTGGATGCAAAATCCCCAGTACATAGAAGGAACTTGTGACTGAAATCTAAGTGCCCTGGCCATGGAAAGAATATGTTGATGCTTTCGTTCAACAATGCCATTTTGCTGTGGTGTGTACACACAACTTGTTTGGTGTATAATTCCTTTAGAGGCATAGAACTGAGTCATATTGAATTCCTGCCCATTATCAGTTCTAATGACTTTAACACGACGATCAAACTAAACTGCTGCATACTCACAAAAACTTTGCACAATGGATCTTGTCTCAGATTTACATTTCATCAAATACACCCAGCAAAACCTACTGTAGTCATCAACTATGGTAAGAAAATATCGTTGCCTATACATCGTGGGAAACTTGTATGGTCCCCAAATGTCTATATGTATGAGGGAAAAAGGGGCTGAAGAAATAGAATGGGATACAGGGAATGGTTCTCTCTTTTGCTTAGCCAATGGGCATACTGTGCATTTACTTATTTCATCAGGCTCTGTAATGATGGCTGAATCCATCTTATGAAGCTCCTTTAGTCTGGCAGATGATATGTGCCCCAATCTAGCATGCCATAACCAAGACACAGAAGAAGTAACTGAAAGCGTGGTTGAATGTGAGATGATCTTAGCAGTTCCATGAAGATGATAGAGTCCACGGTTCTCTTCAGCTAAACCAATCATCTTCTTGGTCTTTAAGTCCTGAATGCAGCATACATTATGGTGGAATGAGACATTGATGGAATTATGTTTGGTTAGTTTACTCAAGGACAGGAGGTTGAATGCAAACGATGGAATGTGAAAGACACCCGTTAGAGTAAGGCTTGGATTGACTTGTACTGTACCAACATGAAGCACTTTCACAAGAGACTTATCTGGTAACTTCACAGAAAGAGAATCAACAACATGATATGAATCAAAGAGTTTCAAGTCATAACACACATGATCAGTTGCTCCAGAGTCCAATATCCATATATTTAAATTGTTACACAATACATTACCTGCATTCTTACCAGAGTCATTAGCCTGCTGTGCTGACAAGACTGAATGATGGTTGGTTGCACTACCATTGGACTCAGCAACGTCTCTGCCTCCTTTGTCCTGGTGCTCATGCAACATATGAAGTAATTGTGAGTATTGTTCCACAGTCAAAGGTGGTGGCATCACAGCTCCTTGTTGGTTCTCTTCAAAAACTTCAGGTCCCTCATACTCCCCTTGGTTCATCATGTCACTCCCTGACTGTGACCTGCCATCTCCATACATCAGATTCACTTGGCCCTTTGGCTTGAACCCTGGGGGATAACCGTGCTTCTTGTAACACCTATCAACAGTATGTCCAGCCATATTGCAGTGTGTACAGTAAGGTGTTTTAGAGAAATTCTGATTAAACCTTGGATTTCCTCTTCCATAGCCTCTTCCACCAGGCTTTGGAATCATTCCATTCGAGACGGGCATATTGCTATAAAACTTGGGGTTATATGCATTGGACCTTCCCTGGTTACCAAAGTTTACATTCATAACCTCAGACGGATTATTCAAGAACTGATTCTGAGTAGATGTATAGGTCATTTTTCTCTCCAACTTAATTGCCATCGCAAAGGCCGTTTTGAGATCAGGCAACGGTGTTGACAGTAAAATTTGCGATTTAACTGCTTCAAAGTCATCATTGAGTCCTTTCATGAATTTAATTACACAATCATCTTCAATAAACTTGTTGATCTTAGAATTCAAATTGCAGTTGCATCTTCCACATTCACAACTAGGAATTGACCTTAACACAGATAGTTCTTCCCATATTCCTTTTAGCTTCGTATAGTATTCTGTTACTGTACTAGTTTCTTGTTTTACGGCGTAAAACGTTTCTTGCAAATCAGAAAGCCTAAATGAATCCACATTACCGTATCTAAATAGCAAATCATTCCAAATTTCAACTGCACTGTCCAGCCACATAACACTTTGAGCAATTGCAGGAGTTAAGGAATTTACCAACCACGAGGCTACCATATTGTTTGCCTTGATCCAAGCATTGTACCTGCGTGCTCCTTCTGCTGGCCTTTGATGCACTCCATTAACGAAGCCTAACTTGTTCTTCGACTCCAAGGCACGCCTCATCGATCTATTCCAACTGTGATAGTTATTTCCATCAAGAAGTGGTTGTACGAGAATTAAAGAAGGACTATCACTAGGATGAACATAAAATGGATCTTCCGTTGGATCAACTAGAACATTTGCAGGCTGATGACTACTGGATGAAGAAGGTGAATTGTTCGGAGGGAGATTGTTGTTCGCCATAAAAGTACCAAAGTTCATCTATACACACGCTCTGATACCATGTAAATTTTGCATATAAACTGAGAATTAATCAACAATGAAACAACAAAACAAGAACAATTGATGATCTTGATGCAAGAGAAAGGAACTTTCATGAGAGGATTGAATCAATCGATTGGAGAGAAAAGAGAGACGGTTACAAAATTGCATCAAGCTTCAGTCGGATCACAGTAGCTCAACCCGATCTTTTAAAGAAGAAAACTAACCACTAAAATTACAAGAAAGCCCTTACAGATATAACTACAACTGTATAACTACCAGGGACATTTTCGTCATTTCGTCTTATTTAAACACCTTCCCGCCTTCATACTTCTTCTTCCTTTCTTCACGCTCCATCAAGCCTCCTCTGTAATCAGCACAATCACCACATCAATCACCTCCGTTTAATCTTCCCTCAGCAGCTATCAACAACCAATCATCCTAATGTTTGATTACCATCACTTCCCTTCGATGCACGCTGCCATTGGTTCCACTCACCATCATCACACAACTGATTATGCTCCATGCCATCTTCCTCCTTTTCTTTGACAAGGAGCTTGGGCCTTCGGGGGTTTCTAATGAAAAGGATGCCGTGTCTCTTGAAGGTGGCCAGTAATACAAAGGAGGAGACAGATGAACCAGATAATTTCATGGGCGAAAGAGGAGGATAGCTCAGGGGTAAAGAGAAAGGAAGAATGTAGAAAATCTTAAAGTTGCAGTAATATTACGGCGAAGCTGCAGTATTCAACCGGAAATCAATGGGAGCTGCGAAGGTTTCACAAAGATTGCGAAGGAATGAAAATTGATACAAGAAATCACCAAGAACTAAGAGAGAGAATTGAGAGAAAATATCAAGAATTTCATTAAGGAGATCTTAAAATCCATCCAACTTGGAAATACATCGAGCACCTATGTAGAAGACAGCTTCAGAGAAAAATAACCGCTCATATGAAATTACATAATTGTCCCTACAGTTATTTCAATTACTATCTAAAGCATAAGGACATTTTCATCTTTTCCTTCTATTTAAACTGTTGGCGCCTTCTTCCTTTCTTCTTCAAGTGCCGCTTCAACGTATGTTGTCTGCACCTTGTGCCATCTCCGCGTCCTTCACACCACGTGCTTCAGCAACTCCTCCTTCATTACCAACCATCGATTAAACCTTCAATCTTAAGGTTATCATTCAATTTCACCTGGATCATCTGTTGTCTCCCCACGATCCTCGTCATCTCCTTCCTTCTTAAATGTGCCTGTAGTTTTAACACCCCCCTCAAGCATGGCTTGGTATAGATGTTGTATGATCCAGTCAACTCCAGTAACTTTCCAAGTCTCTTACTGTTCAAAGATTTAGTGAACATATCAGCAAGTTGTAATTGAGTGTGTATAGGCATCAACTTAACCACTCCTTCCACCACCTTATCCCTCACTACATAACAATCTATTTCAATGTGCTTTGTCAACTCATGGAACACTGGATTTTCAGCAATATATATTGCACTTTTGCTGTCACAGAATAATTCCACTGATTTCTGTTCATTCAGACCCAAGTCCTTTGACAAATACAATAGCCAATGTATTTCACAGACTGCCAATACTATTGTCTTTTATTCTGCTTCTGCAGAAGACCTTGAAACAGTAGTTTATTTCTTTGCCCTCCATGACACCAATGCTCCTCCCAGGAATATAGAATAACCCTCAACAGATCTCCTTGTTTCCTGTCATCCAGCCCATTCAGAATCCACAAACCCTTTCAATATTGGATCTCCTGTGTTAGGGAACAAAAGCCCATGTCCAATTGTTTCTTTTAAATACCTCAGTAACCTGTGTCATGTCTTTAGGTGATTTATAGTTAGGCAATCCAAGAACTGTCATAACTGTTGTACTGTGAATGATATGTCTGGCCTGGTAATTGTGAGATATATTAACTTGCCAACTAACTGTCTATAGTGTGTAACGTCCTCCAACAATTCAGAATCATTGTGCAACAGCTTAACATGACTCTCCATAAGAGAGATGGCTGGTTTAGATCCTAGGAAGTTCATTTCTTCTAGTAACTCCATTGTGTACTTCCTCTAATTTATTTATACTCCATTCTGAGACCTTGCAACTTCAATTCTCAAGAAGTATTTTAATTCCCCCAAATTCTTAATCTGGAACATGTGATGCAGTGCACTCTTGATTTCTTGAATGGCTTCAATGTTTTCACTTGCCACTATAACATCATCCACATAAACCAAAAGTGCCAGAAATGACCCTTTGTTCAACTTGGTGAAGAGAGTATGGTCATTTCTAGATTGTGTGAATCTCTGATCAAGCAAAAAAATCAGTCAATTTTGCATTCGATTCCCTACATGCTTACTATAATCCATATAGGGACTTTTGCAGTTTAAACACTGAATTTGGTTGAGACATCTCTATTCCCTGCGGTGGTGTCATATATATTTCTTCATCAAGATCTCCATGCAAAAATGCATTATTCACATCTAGTTGATGAAGGTGCCAACCAAATCTGGCTACTATAGCCACTAACATCCTTATAGTAGTCATCTTAGCCACTGGTGAGAAGGTATCTTGATAATCTATACCATATTACTGTGTGTATCCCTTTGCCACTAATCTTTCTTTATATCTCTCTATGGAACCATCAGCTTTGTGCTTTATTTTGTACACCCATTTGCATCCAATTGGCTTCTTTCCAGAAGGTAATGGCACCAGTTTCTATGTATTGTTTGCTTCAAGAGCTGCCAACTCTTTACTCATGGACTCCTGCCACTCAGGAATTCCAGATGATTCTGCATAAGAGTTGGGGTCTGTATGTACACCAACACTCAGAGCATATGTTTTGTATTTTGGTGCCAAATGATCCGCAGTGAAGTATTTGTCTAGTGAATAAGTAAAGATACCAACTGGACTTTGGTGTGGACAGGTTTTAGATGCAATTTGATTGCAATAATACTGTTGTAAATATGATGGTGGTTTTCTAGTACGTTGAGGATGATGAGTTTCAGGAAGACATATGGGAATATCAATGGCACTAATGGGAATTTGGTTCTGAGGAATTGCCTGGCTATTCTGAGGTAAGTTATCTGGATAACAAATTGAATGATTATGTGAAGGTGAACAAGCTGATGACTCAGAAGCAGATGACTCATTGGGAGAATGGCCTGAAGGTGACTGATGTTAGACTAAAGGTGATTGAGGGTGAGGTTGAGCTGGTTGTTGGCCTGAAGGTGATTGATGTTGCACTGAAGATGATTGAGGGTGAGGTTGAGCTGGTTATTGAGGATGGTTATTGCCCCCCAGATGGAGAACCAGATGATACGGCAGTGTCTAAAGGAATGAAAGAAGGAGTTTGTAAGGAGGAATGTGGCATGAGGGGATAAAGCTCATCATGAGCCGTTTTTTGATTGAATGGAAAAGTATATTCAAGGAATTGGACATCTCTAGAGATGAGGACTTCTGAAATGTCTATGTCCTTAAGAATGTATCCCTTTGTTGTGTATGAGATGCCTAGGAATATACACCTTTTTGATCTAGGATATGCTAAGCACCCAAACACTTTAAGAATGGAATAATTTGGGACTTTATGATAGAGAAACTCAAAAGGTGTATGATGGTGCAGTAATGGAGAGGGTATGAGGTTAATGAGGTATGAGGCATGTTGTACACAGAAGCACCAATATTTGATGGGTAGGTTGGATTAGAATCTGAGTGCTCTGGCTATTGATAAGAGGTGTTGGTGTTTCCTTTCAACAATGTTATTCTGTTGGGGTGTGTATATACAACTGGTTTGGTGTTGTATTCCTTTAACAGCATAATATGAATTCATTTTAATCGCAAGACCATTGTTAGTCATACTGGTTTTAACAGAAGCATCAAAGTGCACATACACAAAATTGAAAAAACTTTGAACAGTGTTTCTGACCTCAGATTTGGCTTTCAACAAGTACACCCAGCAATATCTTGTACGATCATCTACTATAGTAAGAAAATATTTCTGCTGATACAATGTGGGGTGCTTATATGGGCCCTATATGTCCATATGCACTAGATCAAAGGGAGAGTGGGATATAGAAGAAGATGTGGGAAAAGACAATCTTTTTTGTTTTGCTAATGGACATATACTACATGCATTGACATCATTTGAGGCAGTTACTTGAAGATCAATTTTGTGTATGTCTTGCATTTTGGAAACAGCTAGGTGACCAAGTCTTGAATGCCACAATTTTGAACTGGAAACAGAAGTTGCACAAGCTTGAGGAGGAATAACATGATGGGGGCTAAAAACATGAGGCTGCGAGGAGATCCAAAGAGGTGATATAGACCATAGACTGACTCTAGCTGAACCAATCATCTTCTTGGTTACATGTTCCTGAACAATACATGTGTTGGAATGGAATGACACATCAAGTTCACCAGACTCAGTTAATTTACTCAATCATAATAGGTTGAAAGTAAAAGAAGGTACATGTGTTTTGTCCTCTCATTCAAACCACATCATGCTCTGTCAAATGGAAGGTATGACTAAATTGACAATCCATGATGCCACCATGTTGTTAGCTTTGCTCCAGACTGCATACCTTCGATTACCTTCATCTGGTTTAACTACTGCACCAGTTATGAAACCAGTTTTGTTCTTAGATTTCAGTGCTCTCCTAAATGTCCTACTCCAACCATGATAATTATTTCCATCAAACAAAGACTGTACGAGAACAAGTGAAGGACTATCACTCGGATGAATGTAGAAAGGATCCTCAGAAGGATCCACATTAGCAGCATGAAAATTGTTTGAGGAACTAGGAGAATTCACATTTGAGGCCATGAATGAACAAAAATTCATCAGACGTCACCACTGGAATTGCTCTAAAACCATGTAGAAAATCTTAAATTTGCACCAATATTACAGTGAAGCTGCAGTATTCAATAGGAAATCAATTGGAGCTGTGAGTGTTTCACACAGATTGCGAAGGAATGAAAATTGATACAAGAAATCACCAAGAACTAAGAGAGTGAATTGAGAGAAAATATCAAGAATTTCATTAAGGAGATCTTCAAATCCATCCAACTTGGAAATACATCGAGCACCTATGTAGAAGACAGCTTTAGAGAAAAATAACCACTCATATGAAATTACACAACTGTCCCTACAGTTAATTCAGTTAATGTCTAAAGCATAAGGACATTTTCGTCTTTTCCTTCTATTTAAACTGTTGGCGCCTTCTACCTTTCTTCTCCAAGTGCCGCTTCAACGTATGTTGTCTGCACCTTGTGCCATCTCTGCGTCCTTCACACCACGTGCTTCAGCAACTCCTCCATCATTACCAACCATCGATTAAACCTTCAACCTTAATGCTGTCATTCAATTTCACCTGGATCATCAGTTGTCTCCCCATGATCCTCGTCATCTCCTTCCTTCTTAAATGTTCCTTTAGTTTTAACACCCCCTTCCCTCGAGCATGGCTTGATATATATGTTTTATGATCCTATGAACTCCAGTAACTTTCTAAATCTCTTGCCTCCCAAAGGTTTAGTGAACATATCAGCAAGTTGTAATTGAGGGTGTACAGGCATCAACTTGATCACTCCTTCCACTACCTTATTCCTCACTACATGACAATCTATTTCAATGTGTTTTGTCCTCTCATAGAACACTGGATTTTCAGCTATATATATCGCAGTTGTGCTATCACAGAATAACTCCACTGGTTTTTTTTCCTTCAGACCCAAGTCCTTTGACAAATACAATAGCCACTGTATTTCATAGACTGCTAACGCCATTGCCCTGTATTCTGCTTCTGCAGAAGACCTTGAAACAGTAGTTTGTGTCTTTGCCCTTCATGACACCAATGCTCCTCCCAGGAATATACAATAACCCATAACAGATCTCCTTGTTTCCTTGCATTCAGCCCAATCAGAATCCACAAACCCTTTCCATATTCGATCTCCTGTGTTAGGGAGAAAAAGCCCATGTCCGATTGTTCCTTTTAGATACCTCAGTAACCTGTGTCGTGTCTTTAGGTGATTTATAGTTGGGCAATCCAACAACTGTAATAACTGTTGTACTGTGAATGATATGTCTGGCCTGGTAATTATGAGATATATTAACTTGCCAACTAACTGTCTGTAGTGTGTAACGTCCTCCAACAATTCAAAATCATTGTGCATTAGCTTAACATGACTCTCCATAAGAGAGATGGGTGGTTTAGATCCTAGGAAGTTCATTTCTTCCAATAAATCCATTGTGTACTTCCTCTAATTTATTTATACTACCTTTTGAGACCTTGCAACTTCAATTCCCAAGAAGTATTTTAATTCCCCCAAATTCTTAATCTGGAACATGTGATGTAGTGCACTCTTGATTTCCTGAATGGATTCAATATTTTCACTTGCCACTATAACATCATCCACATAAACCAAAAGTACCAGAAATGACCCTATGTTCAAGTTGGTGAAGAGAGTATAGTCATTTCTGGATTGTCTGAATCTTTGATCAAGCAAAAAAACCAGTCAATTTTGCATTCGATTCCCTAATTGCTTGCTATAATCCACATAGGGACTTTTGTAGTTTAAACACTGAATTTGGTTGAGACATCTCTATTCCCTGTGATGGTGTCATATATATTTCTTCATGAAGATCTCCATGCAAAAATGCATTATTCACATCTAGTTGATGAAGGTGCCAACCAAATCTGGCTACTATAGCCAGTAACATCCTTATAGTAGTCATCTTAGCCACTGGTGAGAAGGTATCATGATAATCTATACCATATTACTGTGTGTATCCCTTTGCCACTAATCTTTCTTTATACCTCTCTATGGAACCATTAGCTTTGTTCTTTATTTTGTACACCCATTTGCATCCAATTGGCTTCTTTCCAGAAGGTAATGGCACCAGTTTCTATGTATTGTTTGCTTCAAGTGCTGCCAACTCTTTACTCATGGACTCCTGCCACTCAGGAATTCCAGATGATTCTGCATAAGAGTTGGGCTCTGCATGTACACCAACACTCAGAGCATATGTTTTGTATTTTGGTGCCAAATGATCCACAATGAAGTATTTGTCTAGTGAATAAGTAAAGATACCAACTGGACTTTGGTGTGGACAGGTTTTAGATGCAATTTGATTGCAATAATACTGTTGTAAATATGATGTTGGTTTTCTAGTACGTTGAGGATAATGAGTTTCGGGAAGACATATGGGAATATCAATGGGACTGATGGGAATTCGGTTCTGAGGAATTGCCTGGCTATTCTGAGGTAAGTTATCTGGATAACAAATTGAATGATTATGTGAAGGTGAACAAGCTGATGACTCAGAAGCAGATGACTCAGTGGGAGAATGGCCTGAAGGTGACTGATGTTGGACTAAAGGTGATTGAGGGTGATGTTGAGCTGGTTGTTGGCCTAAAGGTGATTGATGTTGCATTGAAGATTGTAGGATCTGCAAGGCACCACTAGAAGGGAGGGGGGGTTGAATAGTTGATGCGGAAAGTGTGGTTTTTAAAATTGTTTTGACTCAAGAACTCAACTTCTGAAAACAGTATGAGAGAACTATACGACAATGAAAGATGAAGCTAGATGATGTTGAAAGTGTGTATTTGCCTCATCCAAGCCTCTTCTATTTATAGATGAAGTTCACCACGTTTTTGAGGCTCTCATCTTCAATTTTGTCCCCATGTATTTGAAAAATTGAGAAAGTAGCTTTTAGCCACTTTGAATTTGAAATTAGTGCTCCATAGCGATCCTAGAAATCTTTAGACATGTTTGCAAAAGTTAAGGAAGCATTATACAAAGTGGAAGAAAGTCCACAAAAAATTTGGGCAAGATTGGAAAGAGAAAACATTAAAAATCTCCCTTGGATCGTGTTACAACGGTCATAAAATTTTGAATTTTGGGGGACATCGATCGATCGAAGTACCTGGGTGAGAGATCGATGTCCTCCAGAAACTTTGCAGTTTTTGACACTGCCTGAAATCGATTGATCGATGTCAGAGGCTGAAGTGACATCGATCGATCGATGTCCCAGCCTGAGAGATCGATGTTGGACAGAAACCTTTCTAACTTACATCGATCGATCGAAGTCTCCCTGAGGAGAGACTTAAGTGACATCGATCGATCGTTGTCCCTGGGTTGAGAGATCGATGTTGGACAGAAACCTTTCTGACTGACATCGGTCAATCGAAGTCTCCCTGAGAAGAGACTTAAGTGACATCGATCGATCAATATCCATGGGTTGAGAGATCGATGTTGGACATAAACCTTTCTGACTGACATCGATCAATCGAAGTCAGGGGCTGAAGTGACATCGATCGATCGATCGATGTTCTAGCCTGAGAGATCGATGTTGAACAGTGAGTTCCAATCTCAACCATTTTTGACGTAGTGTAATTTTCTCATCTTGCATCAAGTTTCAAACGTTTATTTAACTAATTTAAAACATCTTTTCATCATCAAAACAATTTATAACTTAACAGTGAATTGACCATTTTGCCCTTAAATGGGAAATACATGGGTCATTTTGGTCATTTTGTATATATGCTTTGTATTTTAAGTACTGGCAGCTACCATTTTATCCGAGGCAATGGAAGCATTGTTCTCCAGCTTCGTCCTCTGTACTTCCTGATTTTTGCCCGAGCATTCTCCAATCAACAATATTTTCTTTGGTTGATTTGATGTTCTTAGTTGATAGCAATTGTTTCTATTGATTTCTTGTATCAATTGTTTCACACGTTTTATGTCTAAGATTTTCACATATATATTATATATTGAATTGTGACATTAGCGACACACTATTGCTAATACAATTAGCTACTAATATAAATTAGTTTCATGATAATTCTATGCTATGTTTTATATTTTTCTCTATTTTGTTATTGACAATTTATTTAACTACTTTACTGAAAAAGCTATAGATTGTCAATTTTTACGTCAAATGGTGAAGTCAGTGTCAATAACAAATCCAAATCAAATGAAGAATTCCAATGAAGAAAAAAACCAATAGCATGGAAATACCAATTCAAACGCCAGAAATATTTTTGGCTGGGTCCTTACAGAAATTCACTGGGTTGCGGGAAGTGACTAAGCTTTTTCATTACCGTCCAGCTGTTTGCTATGGTTTTAAATAATTTAGTAGACATATATCTGTCATTTCCTTTACAAACATATAGACCGGCTATATATTCATCTTCTTGTAGAAGAGTTAATTGTACTTGGCATCCATACTATTTCACAGAGATTTAATTAGCATCCATACTTTCATCTAATTCGCTTAGCAGCCATACTTATTGGTGAAATGAACACCGGCATCCGGATGACCTGTTGGTTTACCGTTAACTGCTCAAATCGACCGTTGACTGTTCTTAACCCCACATTTAACCCGACTTTAACCACAGGTTAGGATCAATAAAATAAAAAAGTCGAAAAAATTAAAAGTTTAAGAAAAAATAATTCAAAAATAAAAAAGAAAACCCGCTCCCCCACCCATTCCCATCCCCTTTCATCTTCTTCTCCAGCAAAAGATTCTCTATGGAAAGCAGTACCTGTTCCACCAAAATTAGATTTGGTTGGCGGACAGGACTGCTGCAATTGTAGTTTAAACTTTGCACAAGTCCACCAGTAGGATCTGAGTATTCAAGAGGCATTCTTACAGAAACTTCAGCGACATAATTATCTGGATCAATAATTTCTGTTGCTCGCTGTCATTGCAGACAACACCTATGACGCCGCCAACTGCCATAAATTTGATCTCATAATCAGAAGAGAACTCGGGCTTTGCAGGATCCAAGCCTTGATGCCTGAAGCAAAACAAATGTCAATAAAACCAAAATGCACAACCTGAACATGCAAGAAAAATGAGGTATTTCAACTAGCAGAACAAAACTCCCAAATTTCCTCAAAACTCCAAATTGCCAACGAAGATTATATTCACACATAATTCCATACCAGTTGAATCTCCAAACTGAGATTTCATTGAACTCACTTTTTTCTTCATTCATAATTTTATGATCTGACATAACAGAAGTTTTGTTGAAAATACGATGAGTTCGAATGGCGAAGAGAGAGCAGAAGGTACAATTGGGAAGTTGAGTGATCATGGTCAAAGTCATGGCAATCCTCGCAACAATGCATCACAATCGTTGAATGAGAAGTTTAATCCATGGTGTTCGTTGGTTGCGTTGTGAATCAAACAGCCTTGAGGTGTGATCGTGTGATGAGTTGAAGGAGTAATGTGCTGGAAGCAAGAAGTCCAAGGAAGGAGAAGAAGTCCGTTGGCGGGAGAATTAAATGGAGCGAAGTTACCTATTTGCCCTTGACTAAGTTTCTTATGATAGTTTAGAAATAAGGGTACTTTTGTAACTTCATGTATATTTATGTTGTAACCGCCTCATTCCCTGTATATGTTTCGTTTGGTGTCATCTTCCAGAAGCAGAGAAAAAGTTTTGGCAGTTGTCTCATTCTCTCTCTAATGTTCCTCTCCTCTTGTCTTTCTCTCTCTAGCTCATTTCTTCTCGATTGATTCAGTTGTGTTGATTTGCATTTTAATTTGTGCCGTGTGATGTTCATGGCGTGATCGAATGAGGCCTTGAACATTTGATTTGCTTAATCCTTTGGATTTTAACAAGTTTGCTGTGACGCAACTTCATCCAACAACGTGTTATAAGGAGAAACATCCATTGGAGAATATGCTTCAGCCATTTCAACATTTTCTTGTGTGTTCTCCATGCAGGTACCACCCATTGGCGGAAGCAACGTTGATGAAGAGGAAAAACAGAGGCACAAAGTTTTTGACGGAAAAACAGATGTTATTCATGTGTTTGATGGAAAAGCAGAGGCACAAAGTTTTTGGAGAGAGGAATAGGTTGGAATTAATGGAGGGAAAGTGGAATTAACCATGGTTGGGAAAATTCGGGATAACCATCAAAAATAAAAGCAAAATATGTAAAAACCGCCTATAACAGGTTAATTCCCTGTTGCCGGATGTCAGGTGTTCATTTCACCAATAAGTATGGCTGCTATGCGAATTATATAAAAGTATCGATGTTACTTAAAACTTTGTGGAAAAGTATGGATACCATGTGCAATTAACTCTCTTAAAGAATTTTCCTATGAATACAAGTATATATTTCGACTATGTGTGTGGTTTTTGAGCCAACCAAGAAGGCTTTTCCACTAGAAATTCCGTGTTCTTTCCATTACATTTTTGCTTTGTTGTTCGATTATTCCGTTCTCAGTTCATTATTAGAAACAGACCAATTTAAAGATGAACCAATATTGAAGAAGCCTACGTAGTCAAACACAAGAAAATCCTCCGGACACAGACAGTATTGCTATTATGAGTTTCTCACTATGTCAAAATGTAAGGTCCGAAATACACTCTAGAGGGGGGGGTGAATAGAGTGTTTGGCTCTTTTGCGGAATTTTCTTGTTTTTCTCAACTCAAAAAAGATATTCAAAATCAGAGCAAGAATTGGAGATGAGAGACAATGAAAGAGTACACCGGATATAGAGTGGTTCGAATCGTAAATGATTCTACTCCACTACCACTTTGTTTCCAAAGTGGATTTTCAACAACTACTCTTCTTATTATGAACAATAAGAACAACCACAGCAACACTTACACTAACACTTTAGTGTAAGCAACAACAACAGCAACTTCTTGCACAACACACTTGTGCAACTACAACAACTACAGCTCGTAGCAAGAACAATTTCTTGCTTCCTCACAACTTCAACAAAAGTTCTCTCAAGAACTTCTCACAGTGGGTTGAAGAGATATAGTAAGGTTCACACTTTCTCACAAGTCTAAGCACAAGCTAGAGATCAAATAATTATGGTTCCTCTTGTGCTTGACTCTCTTTCTCTCAATATACAACAATGAAGATCAAAGAAAGCTAGACAAGCTTTGAACAAAGTTACAAGTATGAGAGAAATAGTACAACAATGTAAAATGAAGCTAGATGATGTTGAAAGTGTGTATTGCTTCATCCAAGCCTTCTCTATTTATAGATGAAGTTCACCACGTTTTTGAGGCCTTCCACCAAGTCTTCATCTTCAAAAATGTCAAGACAATGCCAAAATAGTCTTTAGCCACCCTATGGAGTGATTTGATCTTGGATAGCCACCCTAGAGAATCTTAGACAAGCTTACAATAGTCAAGGAAGCATGTAACAAGTTGGGTTAAAGTCCACAAGAAGTTTGAAGAAGATTGGAAAGAGAAAACCTTGAAAATCAACCTTGGATTTTATTCTAACGTTCAAAAAATTTGAATTCTGCAGCACATCGATCGATCTATGTCACCAGGTTTAGAGACTGAAGTACTCAGTCAGACATCGATCGATCGATGTCAGGGGCTGAAGTGACATCGATCGATCGATGTCACCTGGTTTAGAGATCGAAGTCCTCAGTTCAACATCGATCGATCGAAGTCAGGGTATGAAGTGACATCGATCGATCGATGTCCTTGTGGTTGAGGGTTCGATGTTCTCAGACAGACATCGATCGATCGATGTCAGGGGCTGAAGTACATCGATCGATCGATGTCCCCTGTTTGAGAGATCGATGTCAACCAGTGACTTCCAATCTCAACCATCTTTGGATATAATATGTTTTGCCTATCTTGCATCGAATATTAAACATAATTTTAACTTATACAAAACATCTTTTCATCATCAAAACGTTTTACAACTTAACATTCTCCCCCTTTTTGATGATTTCAAAACAACAATCCAAAAGATGTTTTTCTACAACTCCCCCTTAGTTCATGCTTTCTCATCAATCTACCCAACATGCTCCCCCTCAAATTATGCATCAAGTTTTGTATTTTCACCATTTCAATATGTAAAGCATATCAATAGACTTTTTGTCATGTTATGCACAATTCAACTTTTTAAGCCAAAATGATAGACAGTAACCATTCTTAGTTTAGCCATTTGAATGCCTATCATACAAAATGACAGGAAGTAACCATTCTTAGTTTAGCCATTTGAATGCCTATCATGCCAACATGTCCAACACACTTCGTGTTAATATCTAATTATGCTTCCCCACAATCCATCATGCCAAAACATATCATTAGCAAGCATCCAAAGCTCCATCAAGTTAAGATAAAAAACAATTCATGAAATGAAACCAACAAAACATGCTAACAATGTAAAAACATGATAATGATGCCAAAGCCAAAGCATGCATGGAACTTCTCCCCCTTTTTGAAAACATCAAAAAAAATTTACCAAGGCGAAAATATAAATGTTATGAGGAAAATATCAAGTTTTGAGATACAACTTCAAACTTGCAAAAACTAACATAAAAACGAGGGAATGGGAAATCATCAATAATTACTCCTCATCAGAGGAGAAACAAAGTCCGGAAAGAGCGGCTTTGAGCTTTGTCTTCAATTTCTGGTACTTGGTCTTTTGCATGGTTAGCTCATTTTGGAGTGACTTGACTTCAGTATCCACTCTTGTTTCTAGCGTTTGTAAACGAGTCTGGAAAGTCGTATAGCCTTTTTCCAAATCGTCTATACGAACAGCTTCCTTGGTCAAGTCTTCACCCCATTGACCAAGAGTGCGTTGGATGTCATTTATCTCGTATTCAATATCCATATCATCCCCGGATTCACTCTCTTTCTCCATTGGGGCTTTGCCTTTGTCTATGCGAGATGTAGGACTTGGAGGGTTGGGTTGGGGTTCTACAGTAGGCTCAGTGGGGTGTGGTGGTATTTCCGGCTCATTTTCAGCTTCCTCTTCCTCCAGCTCCTGAGCACCACCCCTTCGTTGCGCTTCCTTTCTAGACTTGAGAATTTGCTGGATGTTGAATTTTGTGTAATAGTCCTTATTCGTAATCCCTTCTTCGTATTCAACATCCAGTACGAGATTTGAACTTTTCAGTAATCTGTATATCAGATTACTGTAAGGAAGTGCCTTCGATTTCTTCGTAACCGCCTCCAACACATTTTCAAAGAAAACTTCTCCAAAATTAACCTGCTCTCTCCTGGCTATGCGGTATGTGATGTAAAAGTCTAGGTTGCTGGGAAGTTTGGCTGATTTTCCATTTACACAAAAGGTAACTATCGCAAGTAAGACTCTATACATCAAAGGCATATCGTTTGTGTTCTTTGTCGGGTGAAATCCAAGAAAGGTTTTGACTTCATTTTCAGTGACTTGGTACTTGTGAAAATCCCACTTCCAAGGATCGAAATCCTTGAATCCCTCATTAGGTGTACCAAGAATAGCATTGATTTGTGCAGTGTGAAAAGAGACTATTTGACCATCAATAACTGAATTCAGAGAAAATGGATTTCCATTCAGATAGTCAATCCAAAAATTGGCATAAAACAGTCGGGTATAACGGGTAGACATAGCTCCCATCTCAGATGAATCCCATAAAAACTTCCAGTTTTGAGCATACAACAAGTCAATTATAGGTCTCAATTCTGCATTGCTCAAAATGTCCTCAATTTTGAGCACCTTTGATGGAATGGTAGACCTATTGCTATTTTCCCATTCAGTGAATAGTAATTGTGCTCTCTGAGATATATGAGTATGTATGCCTAATCCCAGAGGTGTAGCCAATGCATTCTCATATTCACCAGTTTTAAGCCAGGGAAAATTTCTAATGTGAAGACTTTCTCTTACCTCACGAATGAGATGTTCTTGAGATGGCTCTGGTTGCTTCCGTAATCCTGTTGTTCTTGGACCCGTTGGAGTTTGTTGTTGTGAAGTTTTCTGTCTCTTGGGATGATTTTTGGTTCTTGGAGCCATTTGAGAGAATTAGGGCAAGAAAATGCTAAATGATTTTGGTTAGAGATTGAAGATTGATGTAGATTTGAGTAGGATTGATAAAAAGAATAGCCTTGAGAGAAGGATTGAAAATTTTGTTGAATGAGAGATGTATTTCGCAGAGGGGAAACTAGGGTTCGTAGTGGTGAAAATGAAAAATGAGACGTTTTTGCAGGTTTTATAAGCTTCTGTCCCGCTGACATCGATCGATCGATGTCAGGGACTTCGATCGATCGATGTCCTGTACATCGATCGATCGATGTCTTTATAGACATCATTCTCTAAAATTTTCACATAGATCGATCTATGTATGCAGAATTCTGTAATTTTAACAGTTTTTAACCCTTTAACCAATGTTTAGCATTCCCAATCTTGTCCTAATTGATTCGAACGTCTCGGTGGGAAGGGATTTGGTAAAGATATCCGCCAGTTGGTCATTTGTTGGAACGAACTCAACGCATACCAATCCTTTTTGGATGCAATCTCTTATGAAGTGATGTCTCACCTCAATGTGTTTTGTTCTACTATGATGAACCGGGTTTTGTGCTATACTTATGGCTGAGGTATTATCACATAGGATGGGAACTTTTTCAAACTTAACATTGTAATCGTTCAAGGTGTTGATCATCCAAAGTAGTTGTGCACAACACGAAGCGGCCGATACATATTCGGATTCCGCCGTGGAAAGTGACACACTATTTTGTTTCTTGGAAAACCAAGAAACTAAGCAATCTCCAAGAAATTGACATGTCCCGGAGGTGCTTTTCCTATCAACAAGATTTCCAGCATAGTCGGAGTCACTATATCCTCTTAGATCAAAACAACCATTTTTGGGATAAAACAAACCGAAGTTTAAAGTTCCTTTCAAATACCTAAAGATACGTTTAATGGCAACTAAATGCGATTCCTTAGGCATACTTTGAAATCTAGCACACAAGCACACAGCATGCAAAATATCTGGTCTACTTGCGGTTAAATAAAGTAAGCTTCCAATCATACCCCTATATTTCGTTACCTCAACTGGCTTTCCTTTTTCGTCCTTGTCAAGCTTTGTACTCGTGCTCATCGGAGTGCTCACACTTCTTCCATCCTCGAATTTGTACTTCTTGAGCAAATCCTTCGTATACTTTGTTTGAGATATGTACACTCCATCTTGAGTTTGCTTGATTTGTAGACCAAGAAAGTAGTTGAGTTCACCCATCATGCTCATTTCAAATTCTCCTTCCATCAATTTAGCAAAATGCTTACAAAGAGAATCATTAGTAGCACCAAATATGATATCATCCACATAAATTTGAACAAGCAATTGATGGTTTCCTTGTTCTTTAATAAAAAGAGTAGTGTCGACTTTTCCTCTTGAAAACTCGTTTTCAAGTAGGAAGTTACTTAATCTATCATACCAAGCCCTAGGAGCTTGTTTAAGTCCATAAAGGGCCTTTTTGAGTCTAAAAACATGATTTGGATAATCATGATTTTCAAACCCCGGAGGTTGAGCTACATAGACCTCTTCTTGAATTATTCCATTCAAGAATGCGGATTTCACATCCATTTGATATAGTTTGAAATCCTTATAGCATGCATATGCTAATAACATCCTAATAGCTTCTAACCTAGCCACGGGGGCAAAAGTCTCATCGTAGTCTATGCCTTCCTCTTGCCTATAGCCTTGGGCTACTAACCTAGCTTTGTTTCTAGTGATGTTTCCTTTATCATCCATTTTGTTCCTAAATACCCATTTGGTGCCAATTACAGGATGATCACTAGGTTTAGCAACTAATTCCCAAACATCACTTCTTTCAAATTGATTTAATTCTTCTTGCATAGCTAATACCCAATCTTCATCATTTATTGCTTCTTTTATATTTTTAGGCTCAACTTGTGAAATGAAGGCATTTTCATTGAATTTTCTCCTTGTCATTACACCTTGGCTAGTTTCACCTAGTATCAACTCTTTAGGGTGATCTTTCCTATATTTGTATGAATCCGGCAAATTTGAGGTATCTCCTCCTACTTCTTCATCTTCAACATTAGGTTCAAGTGGATCAATCCTAAGGTCGATGACAATATTACCTTTTGGATTCTCAAATTTTTCTATATGACTTACTTCGATTATTTCATCTTCATCGTCATCATTATTGTTGTTTGACTTATCATCAATGAATTCACTAAACTTGACATGAATTGATTCTTCAACTTTCATACTTCTCTTATTATATACTCTAAATGCTTTGCTATTTTGAGCATAGCCCATAAAAATTCCTTCATCCGCTTTGAAGTCGAGTTTATCCAAGTTGTCTTTGGTGTTAAGGATAAAACACTTACAACCAAAAACCTTGAAATAACCAATATTTGGTACTCTACCTTTCCAAAGCTCATAAGGAGTCTTTTTGAGAAATGGTCTCAAATAAACTCTATTGATCACATGACACGCGGTATTTACCGCTTCGGCCCAAAAATATTTGGGTAGCTCAAATTCATTTAGCATGGCTCTACTCATTTCTTGAAGTGTTCTATTTTTCCTTTCCGCAACACCATTTTGTTGAGGAGTTCTTGGAGCTGAAAAATTGTGTCCATACCCTTTGGATATACAAAATTCTTGAAACTCTCCATCAAACTCACCACCTCTATCACTTCTAATTTCCTTAATTGTGTCTTCTCTTTGATTTTCTAATCTCTTACAAAGTTTTATAAATTCTTGACATGCATCATTCTTTTTAGCTAAGAACATTACCCAAGTATACCTAGAGTAGTCATCTACCACCACAAAGGTGTAATGTTTTCCACTTAGACTTGCTGTACCAATGTCCCCATACAAATCCATATGAAGCAATTGTAGAGGTTTGGTGGTGGAGATTTCACTTTTGGGCTTGAAACTCGTTTTAACAAGTTTTGCCTTTTGACAAGTGTCGCATAAGCCATGGTTTTCGAAATTCAATTTTGGAAGACCTTGGACCTTTTCATTTTTGCAAATCTCTTTGAAATTCTTGAAACTAATGTGTCCAAGTCGTCTATGCCATAGTTGAGTCAAATCATTTTTGGCAACTAGGCAAGAAACATTTTGTGATATCAAATCATGTGTGCTAAATTTGTAAACATCATTTTTACGAATAGCTTCGAAAACAATCTTATCATTCTTTTTCACAACACATTTTCTTTTCACAAACTCAATTTGAAAATTAGCATCACATAGTTGGCTAACACTTATCAAATTATACTTAAGCCCTTCTACATATAGTACATTATTAATAGTAAAAGAAGAATTACCAATTTCTCCATGTCCAAGGATTTTGGCTCTCCCATTGCCAAAATGCACCGTTCCACCATCTTGGAG
This sequence comes from Eustoma russellianum, assembly GCA_036186865.1. Lineage (NCBI taxonomy): Eukaryota > Viridiplantae > Streptophyta > Magnoliopsida > Gentianales > Gentianaceae > Eustoma > Eustoma russellianum. The sequence goes on from AP025049.1 coordinate 8,074,498, forward strand.
CTTGAGCTTGGTGAACAACGTCTTGTCTCCGGTCATGTGAGTTGAACATCCGCTGTCCATAAGCCATTTGGTTCCTTCTTCTTTGGCTACTCCATTTATCTTGAGAGCCTACAAATCCAAAAGATGTATGCATTGGTACCCTTTGATGGTTGGGTCCTTTAGGGTTAGTTTTTCGACCCTTAGGCTTCCAAACATATGTGCTCTCAAATCGAGCTCTACATGCTTTCTTTACATGTCCTAGCTTGTTGCAATAAAAGCACGTGGGTACACGCTTTGGTTTAGAAGATGATAAATTTTGTTGTGATTTTCCATTGTTTGTCTTTTTCTTTAAAGACTTAGGTTTAATAGAAGATGATGAGTTAAATCCTAAACCGGATTTATCATTTCCAATTCGTTGATTCCCAAGTAGTATGTCTAAGTTGTTTTTCCCATTTGTTAGTCTTTGTAAGTCTAATTTTAGTTTTTCACATTCTTTTCTAATTTCTTCCTTTTCAAGAGCTACGGTTTTATGCATAGTAAGTATGATATCATGCTCTTGAACCATCAAAATGTTTTTGTCATGCAAGCTCTTATTTTCTAAAATGCATTTCTTGAACTCTTTCTTTAAATGCTTATATTTCAAATTTAATTTTTCAAAGTCATCTTGCAAATCTCCTATTTCATCATGCAAATTTGAAGGGTTAGAGTTTACCTCAAGGTCGTCTTCAATCGCCATAAGACAAGTATGTTGAAACTTTGAATTTTCAACCATTGCAACAAGTCCAACATCTTGATCTTCACTATCTTCTCCTTCCGATTCCGAAAGGAGATCATCCCACGTGGTTACCTCCGCATTGAGGGCTTTCTTCTTTTGAGAAAAGACCTTCTTCTCTTGCTTTTGCGGCTCTTTTACGTGGCAATCGGCAATGAAGTGACCGGGTCGACCACATCTATAGCAATTTTCACTTGCTTCTTTTTCTTTAGATGGTTTCTTGAAAAACTTTCTTGCTTGAGCTTTGTTTCTAGTTGCCATTCTTCTAAATTTTCTTACAAGAAGGGCAACTTCCTCATCCGAATCATCGGACTCTACCACCAATCCTTTGTGCGATGTTTGTGTAGGCTTGATGGGATTCATCCTATTTTGTTCATCAATAAGAATTTCATGAGTAAGAAGATTACCGGATAGCTCATCAAGAGTAAGAGTCTTGAGATTCTTTGATTCGGTGATGGCGGTGACTTTGGGTGTCCATTCTCTTGGCAAGGAGTTGAGGAGTTTTGAGACAAGGTCTTCGTTTGAGATTTTCTTGTCAACCATGGAGAGTTGATTCACTATTCGTGTGAATCGATCGATTGTCTCCTCAATCTTCTCACCACTCTTCATTCCGAACATCTCATATTCCTTCATGAGCATGAGTCTTTTGGCCATTCTTACTTGCTCAGTTCCTTCATGTATCATTTCAAGCCTTTTCCATGCCTCGTGAGCTGTTTCAAGACCTTGGAGTCTAATGAGCTCGGTGGTGGTTAGAGCACTTGAGAGAATGTCAAAAGCTTTGCCATTGATGGCGAACTTTATCTTCTCTTCGTCGGTGTAGTCATCCTCATCTTTAAACATTGATTCTCCTTTTGAGTTGGTAATCATTGGAACTTCAATTCCTTTGACAACAGCTCTCCATATATCAAATCCACAGCCTTTCAAATGATTGATCATTCGAAATTTCCACAAAGAATAGTTTTGGGCATCAAACATAGGAGCTTTAGTGTTTGATCCTGAAAATAGTGCAGTAGGCTTAGGAGATGAAGAGGTTGAGGTTGAGGTTGTCAGTTGCCATGATCTTTAACCTTGCTACTTGCAAAGATTGGCCAAGCAATCAAGGTTAGGCTCTGATACCAATTGTAAGGTCCGAAATACACTCTAGAGGGGGGGGGGTGAATAGAGTGTTTGGCTCTTTTGCGGAATTTTCTTGTTTTTCTCAACTCAAAAAGATATTCAAAATCAGAGCAAGAATTGGAGATGAGAGACAATGAAAGAGTACACCGGATATAGAGTGGTTCGAATCGTAAATGATTCTACTCCACTACCACTTTGTTTCCAAAGTGGATTTTCAACAACTACTCTTCTTATTATGAACAATAAGAACAACCACAGCAACACTTACACTAACACTTTAGTGTAAGCAACAACAACAGCAACTTCTTGCACAACACACTTGTGCAACTACAACAACTACAGCTCGTAGCAAGAACAATTTCTTGCTTCCTCACAACTTCAACAAAAGTTCTCTCAAGAACTTCTCACAGTGGGTTGAAGAGATATAGTAAGGTTCACACTTTCTCACAAGTCTAAGCACAAGCTAGAGATCAAATAATTATGGTTCCTCTTGTGCTTGACTCTCTTTCTCTCAATATACAACAATGAAGATCAAAGAAAGCTAGACAAGCTTTGAACAAAGTTACAAGTATGAGAGAAAAGTACAACAATGTAAAATGAAGCTAGATGATGTTGAAAGTGTGTATATTGCTTCATCCAAGCCTTCTCTATTTATAGATGAAGTTCACCACGTTTTTGAGGCCTTCCACCAAGTCTTCATCTTCAAAAATGTCAAGACAATGCCAAAATAGTCTTTAGCCACCCTATGGAGTGATTTGATCTTGGATAGCCACCCTAGAGAATCTTAGACAAGCTTACAATAGTCAAGGAAGCATGTAACAAGTTGGGTTAAAGTCCACAAGAAGTTTGAAGAAGATTGGAAAGAGAAAACCTTGAAAATCAACCTTGGATTTTATTCTAACGTTCAAAAAATTTGAATTCTGCAGCACATCGATCGATCTATGTCACCAGGTTTAGAGACTGAAGTACTCAGTCAGACATCGATCGATCGATGTCAGGGGCTGAAGTGACATCGATCGATCGATGTCACCTGGTTTAGAGATCGAAGTCCTCAGTTCAACATCGATCGATCGAAGTCAGGGTATGAAGTGACATCGATCGATCGATGTCCTTGTGGTTGAGGGTTCGATGTTCTCAGACAGACATCGATCGATCGATGTCAGGGGCTGAAGTACATCGATCGATCGATGTCCCCTGTTTGAGAGATCGATGTCAACCAGTGACTTCCAATCTCAACCATCTTTGGATATAATATGTTTTGCCTATCTTGCATCGAATATTAAACATAATTTTAACTTATACAAAACATCTTTTCATCATCAAAACGTTTTACAACTTAACACAAAATCCTAATGAATTCAACGCAACAAGCAACGCAAAGAAAAGAAGAACGAAATGCAAAGAAAGGAGAGAGAATCAATTGATCATTAAGAATTGCAACTGCCAAAAATTACAGAAAGAAGAAAACCGTTCCTTCTATTTATGTACAAGACGAAATCAGTTTAGATGGACCCGAAGTTACAAGATTGCCCTCTAACTGTTTTACTCTACTATTTTAGTTCAGGGATAATTTCGTCATTTCACACTTTTTAATTTGTTCCCGCGTGATGCACTGCCCCGTCTTCTTCACCCGCATCTCACATGTATTGCTCCAACAGCACTGCACCATATTTGCATGCAACCGTCCATTCCACATTCCAATTTCCTCCTTCATCAGGCGGTTCAACTGAATTACCTTCCTCTTTCCATGCTTCCATCACTCCTTTCAGTCCAACTCCCTTCAAGGCAGTGTTTGATCAGTTCACCAACATGTTCGACGAAATTACCGCACTTGACTTTCTCTCAATTCCTTAGCTCTGCAAGTTCATTCTTCAACACCCCCCCTCAAGCCTTGCTTGGAGTAGATGTTGCAAACTCCAAATGGTTTGATCAACTGTATCAATCTCTTAGAATCCAAAGCTTTTGTAAAGACATCGGCCAGTTGCAAATCAGTCCTGATAGGCATCAGTTTAATCCTTCCCTCCTGCACCTTATCCCTAACAATGTGACAGTCTATCTCTATGTGCTTCGTCCGTTCATGAAAGACAGGGTTTTCAGCTATGTGTATAGCACTCTTGCTATCACAGAAAACCTCCACTGGCATTTGATCACTCAACCCCAGATCAGCTGCCAAGTACAGGAGCCATTGGACCTCACATGTCAAGCTAGCTATGGCTCTGTACTCTGCCTCTGCAGAGGACTTAGATACTGTAGTTTGCTTCTTTGCTTTCCAAGAAATCAGAGCATCACCAAGGAACACGCAAAAACCAGTCACTGACCTCCTAGTCTCTGAGCACCCTCCCCAATCCGAGTCTACAAATGCTTTGAGCTTCAAATTTGTCCCTGATGGAAACATTAATCCTTGTCCTATGGTCCCCTTTAAATATCTCAATAATCTGTGTGCAGCCTTCCAGTGATTAACAGTTGGGCAGTCAAGAAACTGGCTTAGTTGTTGAACTGTGAATGAGATGTCTGGTCTGGTTATAGTCAAATATATAAGCTTTCCAATTAGGCTCCTATAGCTGGATACTTCGGGGAATAACTCTGAATCTCCATGAGTCAGCTTCAAATTGGTTTCCATCGGACTCTTAGCTGCTTTTGAATTCGTGTACCCTGTGTGTTCAAGTAGTTCAAGGGTATACTTTCATTGATTGATGATGAGGCCCCCCTGTGACCTAGCTACTTCTATCCCTAAGAAGTATCTAAGGTCACCTAAGTCTTTTATCTTGAACTTAGCATGTAACTGAGACTTGATCTGTTGGATAGGCTGAAGTTCTGAACAGGCCAGTATGATGTCATCGACATAGACTAAAAGCAGGAGCATGTACGTAGTGGTGGTCTTAATGAATAGCGTGTAATCATTCCGGGACTGAGTAAAACCAGCTTGCAAGAGAAATTGAGTCAACTTTGCATTCCATTCTCGACTAGCTTGCTTGAGTCCGTATAAAGATTTTTGTAACTTGCACACCAGGCTTGAATGAGGCAGTGGCAGGCCAGGTGGGGGTGTCATATAGATTTCTTCATGGAGATCTCCATGAAGAAAGGCGTTGTTTACATCGAGCTGGTGCAGGAACCAACCTTTGCTTGCAGCTAGTGCCAGAATGACTCTCACAGTGGACATCTTCGCTACGGGGGAAAAGGTGTCTTGATAGTCCACCCCATATTGTTGAGTATACCCCTTGGCAACCAAGCGGGCTTTGTACCTTTCCACACTGCCATTTGGATTATACTTCACCTTATACACCCATTTACACCCTATAGGTGTTTTCCCCGTTGGCAAGCACACAAGCTCCCAAGTGTGGTTTGCCTCTAATGCTGCAATCTCAGTGTGCATAGCCTCCTGCCATGCTGCAGAGCACGCTGCTTCGGAATAAGAAGTAGGTTCTGCAATCAAACTAGTATTTAATATATAAGATTTGTATTCAGGTGTCAGGGAGTCAAGGGTGTAGTATTTGGTTAGAGGATGTGGGCTGGTGTAGGAAGGCTTGCAGATTTGAGATGAATTGCAGTAGTAGTCTTTGAGATATGCTGGGACATGTTTGGCACGGACAGGTCGGGTAGGAGTGGAGATAGGCAAACATATGTCAATGGCAGAAATTGGCTGAGCCAAGGGTGATGATGAAGATGATGAATTTGATGGTGGTGAGGGTGATGGTGATGGGTTTAAGGGTGTTTCAGCAGAATCTGAGTGATGGGATTCATGTTGAAGTTGTGGGGATTGGAAGTGAGTGGGAGGATTGGGTTGACGATCAGATGGCTGAAGGAAAGTAGGCGGATCAAGGTTAGGCATGTCAAATGGCTGAGGGGAAGTAGGTGGATCAAGGTTAGGCATGCCGGAGTTGTAGGTATATGATGTTGGTTGGGATGGTGTTGGTTGAGATGGTGGAGGAACGGATGTAGACAGAGTTTCGAATGGAAAATCACATTCATGGAATTCCACGTCTCTAGAAATGATCAATCCATTACTTTCCAAGTCTTGTAATATATATCCTTTAGATGTCTGAGATATGCCCAGAAAAACACACCTCTTAGATCTCTGAGCAAACTTCTGCTTGTGTGGGCTTGTGTCAACGGCAAAGGCTAAGCACCCGAACACTTTTAGGTGGGAATATGATGGAGTTTTGTCATATAGCATTTGGAATGGAGTTTTGTTGGCTATGGTCGGTGAAGGGCTATGGTTTATCAGATATATGGCATGCTGGACACAGAATCCCCAATATTTGGCAGGCAAAGAAGCGTGTATTTTGAGTGCTCTAGCCACGTTAAGTATGTGTTGATGTTTTCTCTCCACAAGCCCATTTTGTTGCAGTGTGTGCACACATGATGTCTGGTGCACTATGCCTTTGGACAAATAGAATGAAGGCATGTTGAATTCTAGCCCGTTGTCAGACCTTATTGTTTTAACATTGGTGTCAAACTGAGTATTCACAAAAGTACAAAAGTTTTGCAGAATGTTTCTGGTTTCAGATTTACCTTTCATCAAATATAGCCAGCAAAAACGACTATAGTCATCAACCACGGTAAGGAAGTAACGTTCATTGAACAAGGTTGGGTCCTTATATGGTCCCCAAATGTCTACATGAACTATAGAAAACGGTGAAACTGTTACAGAAGTAGAAATTGGAAAAGGATTTCTCCTTTGTTTGGCTAGGGGGCAGATTTTACAAGGAATGGGGTTCTTTGAACAATGAACGACGGGATCAATTTGTTGTACATCTCTGATTCTTGTTTGGGACATATGGCCCAATCTTGAGTGCCACAAGGAGTACTTCAAGTCTGGATCACTGGTATTGTTTGATAGGGCTGTATTGGATATGAGTGGAATGGGGTTGAGATCAGACCTCAGGTGTGGTTGACTTGTAACGCTCAACTGATACAGTCCTTGATTGGTCTTAGCTGAACCAATCATCATCATATTTTTCTGTTCATACAGAACACAAGCATCATCATGAAACACTACACTGATCTTGTTAACAGTGGTCAATTTACTCAGGGATATCAAGTTGAAGGAAAATGATGGTATGTAAAATACATTCAGAAGGATAAGGTGTGGTGTGACCGTAACTGAGCCAACGTGTGTGACAGCCACAAGACTACCATTAGGAAGTTTTACTTTAAGGTTAGATGCGGGCTTATATGAATCAAAACAGTTTAGGGAACAAGCTATATGGTCTGTTGCACCTGAATCCAAAACCTATATATTAACAAACTTGTTTGGTACATTACCTGCTTTCTTACCTTTGGCAACCTGCTGCTGAGCAGACATTACGGCATGTAACTTCTCACCATTGTCTGCAGGATGAGACTTCTCCCTTGTCTCCTTCAACTGATGCTCCTGAAGCATATGCATCAGCTGTACATATTGTTCCTGCGTATGCATGGGTCCTGCCTGATCATTGTACGGCAACTGCAACTCCTTTGATTGAGCAGAGTATTCGACATCATTTCCTTGATACTCTGCCACAGGCTGTTCATCTGTGTCATCTCCATACCCAACACAATTAACTTGACCTCTGGGTTTAAACCCAGGCGGATACCCATGCAGTTTGTAACATCTATCAATGGTGTGACCAGCAAATCCAAAATGCGTGCAAATAGGACGTCTACTATTATCTGTTCCATATCTTTGAGCATTGACTGCCCCTTTCTTGAAATTATTGAATCCTCCACGGGATCTCCCACTGTCATTCTCCTTCTGAGGCCTAAAGCCTGAGGATCCCTGCCTTCCTGCACCATATGGCATTGCTCCTACACTGAGAACTGCTGATGGATTGTTGATAATTCCTTGCTGGCCACCCGTATACGCAACCTTTCTCTCGAATTTCACCGCCATTGCAAAGGCTGTATTCACATCTGGCAATGGAGTCATAAGTAATATCTGAGATTTCACGGCCTCATATTCTTCAGATAATCCTTTCAAGAACTTGATGACAAAGTCATCCTCAACGAATTTTGCAATTTGTGCAGTGACATTGCACACACACCTTCCACAGTTGCATACAGGGACAGACTTCAACACGGTCAACTCTTCCCAAACTATTTTCAACTTCGTGTAATAATCAGTAACGGACATACTATTCTGCTTAACACCATAAAACTCTTCCTGCAGATCTGATAACCTGAAAGCATCAATGTTCCCATACCTTAGTTTAAGATCTTTCCAGATGTCCACAGCATCATCAATCCACATGACGCTCTTCGCGATTGGAGGTGTTACTGAGTTGATGATCCAAGAAACCACCATGTTGTTAGCCTTCGTCCAGGCAGGGAATTTGCGATCCCTCTCATCTGGCTTCTTTACGGTCCCATCCACGAAACCTAACTTGTTCTTCGAATCCAACGATCTTCGGATGGTTCTGCTCCATCCATGGTAATTGTGCGAATCAAGAAGTGGCTGCGCAATTACTAGCGAAGGACTATCGCTTGGGTGAACATATAACGGATCTTCAAATGGATCCACTGGACCAGTACTAGTAGAGGTTGACGCCATGACTCTAAGAACCTCGATTGAAAAACAAATTCACCAAGAACAATATCGATCACACAACACCACACACGCTGCGATCATCTCTCTGATACCATGTCAAAATCCTAATGAATTCAACGCAACAAGCAACGCAAAGAAAAGAAGAACGAAATGCAAAGAAAGGAGAGAGAATCAATTGATCATTAAGAATTGCAACTGCCAAAAATTACAGAAAGAAGAAAACCGTTCCTTCTGTTTATGTACAAGATGAAATCAGTTTAGATGGACCCGAAGTTACAAGATTGCCCTCTAACTGTTTTACTCTACTATTTTAGTTCAGGGATAATTTCGTCATTTCACACTTTTTAATTTGTTCCCGCGTGATGCACTGCCCCGTCTTCTTCACCCGCATCTCACATGTATTGCTCCAACAGCACTGCACCATATTTGCACGCAACCGTCCATTCCACATTCCAATTTCCTCCTTCATCAGGCGGTTCAACTGAATTACCTTCCTCTTTCCATGCTTCCATCACTCCTTTCAGTCCAACTCCCTTCAAGGCAGTGTTTGATCAGTTCACCAACATGTTCGACGAAATTACCGCACTTGACTTTCTCTCAATTCCTTAGCTCTGCAAGTTCATTCTTCAACACACTAAGAGTCCAAAAGTGTGGTTAAACATTTGGATAGTAAACACCGAAGATATGAATAGTTTTGGAAAAACTTGTAAACATTTGAACAAAAAGTTGGATGGCCAACTCATCAGAAGATATAAATAAAGATGGCCATAATCAAGCTCTTGTCAATACCACAAACCATGTCATTGTATTCGGCACATCTCGACAAGAATTGGCCAGTATATATGAAAATATATTCAAAAGGTCGGCAAAGTCCTATGAAGAAACAGTCCAATTCAAAGATGAACCACAATTAAAGAGACATATCAATTCAAACACAAGAACTTTAATATGGATAAAATAGTTAGACTGTTTATAGTCCAAAAGGTCATGCCCTCTAAAATTATAAAACCAGCCAACCACAAAACATGTGTCTTTTTATTCGACACATCTAGACAAGAATAGGCTAGTATATATTTTCTGACCATGGAAGTGAATTATTTCACAAGTCCATTGTGATCTTGGAGTGCAGCACAAAGCAGATAGAGCGAAAGAAGAATGATGAAGAATGCTTGCGCAGTTGCATTGGTTTTCCTGATTATGCCAAGTAAGTTTCACTAATTTCCGCATATTTTGCTCTCTTTTTTATTTTTAATTTTCAGTTTTACCAGTTTGCTTTAGCAAGAATGTTATAGGTAGGATACATAGAAACGCACTGCCAATTTGCTTTAGCAAGAGTGTTTTAGGTAGGATACATAGAAACGCGCAGTCGCACACGGAAAAAAAAGGTAAGCTTCTAAGTTAATCAGTAATTCATTATTCTAAAAATCACTCGGTAATTAGAAACCATACAACAAAAACAACAACCACCATACCTAGTATATCACAACAACAACAAAAGGTATCGCTAGAGTCTGGGAAGGGTGAGAGGCAGGCAAACAATACCTACATCCCAAAAGATAGAGAACTTGCTTCCGGTGAGACCCCCGCTCTATATGTACCGGTAATGAGAAACAATCTATATGCATTATTCTAGGATGCCTACTGGTTACTCCTAGACCAATGAAATTAATCATTGACACATAAGTATTTCGAAGTAGTTAAAAGTCTAAATGGAGACTGCATCATATATTTTTTGTTTCACATACTTAGTCACTTTATAAAATTTTGAGATTCAATTCCAATTTCAATACTTCTCTTTATTTTACTAACTTTTATAACATCAAATACTCTCTGGTTTGAGAATGATACATATCAAAAAGGAAAGACAACCAGCGCCATACTTTCAAGCCAGGCATATTTCCAATCATGGATAGAAAAAGCGACTTTCTTAGCGTATATGTTGTCTTCTAACTTCATTTCTTGAATGCTTTATGCAGTTGCCTTTGCAGCTGGAGGAGGTGAGATTGGATCTCCAATCATGCAGGGAACAGAAAACTCCAGGCACACAAAGTCTTTTAGTGGTTCCATTCCATATAGGAGACTCATGCAACTTCCTGTATGCACCGTCTTCACTTACTGTGTAATTGGGAATGACATATGCCCGTCCATCCAATGTGGATTCTGCCATCGGTATAAGGGTAGTAATGGGTCATCATATACGATCTGCCAAGGGCCAGGCTATCCTAACTAGATGCTGTAAGTTTGGATGTTGCCATACTAAATTAAGAGCTATGGTTCATTGTCTGTTAACTTTATGTTTAAGCTAAACGCCGAAGGTAAGAATATTATGTTGCAGCAACATCTACTCTAGTAGAAACTTTTATGGTAGTGAATGAGTAACTAACAGTCGTCGTACCAGTTGCTCATCAACTATAACATACATGTAAGTGGATTTGGCATGTTGGTAGAGGTCAGTGTGCTTAATACATGTGATTTTACTTAATACAGGGGTCACCCTTGGCATGTTGTAATACTTGTGATTGCTCATGGTTCATGTTAAAATTTGTTAGGTCTTACTTCAATGTATAATTGTGGTTATTTCCACCTTTTCGTGCCATAGGTAAAGAAGTGAATACCCACTCTTTTATGATGTTTGTGTTGGGGTGTTTCACATACATGGTTATAACCGTGGTATGCTTCATCACTGATGTAGTGAACGTAATTTTCACTCTTTTCAGAAAGTTCCCTTGAGTTATGTAAAAGTTGCAAATAGAAGATAATTTGGAAAATTTTCTTGTGTATTCACAACTTGATGAGTCAGCCATAAATAGCCAAAGTATAAAATTTGAACTTTCTATAATCGCTCCCATCTACGAGAGGATCAAGCTAATCACAATATACAATAATAATTACAAAGATTTATACAAGATAATATCTACAAGATATTTACAAAATATTAACTTAACATTCCCCCTCAAGTTGGATAGTGTATGTCAAAAACGCCCAACTTGCGTGGCAAAGAGTCGAATTGATTTCGACCAAGAGCCTTTGTAAAGATATCCGCGACTTGCATATTGGACAGCACATATTTAGGTAATATAACACCCGCTTGTAACTTTTCTCGCACAATGTGTCAATCAATTTCGATATATTTAGTGTGCTCGTAAAATACCGGATTTGTTGCAATATATAACGCTGCTTGATTATCATAAAATAACATCAACGGTCTCATCAAAGGGACATGCAAGTCACTTAGAAGGTAATGCAGCCAAGTAAGCTCTAAACATATGTCAGCCATTGCATAATACTCCGCCTTCACTGAAGATCTTGAGACATTCTTTTGTTTTTTTGATTTCTATAAAACCAACGAATTTCCTAGAAAAATGATGTAACCAGAAATTGATCTATGAGTGGTACAACACCCACCCCAATCCGAATCACAAAATGCTTTCAAGGAAAGATCATTGTTTGAAGGTAGTAAAAAACCTTGACCCGGGGCACCTTTAATATACCTTAACACGCGTAGCGTAGCTTGCCAATGCAGAAGACGTGGTTCGTGCATGAACTCACTTAGAGTGCAAACTGAGTACATAACATCGGGTCAAGTAATGGTCAAGCAGATGAGGCGTCACAGTAATCGCCTATATCGAGTGAGATCTCACAATAATTTTGCATCATGAAGGTACAATTGGGAAGTTGAGTGATCATGGTCAAAGTCATGGCAATCCTCGCAACAATGCATCCCAATCGTTGAATGAGAAGTTTAATCCATGGTGTTCGTTGGTTGCGTTGTGAATCAAACAGCCTTGAGGTGTGATCGTGTGATGAGTTGAAGGAGTAATGTGCTGGAAGCAAGAAGTCCAAGGAAGGAGAAGAAGTCCGTTGGAGGGAGAATTAAATGGAGCGAAGTTACCTATTTGCCCTTGACTAAGTTTCTTATGATAGTTTAGAAATAAGGGTACTTTTGTAACTTCATGTATATTTATGTTGTAACCGCCTCATTCCCTGTATATGTTTCGTTTGGTGTCATCTTCCAGAAGCAGAGAAAAAGTTTTGGCAGTTGTCTCATTCTCTCTCTAATGGTCCTCTCCTCTTGTCTTTCTCTCTCTAGCTCATTTCTTCTCGATTGATTCAGTTGTGTTGATTTGCATTTTAATTTGTGCCACGTGATGTTCATGGCGTGATCGAATGAGGCCTTGAACATTTGATTTGCTTAATCCTTTGGATTTTAACATGGTATCAGAGCCTTTGATCGAGTAATTGATGAATTTTGGTACGTTTATGGCTTCGAATCAGGCATCTCCTAGCAGTTCCAGTCATTCTCCAGCGAATGTGTCACAAGGTGCAGCTGCGATTGATCCGTCCAAAGATCCACTGTACATTCATCCTGGAGACAGCCCCTCGCTAGTACTTGTTCAGCCATTATTGGATGGCAACAACTATCATGGATGGAGCAGGACCTTTCGTAGAGCTCTTGAATCGAAGAACAAGGTTGGCTTCATCACAGGTATCATTCCTAAACCTATGGAGACTAGTCGTAGATTCACTACTTGGACAAAAGCGAATAATATGGTTGCCTCTTGGATTTTCAATTCTGTTATTCCGTCCATTGGACAAAGCGTAATGTGGTTTGATAATGCTTTAGACATTTGGAATGATTTGAAACATAGATATGGCAATGCTGATGTCTTTCGGCTATCTGATTTCAAGAGCAGTTTTACGCCACTAAGCAAGGAGATAGCTCTGTAACTGAATATTATACGAGGCTTAAGGTCCTGTGGGAGGAACTAATGGTGCTAAGAGATATCCCTAATTGCATGTGTAATAGGTGTACGTGTAATGTTTCTAGTCAGATAAACAAATTTATAGAGGATGATCACGTTATAAGGTTCATCAAAGGTCTCAATGATGAATATGAACCGGTGAAGTCACAGGTGTTATTGTCTAGTCCATTGCCGGATCTAAAGACAACCTTTGCTATGGCAGCAAAGCTGGAAAGAAAGTTACACTATACTGGTGGTCAAAACCAGTTTGTCAATAATCAATCACTTGTCCTCAATGCCAATGGTGTGCCTAGGCAAGGGAGTTTTGGTTACAGGCCAGTGAGTCCTAGTGGTGCTAATAGCAATTGGCAGAAATCTGGAGGTAGGGGAGGTAGGAGAGAGTTTCAGAACCAGAAGTCTGGTTATAACTCTAAGGCCCCCGTGTGCACTCATTGCAATATGGTTGGCCACACTTTGGATAGATGTTATAGAAAACATGGATTTCCTCCAGGATATAAGGGCAAGGGACAAGTGAATTGTGTGAGTAATGAAGCTGATATGAGTCAGAACAATACGGACTATGCACAGTCTGGTATTAAGTTTTGTCAGGTTAATGATGTGATAAATGACAATGTTGCACAGATGGCTCCTGCCCTAACACATGAGCAGTATATGCAACTTATGGGTTTGTTGCAAGAGCATAAGGACAGAGGAAAAATGATGAGTCCAAATGCTGCGGAGCCATCGCATAACCACCACACCGTGCTGTCAGCTCAACAGGTCACTGATTCAGGTAAGTGGAAAGGTAATGTGCTGTCTAATGTTTCACGTGTATGGATATTGGATTCAGGTGTCACAGATCATATCTCTTGTTCCCTTTCTTTCTTTGATTCCTATAAGCCTGTAGTTGGAATGTCAGTTAAGTTGCCTAATAATCAAACAGTCAGTGTTGAAAATGTTGGCACGGTGAGTATTCTCCCAAGTCTCAAGTTGCATAATGTACTCCATATTCCAGCCTTCTCTTTTAATCTCATATCCCTTAGTAAACTCACAATGACTGGTGATATTGATCTGTCATTTCATTCAAATATGTGTTATATTCAGGAACGTGTGAGCAAGAAGACGATTGTTCAGCTGAAGTGCACCACGGGCTGTACCATCTAGTTGATCAGCCTATGGATAATGCACCTGTTTCTAATCCGTGCCAGACATTCGCAGTTTCCAAGTCTTCTTCCTTCCTTTGGCATTCCAGGCTTGGCCACCAAGCTTTATCCAGAATGAAGGAGATCAACAAGATTGACTCCTCAGTTGACATTTCCTTTTTCCCAGAATCTTGTACTATATGCCCCCTTGCAAAACAGAAAAGGCTTCCTTTTCCCGTCTCACATTCTGTAACTCATTCGCTTTTTTCTCTTGTTCACATGGACATATGGGGCCTTTATAAACATCCCACCATATTTAATCAAAGATATTTTCTCACCCTTGTGGATGATCATAGTAGGTATTGCTGGATATTTTTGATGAAAGCAAAATCAGAAACTAGAACCATCATTGAGAGTTTCTGGAACTTTGTACGTGTGCAGTTCAATACCAATATAAAAGTGCTTCGAACTGACAATGGTCTTGAATTTAATATGCCTGCATTCTTTTCTTCTAAGGGCATTACACATCAAACAAGTTGTACATACACACCTCAACAGAATGGCACTGTTGAGAGGAAACAACAGCACATATTGAACGTAGTCAGAGCCCTTAAGATCCAATCACATGTCCCTGCTTCCTACTGGGGGTTCTGCGTTCAGCATGCTGTATATCTAATAAATCTGACACCTACCCCTCTTCTTCAACAGAAAACTCCCCATGACATCCTCTATAACAGTCCTCCCTCCTATGCCAATCTCAAAGTCTTTGGCTGTCTGTGCTATGCCACAATTACTTCCCCATCTAAAGACAAGTTCAGCCCAAGATCTAAAAGATGCATCTTTCTGGGCCTATATCATACCACCAAATGGTGTATCCTTCAGGACTTGGAGTCCAGAGATATATTCATCTCCAGGGACGTTGTCTTTCATGAAGCAGTCTTCCCATTCTCTCCAAATTCTGTTCCTTCCCTACCTCAATCCTCTGAAACCTCTATTCTCCCTTCTTTCACTTCCAGATGTGGCACTGAATCTTCTGCATTCCTACCAGTTGCCACATCTAGGGGGGCCCAACCACATCAGCCTACCTATCAACATGCCACACCACAGCATCAGCCTACCCATCAACATACCACACCACAGCATCAGCCTACTGAGTCTCATCAGCCTACTGAGTCTCATCAGCCTACCATCAGCATGCCACACCACAGCCTACCCTTCAACAAGCCACACCACAGCATCAGCCTATTGAGTCTTATCAGCCTATGACACAGCATCAGCCTACCCATCAGCATGCCACCCATCATCACTCCTCTCATCAGCCTGTGGTCTCCCCTCAACACACTCATCTCACTCAATACTCTTCCCAGCCATAACTCAGCCATTCAAATGACCAACAAATATCAACCGAAGAGCCATCTGATGACCTTGCGCACATTATTAATGATTCAAGATCAATCCCTATCAATTCCATTAATATAGAACTTCCTATCACAAGACCTCACAGAAATAGACATCCTCCTTCCTACTTGCAACAGTACCACTGTAGTCAAGTCTCAAACCAATCTCTGCCAACACAAGATCCAATCAGAACGTCCCCACATCCTCTGTCTAAATATCTAACCTTTGATCTGTTAACACATAAATTCAAAGCATATGTTTTAAACATTAGTGCGTGTACAGAATCCAAAACTTATGCTGAAGCAGTTACCTCAATTGAGTGGCAGAAGGCCATGGAAGCTGAGATAACTTCTCTGGAAGAGAATAAGACCTGGATATTAACAGCATCGCCACCAGATTAGAAAGCCGTCGGTTGTAAGTGGGTATATAAGATAAAACACAAGGCTGACGGGACAATGGAAAGATTTAAAGCAAGGTTGGTTGCTAAGGGATATACGCAGCACTTGGGGGTAGATTACCAAGATACATTCTCACCCGTAGCGAAGATGAGTACAGTGAGAATGTTGTTGGCCATGGCTGCTAGACAAAAATGGCATGTGCGTCAGCTAGACATGAATAATGCCTTCCTACATGGTGAATTGCATGAAGAAATTTATATAGTGCCACCTCCAGGACTGATTTTAGCACGAGAGAGAATGGTTTGTAAGTTGCAGAGATCTTTATACGGATTGAAGCAAGCGAGTAGAGAATGGAATGCAAGACTTACAACATTCTTGATCTCAAATGGCTTCATACAATCTAGAAATGACTACACCTTGTTTACAAAGAGGACGAAGAGTTCATTGTTGGTACTTTTGGTGTATGTGGATGACTTGATTTTAGCTTGTGATGACTTGAGACAGATTGAATGGATTAAGGAATCATTGCACAGGGAATTCAAGATTAAGAATCTTGGTGACCTGAAGTTTTTCCTGGGCATAGAGGTTGCACAGTCTAAAAAGGGGATGCTGATTAATCAAAGGAAGTATGTGCTAGAATTGTTGGATGAATTTGGATTTTCGGAATGCAAACCTGCTGTCAGCCCGATGGAGGTGCATCTAAAACTGACTCACAATGATTCTGAACCATTTGAGGACATTGCCATTTACAGAAGACTCATAGGGAAACTAATCTATCTTACCATTATTAGACCGGATTTTTATTTGTTGTACAGCAGCTGAGTCAATTTCTTGACTATCCCACACTTAATTACTTGAGAACTGCTCACAGAGTACTGAGATATCTTAAGGGAACCATTGGACAAGGACTGTTACTGCCCAGTACTGGGGACTTGAAATTGAAAGCCTTTGTTGATTCGAACTGGGCTGGATGCAAGGAAACAAGGAAATCTGTTTCTGGGTATTGCGTATTCCTTGGGAAAGCATTAATTTCTTGGAAGGCTAAGAAGCAGACCACGGTGTCACGGTCTTCAGAAGAAGCAGAGTATAGAGCTATGGCGTCTGTTGTATGTGAGGTGCAGTGGTTACTCTATCTAGGCAATGACTTGGGACTGGAGAATCAAGAGCCTGTGGAGATGTTTTGTGATAGCAAGAGTGCACTTTACATTGCTGAAAATCCAGTCTTTCATGAGCGTACAAAACACATTGAGATTGATTGCCACATTGTCAGAAAAAAAGTATAGGAGAAGGTGATTAAATTGATGCCGATAAGAACACAATTTCAGCTTGCGGATCTGTTTACAAAGGCGTTGGATAGCAAGCGCTTGAGTGAGCTTTTGGTGAAGCTTGGGGTGTGTAATATTTACGGCAAGCATGGCTTGAGGGGGGGTGTTGAAAATACGATGAGTTCGAATGGAGAAGAGAGAGCAGAAGGTACAATTGGGAAGTTGAGTTATCATGGTCAAAGTCATGGCAATCCTCGCAACAATGCATCCCAATCGTTTAATGAGAAGTTTAATCCACGGTGTTCGTTGGTTGCGTTGTGAATCAAACAGCCTTGAGGTGTGATCGTGTGATGAGTTGAAGGAGTAATGTGCTGGAAGCAAGAAGTCCAAGGAAGGAGAAGAAGTCCGTTGGCGGGAGAATTAAATGGAGCGAAGTTACCTATTTGCCTTTGACTAAGTTTCTTATGATAGTTTAGAAATAAGGATACTTTTGTAACTTCATGTATATTTCTGTTGTAACCGCCTCATTCCCTGTATATGTTTCTTTTGGTGTCATCTTCCAGAAGCAGAGAAAAAGTTTTGGCAGTTGCCTCATTCTCTCTTTAATGTTCCTCTCCTCTTGTCTTTCTCTCTCTAGCTCATTTCTTCTCGATTGATTCAGTTGTGTTGATTTGCATTTTAATTTGTGCCATGTGATGTTCATGGCGTGATCGAATGAGGCCTTGAACATTTGATTTGCTTAATCCTTTGGATTTTAACAAGTTTGCTGTGACGCAACTTCATCCAACAACGTGTTATAAGGAGAAACATCCATTGGAGAATATGCTTCATCCATTTCAACATTTTTTTGTGTGTTCTCCATGCAGGTACCACCCATCGGCGGAAGCAACGTTGATGAAGAGGAAAAGCAGAGGCACAAAGTTTTTGACGGAAAAACAGATGTTATGCATGTGTTTGATGGAAAAGCAGAGGCACAAAGTTTTTGGAGAGAGGAATCGGTTGGAATTAATGGAGGGAAAGTGGAATTAACCACGGTTGGGAAAATTCGGGATAACCATCAAAAATAAACGCAAAATATGTAAAAACCGCCTATAACAGGTTAATTCCCTGTTGCCGGATGTCAGGTGTTCATTTCACCAATAAGTATGGCTGCTATGCGAATTATATAAAAGTATCGATGTTACTTAAAACTTTGTGGAAAAGTATGGATACCATGTGCAATTAACTCTTTTAAAGAATTTTCCTATGAATACAAGTATATATTTCGACTATGTGTGTGGTTTTTGAGCCAACCAAGAAGGCTTTTCCACAAAAAAAATCCGTGTTCTTTCCATTACATTTTTGCTTTGTTGTTCGATTATTCCGTTCTCAGTTCATTATTAGAAACAGACCAATTTAAAGATGAACCAATATTGAAGAAGCCTACGTAGTCAAACACAAGAAAATCCTCCGGACGCAGACAGTATTGCTATTATGAGTTTCTCACTAAGAGTCCAAAAGTGTGGTTAAACATTTGGATAGTAAACACCGAAGATATGAATAGTTTTGGAAAAACTTGTAAACATTTGAACAAAAAGTTGGATGGCCAACTCATCAGAAGATATAAATAAAGATGGCCATAATCAAGCTCTTGTCAATACCACAAACCATGTCATTGTATTCGGCACATCTCGACAAGAATTGGCCAGTATATATGAAAATATATTCAAAAGGTCGGCAAAGTCCTATGAAGAAACAGTCCAATTCAAAGATGAACCACAATTAAAGAGACATATCAATTCAAACACAAGAACTTTAATATGGATAAAATAGTTAGACTGTTTATAGTCCAAAAGGTCATGCCCTCTAAAAATATTAAACCAGCCAACCACAAAACATGTGTCTTTTTATTCGACACATCTAGACAAGAATAGGCTAGTATATATTTTCTGACCATGGAAGTGAATTATTTCACAAGTCCATTGTGATCTTGGAGTGCAGCACAAAGCAGATAGAGCGAAAGAAGAATGATGAAGAATGCTTGCGCAGTTGCATTGGTTTTCCTGATTATGCCAAGTAAGTTTCACTAATTTCCGCATATTTTGCTCTCTTTTTTATTTTTAATTTTCAGTTGTACCAGTTTGCTTTAGCAAGAATGTTATAGGTAGGATACATAGAAACGCACTGCCAATTTGCATTAGCAAGAGTGTTTTAGGTAGGATACATAGAAACGCGCAGTCGCACACGGAAAAAAAAGGTAAGCTTCTAAGTTAATCAGTAATTCATTATTCTAAAAATCACTCGGTAATTAGAAGCCATACAACAAAAACAACAACCACCATACCTAGTATATCACAACAACAACAAAAGGTATCGCTAGAGTCTGGGAAGGGTGAGAGGCAGGCAAACAATACCTACATCCCAAAAGATAGAGAACTTGCTTCCGGTGAGACCCCCGCTCTATATGTACCGGTAATGAGAAACAATCTATATGCATTATTCTAGGATGCCTACTGGTTACTCCTAGACCAATGAAATTAATCATTGACACATAAGTATTTCGAAGTAGTTAAAAGTCTAAATGGAGACTGCATCATATATTTTTTGTTTCACATACTTAGTCACTTTATAAAATTTTGAGATTCAATTCCAATTTCAATACTTCTCTTTATTTTACTAACTTTTATAACATCAAATACTCTCTGGTTTGACAATGATACATATCAAAAAGGAAAGACAACCAGCGCCATACTTTCAAGCCAGGCATATTTCCAATCAAGGATAGAAAAAGCGACTTTCTTAGCGTATATGTTGTCTTCTAACTTCATTTCTTGAATGCTTTATGCAGTTGCCTTTGCAGCTGGAGGAGGTGAGATTGGATCTCCAATCATGCAGGGAACAGAAAACTCCAGGCACACAAAGTCTTTTAGTGGTTCCATTCCATATAGGAGACTCATGCAACTTCCTGTATGCACCGTCTTCACTTACTGTGTAATTGGGAATGACATATGCCCGTCCATCCAATGTGGATTCTGCCATCGGTATAAGGGTAGTAATGGGTCATCATATACGATCTGCCAAGGGCCAGGCTATCCTAACTAGATGCTGTAAGTTTGGATGTTGCCATACTAAATTAAGAGCTATGGTTCATTGTCTGTTAACTTTATGTTTAAGCTAAACGCCGAAGGTAAGAATATTATGTTGCAGCAACATCTACTCTAGTAGAAACTTTTATGGTAGTGAATGAGTAACTAACAGTCGTCGTACCAGTTGCTCATCAACTATAACATACATATAAGTGGATTTGGCATGTTGGTAGAGGTCAGTGTGCTTAATACATGTGATTTTACTTAATACAGGGGTCACCCTTGGCATGTTGTAATACTTGTGATTGCTCATGGTTCATGTTAAAATTTGTTAGGTCTTACTTCAATGTATAATTGTGGTTATTTCCACCTTTTCGTGCCATAGGTAAAGAAGTGAATACCCACTCTTTTATGATGTTTGTGTTGGGGTGTTTCACATACATGGTTATAACCGTGGTATGCTTCATCACTGATGTAGTGAACGTAATTTTCACTCTTTTCAGAAAGTTCCCTTGAGTTATGTAAAAGTTGCAAATAGAAGATAATTTGGAAAATTTTCTTGTGTATTCAAAACTTGATGAATCAGCCATAAATAGCCAAAGTATAAAATTTGAACTTTCTATAATCGCTCCCATCTACGAGAGGATCAAGCTAATCACAATATACAATAATAATTACAAAGATTTATACAAGATAATATCGACAAGATATTTACAAAATATTAACTTAACATTCCCCCTCAAGTTGGATAGTGTATGTCAAAAACGCCCAACTTGCGTGGCAAAGAGTCGAATTGATTTCGACCAAGAGCCTTTGTAAAGATATCCGCGACTTGCATATTGGACAGCACATATTTAGGTAATATAACACCCGATTGTAACTTTTCTCGCACAATGTGTCAATCAATTTCGATATGTTTAGTGTGCTCGTAAAATACCGGATTTGTTGCAATATATAACGCTGCTTGATTATCATAAAATAACATCAACGGTCTCATCAAAGGGACACGCAAGTCACTTAGAAGGTAATGCAGCCAAGTAAGCTCCAAACATATGTTAGCCATTGCACAATACTCCGCCTTCACTGAAGATCTTGAGACATTCTTTTGTTTTTTTGATTTCTATAAAACCAACGAATTTCCTAGAAAAATGATGTAACCAGAAATTGATCTATGAGTGGTATAACACCCACCCCAATCCGAATCACTAAATGCTTTCAAGGAAAGATCATTGTTTGATTGTAGTAAAAAACCTTGTCCGGGGCACCTTTAATATACCTTAACACGCGTAGCGTAGCTTGCCAATGCAGAAGACGTGGTTCGTGCATGAACTCACTTAGAGTGCAAACTGAGTACATAACTTCGGGTCAAGTAATGGTCAAGCAGATGAGGCGTCACAGTAATCGCCTATATCGAGTGAGATCTCACAATAATTTTGCATCATGAAGTGTTAATTTGGTCGTTTGCCCTATAGGAAAAGTTTCAGGTATAGAGCTAGTGAGACCAGCATCTTGCAAAATATCTATGACGTATTTTCTTTGACACATGAAAGTACCAGATTTAGAACATGAAAATTCGATGCCCAGAAAATACTGTAGATCAGCAAGATCTTTGATCTTGAATTTCTGAAGTAAACCAACCTTGAGTTTGTTAATTTCTTGAAGATCATTACCAGTCAGCAAGATGTCATCAACATAAACTAATACTTTTGTGAATGAATTGCCATGTGATTTAGAGCAGAGAGAATAATCTGATTTAGTTTGAGTATAGCCTACCTGGTGAATATATTGAGAAAAAGTGGAAAACAAGTTGCGTGACGCTTACTTGAGACCGTATAATGATTTATTTAGTCAACATGCCATGTTCTCCCCCTATCGGTGAAAACCGAGGGGAGGAACAATATAAACGTGAAGGAAGGCATTTTGAACATCAAGCTGGAAAGCATACCAATTGCAAGCTGCAGCAATAGTGAGTAAACATCGCAAAGTGGTTAATTTGGTAGTGGGGGAGAAAGTCTCGCTGTAATCAATACCTTTGACCTGTGTATATCATTTGGCTACCAAACGAGTTTTGTAATGCTCAATGGACCCATCAGGCTTGTATTTAATTTTGTAAAGCCAACAGAAGCCAATAGGCTTGTGACTGGAAGGAAATGGAACCAAAGACCAAGTATTGTTAAATTCCAATATAGTAATTTCCTCAGCCATGGCTTGCTTCCATTGAGGGTGTGATGTTGCCTCGTTTGGATTCTATAGTAATGGTGGCTAAGAAAGCTTTGTGAGCGAGAGTAAATTTGAAAAATGAAGGATAGCGAGAGAGAGAATGGCTAGTGCTTTGACAGGGCTTGTCAGCGGGTGCGAATGAATCGACCAAGGATGTCATAGCGTAGAGGTCACATGCAGGGGGATGAGTGGGTCGAGAGGACCTGCAAAGGGGAGGTTGAGGGTTTGGAGGGGGTGAGGGAGAGGGAGGAGGCGGGGAAGTAGGGGGAAGGATTTTGGAGGGATATGGCCGGGGGTGGGGGATAGTGGGTGTCGTCGGATAGAGAGGGTAGGGTGGGTAAATCAAAGACAAGTTTGGGTAACAGAGAGGTATCGGCGGGAGGGTGGGTTGGCAAATGGAAAACGGTTTTCATGAAAAAAAACATCTCGACTAATGAGAAAACGATGAATGGCGAGGTCATATAATCTATATCATTTGTGACGATTGGGATAACCCATAAAGATGCATTAGAGGGCACGAGAATCAAATTTATGTTTAGGTTAAACATTGGCGGCATAACATTCATAGCCAAAAACACGCAACTGAGAATATAGCGGAGGCGATTGTATAGAATTTCGAAAGGACTTTTCATGGAGAGCAATGGAGAATGTAAGTGGTTGATAAGGTAAACTGCGGTTTGAACACTTCCCTATAAAATTCAATGGGTGCTTGGATTAGGAAGAGGAGGGAACGAGCAACAGAAAGGATGTGTCGATGCTTACGTTCGACAACACTATTCTGTTAGGGTGTGTAAACACAAGTCTTTTGGACCACAATACCACGTTGTAAAAGGAATGAGTTAAGTTGTAAAAGGAATGAGTTAAGTGGTAAAAATTCAGTACCACTATCAACACAAATACCTTTAGTTGAAGCATTAAATTGTGTAAATGTAAAGTCGATAAATTTTTCTAGCATGAAAATTCATGTAGATCTTGTGGAATCATCAATAGTAGTAATAAAAATCTTTCATCGGAGTGAGTAGCAACTTTATGGGGTCCCCAAACGTTATAATGAATAAGATGAAATAGACAAGAAGTGAAAATGAATTTAATAGGAAAAGGCAGTCTAGTTTTTTTTATCCATGGGACAAACGGTACAATCATTATTGGTAATAAAATTGTTTAAAGTAATAAATAGTGATACGAGTTTAAAACGAGATGAGGATGGATGGCCAAGGCAGAGGTGCGAATGTTTCTATGCATGATGCAATGGTGGCTGCAAGTGGTGAAGTGGGCTGCATGTCGTAAAGACTTTCACGTTGCTTACCCAAGCCAATCGTCCTCTCCGTAGCCAAGTCCTGCAAAACACAAAAGTTAGAACAACGTATAGCGCATCAATTAATGTCACTGGTCAATTTCCTAGTGGACATTAAGTTTAAATAAGAAGAGGATACGCACAAGACATCATGAAGATTTTTGTTGGGGTTGAAATTGATAGTTCCTGTGTGTGAGATGGGTTCAGAAGAACCCATGGGTAACTTAACCATGGACATATGGGACGGTTGCATGGTGGTGAAGGATTGCGGATCAGACACAATATGGTTAGTGGCACCACTATCTGGAATCAAAGGAGTGGAAGAACAACAATTAATGGAAGATTTATGTAACAATCAACCTGTCGCGTTGACAAGAGCGTCACTGTTACTAGAAATATTCATGGCAGAAAAGGCAGTGACGAGCTATTGAAGCTGCTCAGGAGAAAAAGACTGCAAATGGTTGTTAACATTTTCCTTTGTGGATTGTGTTGCATCGGCTGAGTTTGCCACTGGTGGAGGAGCCTGGCCGCATCCATGGGCCTGAGAGTTTGACTGATGCTTTGTCTTGCCTTTAAGCATGCAACAATCCTCATATGTCCTCTTTTTTCGTAGAAAGTGCAACGGAATTTAAGTGTACAGCATTGGTTGATTGTATGACTTGCTCGGTTGGAATGTTCACATATTTTTTCTTTGAAAACTTATTGAAAACAGGCTTACCAGAGGGTGCAGCAGCGATAGAGAAACTATCTTGCAATTCAGATGCCATACTGTGTTGGGTTTCCTCTTATACGATAAGTGAGTAAGCTCGTCGTACAATTGGGCAAAGGCAAAATCATAAGAATGTTGGAACGAATAGTCTTGAAGGTGTCGTTCAGTCCCATGGGAAATCGCTTGAGGCGATCTTCCTCCCTTTGATCATTATGTTCTTTTTCTTATTGCAAGACACATAGGTATGGTATGTGTCAAGATCAGCCCAAAGACCTTTAAATTTAGTGCAATAGGCGGCAACGGCCATGTTGTTCTAAGTCATGGTGGCAATCGATTTTTGTATTTGAAAAATTACAGCAGCATTCTTCTGGGAAAATTGGTCACGTAAATCTTGCTAGAATTGTTGAGCAGTTGTGTTGTGAATCACCCCTTCAGAAATATATGGTTCGACTGAGTGGGTGAGCCATGAGAGAATCATCCTATTACATTGATTCCTCATGGCAAAGTTGGCGTAGGAATCCGATGGCTATTTTATACCATCGACAAAACTGGTTTTATTTTTTGCTGTCATCGCGTGAATCATAATCTTGCACCATGATTGGTAATTCACGCCGTTCAATTTGACAGGAACCTGCATGTGTCCTGGTTGATCCGAATGATGAACAAAATATGGATTTAATGCATCTATAGTAGTAGTTGTTGATTGGAATGTGGCTTCCAAGGAGGTCATTGTCGTCGAAATTGGCTGCTATAGGGATGCGAGTGCTAAAGGAAGGAGACAAGTATAGAGAGGTTTCAATATTGATGGTCTGATACCATGTAAAAGTTGCAAGAACAAGATAATTTGAGAAAATTGCTTGTGTATTAGCAACTTGATGAACCGGCCATAAATAGTCAAATAGAAAATTTGAACTTCTTATAATCTCTCCAATCTATGAGAGGATCAAGCTAATCACCGATAATTACAAAGATTTACTCAGCCCAATGAACTACAAGATAATATCTATAAGATATTTACAAAATATTATCTTACAAGTTAAACTCACCAAATTTAAGACAATTTGCAATAATAAACTAAACAGCTTGTTTCAATTTCACCTCGGCAAAACATAATTCTAGATGTTCCTATTTGCCCCTGTCGTTTTTTAATAGAGCGCAAATATATCTAAGAATTCAACTGTATTGCCAGTAGACGGTAAACCATGACAGTTAAGTTGGTGTATATCAATGACCGGAATCGGAATCAATTTAACTGATACACATGCATGATTTTTTGCTTGAGGTCTTTTTGTCTATGTAATACGTATGCATGTAAAGCGATGCAAAAAATTTTTTCTTAAATTTATTTATTATCAGTGGATGACTAAAATAATTTCAAATTCTCAGGTATTCTCTAGCAGCTACTTTGTGGTTTTAAAGAAATATCAGCTACTTTGGGTTTTTTTGGTATGATGGAATAAAATAAAATGACTCATTAAATTGGCTAAGCTTATTATATTGTGATGTAGCAGTTGATCGACACATCTTAACGCAATTTTCATTGTGGGTCATCAGGAAACAATCTCTATGTGTTTCTAACACATTGATATGGTTGTGTACACCCGACCCCCCACACCTTGCCATACAGGAGCCTCTAATGCAATGAGATAATGGTGTTGTAATGACCTTCAACGAGATAATTTGAAACGATAAATTTATAAGTAATTTCAATAAAGAAGTTTTTATAAAAATTACTAGGCTTTATGGAGAATGTGACAGATGTTGAGAACACAAAAAAGGGAAAAAGATAAACTTGTTACGCATGATTTCTTTTGTTTAAAAAAAAAAGGGAGCGATTCCAATTCCAACTAATTACAATAAAGAAAATGCCAATCGCCCAGCGGATCCGAAAGAAAACAAGGGTAAATTGTACACAAATACATTATATTGGACCAAAATTGCTCTGCGTATACATTTGGAAATGTATTTACGCTGAGATAAAATCTTTTTATATTTTTTCCATAAAATCCCCCCATAAAGAGATCTGCGTGGATCATTGGATGTATTGAATTGAGTGTTATAATAGCTTGTAAAGGCAATAGAAAGAAGAATCAATGTGGATTTGAGTTTAAATAAGCAAGAATAGCTTGGCACATGACATGGATTGATCCAATGTTTCAGTTGGATTGATCCATGTGGCTTGAAAATGAAGCTGAGTATTCTGATGGATATAGATCGATCACATTGATCTATCGATGTCACATAGATCGATAACTTCGATCAATCGATGTATCCTGAGTGCAAAGTTGAAGTACACTATCCAACATATATCGATCACATGGATCGATGTGACTTCGATCAATACATATATCGATCGAAGTAGATTGGTTGAAAAACTGGAGCACGCTGTGAGACATCGATCGATACTTCGATCGATCAATGTGGCTTGGATAAAAAGTCGGAGCTCATTGTGTGACATCGATCGATGACATCAATCGATCGATGTGTTCAACAGGTGTGACTCTTCATCTAAAGTTGCAGCTTATGCACCAAGGGACATGTTTCAACCACCTAAAGACGGTTTGAATGTTTGAGATGAAGTTAGAATGCCAATAAAAAGGCATCTAAAACACGTTTCAGACATTCCAATTACTTGTCTAAGATCAAACTTTTTATATTCTTCTTTCTCTTCAAAATTATTATCAATTGAAAGTTCATTGGATTTCTAACCTTATTGCTGAGGATAAGAAATTGTTTGGCTGTTGTATCCTAGGAGGAAATTTGTTTATAACCCTGCAGCAATTAGTGGGGGCAAATATTCCTTATGGAAAGTGTGAATACACGCCTCAAGCCATCAACCTTCTACTATTTATACTCTACTATTGACTCTATCTTCTAACAATCATAAGGAATATTTTGAAGATGGATTCAAAGTCATTCTTAAGTCAGGAGGGCATGAAGATGGATCGTTTTGATGGCTCCAATTTCTAACGGCGGAAATACAAGATGATGTTCTTGTTGACTGCACTACAAATTGGGTACTGTTTGGACCCAAACTTGAAGGAATTGCCAACCCCACATGAAGAGGATGATGAGGCGGTGAAGGCCGCCTGGAGGAAGAGGCAAGAGAATGAGGTGCTGTGTCGGGGACACATCCTCAACAATCTATCGGATTGTATCTAGCAATCTGTTTACGACAACGTCATCACCTAGGGAGATATAGATTGCCTTGGAGTTCAAATACAACAATAAAAAACAAACCGTAGACAAATTCCAGTTAATGAAGTATTATAATTTTAAAATGTTTGAGAATTTTAAAATGTTTGAGAATTCCAGTTAAGAAACCATTTGCAAAAGTGGAAAGGAAAGCAGGACTCTTAAAACTTATTCATTCATATATTTTTAAATTGAACGGTGTTTTGACCCGAGGTGAAAATCGGTATTTCATCACTTTCATTGATGATGCCTCCAGATATACATATGTATATTTGTTGAGGCATAAAGATGAAGCTTTTGACATATTCAAAGTTTGTAAAATGGAAGTTGAAAATCAATCGGGATTGAAAATAAAAGTTTTAAGAAGTGACCATTGTGGTGAATACATTCTTCTTGAATCTAATCAATTATGTGAGGAGAATGGTATCATACACTAGAAAATTGCTCCATATACACCCCAAAAAAATGGTTTGGCTGAAAGAAAAAATGGATGTTTAGTTGACATGCTGAATGCAATGTTAATAAACTCTGGTTTGCCAAAGAATTTGTATAGAGAAGCCTTATTAACGGTTTGAAACATTAATAATTGAATTTCCTCTAAGAAGTTTAAGGTTTCTCCATATGAAATATAGAAGAAATGAAGACCAAATCTAAGTTATCTTATGTTTGAGACTGTCTAGCCTATTATAGAGTTCCAGATCCAAAATGAACTAAATTGGGGCCAAGAGCTCTCAAAGGTGTTTTTATTGGATATGCTGAAAACTCTAAAGCATATAGGATTCTAGACATAGAATCCAGTGTGGTTTTTGAATATAGGGATGTTAAATTTCTTGAGAATAAATTCTTAAAAACAGATTCAAATAAAGATTCAACAAGTGAAAATTTGAATGAACCAATAGTTGGAGATATTTCAAATGATCCTTCTAGTGTTGATCAAAATCAAAGTTCTCAAACTGATGTTACGAGAAGTCAACAGGCTAGAATGGAAAAAATTTTACATTCTGATTTCATTTTTTCATAATCCATTACTTTCTTAGTTGAAGGTAATAAGACAAAGGTATTTAATCAAATACCAATTGTACTAAGTGTAGAAAATGATCTTAAATCCTATAAGGAGGCAATGCAATGAAACATGCATCGTTTTGGAAGAAAGCAATTGAGGATAAGATGAATTCTGTATTGTCTAACAATACGCAGGTTCTCATTAATTTGCCTCTGAATTCCAAAGCAATTGGATATAAATGGGTATTTAGATGAGAATACAATACGGATGGGTCAATTGAAACTTTCAAGGTTAGATTAGTAGTCAAATGCTTTAGAAAAAGAAGGAATAGACTATTTTGATACATATGCTCC
The DNA here is from genome assembly GCA_036186865.1 of Eustoma russellianum. Taxonomy (NCBI): domain Eukaryota; kingdom Viridiplantae; phylum Streptophyta; class Magnoliopsida; order Gentianales; family Gentianaceae; genus Eustoma; species Eustoma russellianum. Next base: position 8,103,675 of record AP025049.1, read on the forward strand.
GATTGCGAGAATAACATCCATTAGAGTGTTGATAGCTTTAGCATCCATAAATAATCTATTTATTCATCAAATGGATGTTAAGCCTGCATTTCTCAATGGCGATTTAGATGAAGAAGTCTATATGGAACAACCGGAAGGTTTTGCTCTACCAGGTAATGAACACAAAGTGTGCAAATTGGTTAGGTCATTGTATGGACTAAAACAAGCACCGAACCAATGGAATGAAAAGTTTGACACTACCATTATGAAAAATGTTTTAAGCCTAATAGTGCTGACTAGGGTATATATTCCAAGTTTACGGACAAATATGGTGTTATTATTTGTTTGTACGCAGATGACATGCCGATTGTAAGCATTAATATAGAAGGAGTGAATGAAACTAAGAAGTATTTAACTTCACAATTCCAAATGAAATATTTGGGTGATGTAGATACTATCTTAGGGATTAAAGTGTCCAAACATAGTGGGGGGTTTTGCTCTTTGTCAATCTCATTATATTAGTAAAGTGTTGAATAAGTTCAAACATTTGGAGACCAAAGAAGCAAACACACCATACGATGTCTCATACCGATTGACTGGACGTACCAGTACAGCCTTAGCTCAACATGAATATGCTAGTGCAATTGGTAGTTTAATATATGCTACATATTGCACTAGATCCGATATTGCCTTTGTTGTGTGCAAATTATCAAGGTATACTAGTAAACCTAGTATGGACCATTGGAAGACAATCAGACGAGTACTTGGGTATTTGAAAACAACTACGAAATACGGATTGTTTTATAATAGTTTTCCCTCCGTTTTTGAAGTTATACTGATGCTAGTTGGATAACTAGTGTTAGTGATAACAAATCTACTATGGGTTGGGTGTTTACATTAATAGGTGGTGCAGTTTCTTGGGCTTCAAAGAAACAGACATGTATAACACACTCCCTTATAGAATCCGAATTCATAGCATTGGGATCTGCAGGTAAGGAAGCGGAATGGCTGAGAGATTTACTATTGGATATAGAGTTGTAGCCACAACCGATGCCAGCCATTTCCTTACACTGTGATAGCCAAGCAATGATGTCTAGAGCTCATAGTAAATTCTATAACGGAAAATCTAGACATGTAAGCCTTAGGCATGTTTATATAAAGCAATAAATAACGGATGGTGTAATAGCCATTGCGTGTGTCAAACCCTGTAAGAACCTGGCAGAACCGTTGACAAAGAGTCTTTGAAAAGACTTGGTACAAAGTATATCTTTAGGGATGAGAATGGGACGTATGGTATAAGTTCACTTGTGATGGAAACCCAAATTCCCTAGCATACCACTAGTCAAAAGTTCAATGGGTAACAACAAGTCACAAAGTACGGGATCAAAGCACTAAGATTGATCTTTAAAGAATCAAAACACACTTTATTGATCTTTAAAGAATTGGAATATTAGTATTAAATGAGGGTGAGTGTTAAAACACTCTTAATGAAGGATTAAGAGGAACTATCTTAATCTGCACCTATATGAACATGAGAAGTGGTGCCGCTTCGACAAACAATGATCTTGAAATGTTCATGAATACTAAGGGTAGCACAAGGCCATAAACTGCAGTTAAGATGAACTTCTAGGGAGAATGTGGTTTCATGTGTATAATATTTTTGGTTCTAGAAGATAGAAATATGATTCAAGGCTCTTAAGCTATCAAGATTTTGTTAAAATTTTGAAGTATTATACTAATAAGAAGTTCAAATCGAAAGATACTTCTTAGATGCATGAAATGTCATAAGTTGCTTTAAAAACTAAGTGGACGATTGTTATAATAGTTTGTAAATGAAATAGAAAGAAGAATGATGGTGGATTGGAGTTTAAATAAGCAAGAACAGCTTGGCATATGACATGGATTGATCCATGTCTCAGTTGGATTGATCCATACGCCTTGAAAATGAAGTTGAGTATTCTACTGGATATAGATCAATCACATCGGTCTATCGATGTCACATAGATTGATGACTTTGATCGATCAATGTAACCCGAGTGCAAAGTTGAAGTACCCTTTCCAACATAGATTGTCACATGGATCGATTGATGTGACTTCGATCGATACATAGGTCGATCGAAGTAGCTTGGTTGAAATACTGGAGCACACTGTGAGACATCAATCGATACTTCGATCGATCGATGTGGCTTGGATGAAAAGATGGAGCTCACTATGAGACATCAATCGATCGATAACATCGATGGATCGATGTGTCCAACAGGTGTGATTTTTCATCTAAAGTTGCAACTTATGCACCAAAGGACATGTTTCAACCACCCAATGATGATTTGAATGTATGAGATGAAGTTAGAATGCCTATAAAAAGGCATGTTCAACACATTTTAAGACATTCCAATTACTTGTCTAAGATCAAGCTTTTTATATTCTTCTTTAGCTTCAAAAGCATTCTCAATTGAAAGTTCATTGAATTTCTAACCTTATTGTTGAGGATAAGAAATTGTTTGGCTGTTGTATCCTGAAGGAAATTTGTTTATAATCCTGCAGCAACTAGTGGAGGCAAATATTCCTTACGGAAAGTGTGAATACACGCCTCAAGCCATCAATCTTATATGGCTTCTACTCTACTTTTGACTCTATCTTCTATCATGGAGCACGTAACACCTCCATGACTGTGTGTCATTAGTTGAAGCATATACCAACATGTGTGGTGTAGTAAAAATCGGGATCAAGGTTAGCTAGGTACACCACATGCAATGCGAGCGAGTTTTATCTTAAAGATTACGATGTTATACCCACTAGAATCCAGATGTAAGAGATGTTGTTTGTTATACTTTGTTTTCTTACGTCCTTCATCATATACACTAATATCCCGGTGTATGTTGAACGCCAACAAAGTGTCTTATGCTGCTTTGCTAGATGGTTTTACAGTCTATGAAGTCGGCATGTGCAAAATCAGTCAAAGTATCACATTTTAAGCAGAAGTAGGTTAATTGATGTTTACATTTTAAGCAGAAGTAGGTTAATTGATGTTTAAAAATACTGATATGAATAAGGTTAATTGATGTTTAAAAATACTGATATGAACAATTTCTATCCACAAACTGTATTGGCCAGGTTCTGCCAAAACAACATACCAGTTCAGAGATGTCTCAACATAACCGAAGAATATATAGAATAATCATCTACAATAAAGGTGTAATATTTTCTACTCAGACTTTATGTATCAATGTCTCCATACAAATGTACATGAAGAATATGCAGGGGCTTGGGGTTGGAAATTTTACTTCTGGGTTTAAAACTTGAATTGACAAATTTTGCATTTTGTCAAGCGTCACACATGACATGATTTTCAAAATTCAATTTTAGAAGACTTTGGACTCTTTCATTTTTGAAGATCTCCTTGAAAATTTTAAAACTAATATGTCCAAATCATCTATTTCATAGTTGAGTCAAATCTTTTTTAGCCCCAAAGCATGAAACACTTTGTGGAATCAATTCATATGAGCTAAATCTGTAAACATGATTTTTCTTCAAAGTTTCAAAAACCATCTCACCATTGTCTGCCACAAAACTTTTCATTTTCAAAAGAACCTTGAAAGCATCACATATTTGGATAAAACTTATTAAATTATACTTTAAGTCTTTCTACATAAAAAACATTACTTATAGTAAAAGAAGAGCTACCAAATATTTCACTGCCAAGAATTTTGACTCTTCGTATATCTAAAGTGGACCGTTCCATCATCTTGGACTGTGAGTTTGGTGAGTAGACGTTTTTCTCCCGTCGTATGTGTGGAACAACAGCTGTCCATAAGCCACTTAGTTGCTTCTTCCGTGACCATTACATTTAGGCTGATTACTTACAACACTAAAATGTCAATATGTTGGTACCCTTTGATGTTTGAGTCCGTTGAGGTTAGTTCCTTAACCTTTAGACATCCAATCATTAATAGAGAAGTTTCTAGCTCTAGACAAATTTATTATGTGTCCATTCTTATTACAAAAGAAGCAAGTGGATACACGTTTTAGTTGTGTTTTTTGAACTTAGAAGATACTGAAGCTTTCTGAGGCTTTTCAACTTCTGAATTTTCAAAAACCTTGCCCTTTTAGCTTAATGAACTAGGATCATCATGTGTAACTTTTTTTCTATCAATAAACACAGCATTCTTGGAAATAGCGAATGAATGTTCAAATCCTATGCGGGACTTGTCATTTGCAATCTTTTGATTTTCTAGATTGTCCTTTTCATTTGGCAACTTTTGCAAATCCAATTTTAGTCTTTCACATTCCATCTTAGTTTATATATTCTCTAGTCATATCGATTTATGCATGGTAATTATGATATCATGATCTTGATAAATCAAAATATTCTTCTCATGCAAGCTCGTGTTTTCTAATATCAATCAATCAATCAATCATACCCAGTATATCTCAACGGTAGCAAACGCCATCATTGGTCTGGAGAGGGTGTGAGTGGCAGAGAAATAATACCTCTATCCTAAGGGATAAAGAGTTTGCTTCCAGTGAGACCCCCTACTTTATATGTGCCTGCATGAATGACACAATAAATAGGAATATGATGAGCTAGTGTATTAGTGAGAGAATTCAGTAAATACTAATAGGAGCTTCCGATATCGAAATAGTCATAAACATGTATATGCACATATAGTGCACGACAAAGACAAAAACAAAAACAAAAAAGTGCAAATTCCACCTAAAGCGTAGATAATATCGAAACCCCTAAATATACTCTAAAGTGCCCTCATATCCTACCTAAACCTCCTTAACCTTAATCCTATGCCTTCATGAACTCATATCCTGGACTATGTCTTCAGAGAGGTGCAAATCTAGGAAGTCATGTCTAATCCGCTCATCCTAAGTCAGTTTGGATCTACCTTTATATCTCTTCCCCTCTAAAATGAGGCTTTCAACTACTCTGACAAACATCGTTTTCTTTCTCCTCTTGACATGCCCAAACCATCTCAGCGTCCCTTCCCTTATCTTATCTGCTATACTAGCCACCCTTAATCTTTCTTAAAATACTTCATTTTTGATTCGGTCTAGCCTTGTATGCCCACACATCTACCTCAGCAACCTCATCTCTAACACTTCCATCTTTTGTGACTGTGGTCATATAACATTACCGGCCGCACTGCCACCCTATAAAAGTTTCTCTTTAATTTAGTTAGAAAATTCTTGTCACACAGCAGCCCTGCGGCCGCCCTCAATCTACACCAGCCTGCATGAACTCGGCGTACTACATCACTATCTATGTCCCCATCCTGATGTACAAATGATCCTAGGTACTTGAACTTACTTACGTGTGGTACCACTTGACCCTTGATGGTGATATGGCTATTATCATCGTCAGCTGTGCTGCTGAAGTCGCAATGCATATACTTGGTCTAAGAATGACTAATCCTTAAGCATTTCCTCTCTAAAACATCTCCCTACAACTCGTCAAGGATAGCTATGAAAAAATAGGCTCAACACAGACCGTTGATCGACGCTTATCTCCACTAGTAAGAAGTCTGTTTCCACACAGGCGTATGAACGGTTGCTTTTGTCCTAGCATACATATTCCTAATTATGTCTATATACTTCAAAAGAACCCTTCTTGCATCCAGACTATCCCAAATCAAGCTACGTGGCACACTGTCATACGCTTTTTAAGACCGATGAAATCCGTTTCCTAAATTCTCTCTTAACATTCATATACTCCAAATTATGTTTTCAAAATTTATCTAGTAAATCTCCTAAGTTGTGTTGCAAATTAAAATTTCAAAATATAGAATGTACCTCAAGATCATCTTTTATCGACATAAGACAAATGTTCTGTTTCTCTTGGTCATCCACTAGAGCCACAACTCCAACATGCTAGCCACCATCTTTATGTTCTAAATCGGAAAGAAGTTCATTCCAAGTAGTCACTTTCAATTTTTGATAGCCTTCTTCTTTTAAGAAAAGACATTGTTCTCCTGCTTTTGTGTCTCCTTGAAATGGTGATCCATAAGGACATGATTTGTTCGACTACGCCTAAAGTATTTTTCAGCCTTTTCTTTATCTTTTGACTAGCTCATGAAAAAACTTTTTTTCTTCAGCTTTGTTTCGTGTTGCAACACTCCTAAACCTTCTAACCAAAATTGCCACTTTTTCATCTGAGTTTTCACTCAATCACCAATTCTTTATGTGACACTTCCAACTGATTTTTCTTATCAATCAAGATTTCATGAGTGAAGGATTTTCCACATAATCCATCAAGGGATAATGTCTTGAGATTCTTAGACTATGTGAGCAATTTTGTGACTTGATGTTTGTTAGATATATTTTTGTCTTACATGGCAAGTTGTAATTCGGGTGACTCAATCAAATCTCTTCAATCTTTTAACCACTCTTGATATGAAACATTTCATATTCTTTTGTGAGCATTAACTTTTTAGCCATTCATTCTTGCTCGATGTCTTCATGGATAATCTCCAATCTTTTCCATTCATTATGATCCGTTTCAAGTTCTTGTAATCTAAGGAGCTCGGTATTGGTTCAAGTATTTGATACAATATCAAATGCTTTTCTATTTATTGCAAACTTGATCTTCTTTTCTTTGATATACTCATCCTCATCTTTAGCTATCTTTTTTCCCTTTTAATTTGTAATCATAAAAACATCAATTTCTTTGAGCACTGCTCTCCATATATGAAAACCACATCCCTTCTAGTGATCAATCATCCTAAATTTCCACAATGAGTAGTATTGAGTATTAAACATGGGAACTTTGATTTTCAGAGCCGTAAAGATGGTATTAGGTTTGGAAGTTGATGGAGTGGAGGTGGGTTGTGTAGTTTCCGCACTTATTCAATGATCTTTATACCTTCCTACTTGCAAAAAATTGGCTAAGTAGCCGAGGCTAGGCTGTGATACAAATTCTTATGTTAGTAAAGAACATTCTAGAGGGAGGGTGAAGAGAGCGTTGTGCAATATTTTGAATTTTTCAGTTCAGCTCACTCCAACCCAAGGTAATGACTCAAATAATAAAGAAGGAGATGAGAAATAGTGAATGGAGAGAAATAATTTATAGTGATTTGTATCAATAGTGAATGGAGAGAAATAATTTATAGTGATTTGTATCTTCTTGATTTTACTCTACTAACACTTTGTTTCTATAGTAAAGTTTCAAGAACAACTATGTATACTGCCTCAAATAGGTCAAATAAGCCTTTACTGCAACAATTTATACCACGCCTTGTGCAACAACTACCACGAGAGAAACTATAAGCAAGAGCCTTAAGGCTTATCTATTTGCCACTTCACAACTTCAATAAAGCTCTACCGAAGAGCTCTCACCAAATAAGTTTTAGATGAAGGAGTGGAGTTACACTTTTAATCAATTTTAACTCAAGCAAGAGATCAAATATGTTTAGTTCCTCTTGTATTATATTTAAATGCTCTCACAATAAAGCAATACATACAAGAAATAAAGCTGGATGAGCTTTTAGCATTTTTGCACTTGAGATCTTTATTGATAAAGAGAGAATTGGCTTAAAGTTGGTGAATGTTTAAATGAGACTCTTTAATGCTTATTTCTCATATGGATGAGTTCAAATTTGTTTTGTAGCCTCTCCCAATGCATCTAACTTTATACTTGCTTTTGAGGTGGTCCAAATTTTCTTTCTTTTGTTCTTTAATAGGTTGGATCATTGCAACTTAGGAGAGCCTAAAGAGGTGTACAAACACTCAAAATAGCATTAGGACATTGATAATAAATGCATTTTTGGTTTAGGGCACAAAGGAAAGAGAAAACACTTGAAATGAGAAATATGCCCAGTGCGGGTCGGAACTTCGTTAATTTCTTCATGCTCGTTCCAAGTACGAAGAAGAAGAATCCAGATTTTTGTTTTTTAACAATTTGGGGGATTGATTTTTTTTCATCAGGTCCGGGCAGAGATCAATGTCCAATTATGAAACCCTTGAAAAAATAGCCTTTCTGGCTATTCCTCAATGTCCCGGCTATTCTTTATTTATTTAAAAATAAATAAGTCCCATTTGTAACGGCTATAAAATTTAAAATTCAGCATGACATCGATCGATCAATTTATTCAATTTAGAGATCGATGTTCACTTTGATTGTCAAAATACTAGGCTTAAAAATCAATGTTTATCTTGTAACATTTTATATTTAATTAGATCGATCGATCATTCTCAGAGATCAATATGTAATTCGAATGATAAATGTTCTGTCCTCATAAAGCTTTCTAGATGTTTTCAAGAATTTGGAGGTTAAAAGCATAAGAAGGCAGGTGCATTTTTGAAAAAAGAAAAGGTTGAAATGCATAATAAACCTTTTTTTTTTACACCTTCCAGGACATCCAAAAAAATTGGAATAATATATGGTCCTTGCCAAGGATGACACACAAATCGAGAGCATATATGAACTGTCAAGGTATTTCGAAGGAGATATTTTTAATTTGGACGTTAATGTGATAAATATCAATCAGGACATTCATCTTATTATATTAGAGTAAATTCAGGATCTAATGGTGTTTTATTTACGTCAAGGTTTGTTGAATTTTTGTATTTGCTAGCGTATGAGGTTGTATTCTTGTATAATACAACGATTATCCTATTGTTGTAGAGGCTTCCGTCGGAGTATGGAAAGTCAGATACGCAACCATATCCATCTATTGGAAACACACAGAGGTTGTTTTTCAATGCAATGATCAAATAATATTTTAGCTTTTTATACTATTTAACATGATGTCAGATGAGATACCAAGTTTTATGTTCGTTTCCTCTCACTTGATTCCTAAAATCAGAGTGGATTTAGGAATTCACCCCGCGATCTGTTTTCGTCAATTGCAATCTAGAAGGATTTGTTAGTTAATGTGTGACTTGATTAGCTTCACAATAAGTATATATGCATAATTTTGACATAAATTTCGTGAAGCAATTGAGTTATCAAAAATAAATCCATAAAAGTTAAACTCGTGACACAATGTTAGATCATCGAACCATGCATAAATTGATGATTTATGACCATAATAGTTAGGGGGTGATAGGATCCCCTGACCGCCCATATGGTGCGCTCACAAAAGACCGCGCGACACGTGACAGTTAGGGAGACCCGCATCTAGCCTCACCACTCTCTGACTGCCACGTTTCAGGCGGTCACAAAGGGGATGAGGAAAAAGGAGTTAGGAGATCCCATTCCACTTTGGGGAAGAAATAATAATTTGACCTTTAGTTGTGCAAAATCAACCCCTATCTTGTGAGCCTTTGGAGCCTTATCAACAGCATCTGCATTAAGCTTTAATTCTCCAGAAAGAGGTAGAACCCATTTAACAAGCCATATCTTCGATTGTCTATTTATTGAGATTGTTTATTTATTGTTGATCCTTGATAAAAGCAGCGTCTCATCTCCCTTGTACGCTTTCCAAAGTTTATTTGAACATTGAAGAATTTGGAAAAGGGAAAAATATCTTTCGTATATTTGATGATATTGACAATTGTACAAAGCAAATATATATACTGCTGAAAATCCTATCTAAATCTTCCTAATTGAATTTACAATCTGTCTTCATAATGGCCATGTATAATCACGGCATACAGCATGCACACGGTTTTGATCAAAAAGGAATATTCACAGCACAGCATATCTTCCATATTTTCCAATACTCCCCCTCAAGTTGGCGCGTGAATGTCAATGAAGCCCAACTTGGACAAGTAAGTCTGCTATTTGACACGTGGATGACACCTTGCTGGGAAGTACTAATCGAGCAAGGTAATGCTGACGAACAAAATGACAATCGATTTCGATGTGTTTGGTTCGCTCGTGGAAAACCGGGTTAGCCACAATGTGTAAAGCAGCTTGATTATCACAAAACAATGGAACTGGTGAAGAAACATCAACTCCCAATTCACCAAGTAATCTGCGTAGCCAAATTATTTCACTTGAGGCTTGAGCCATGGCACGATACTCAGCTTCAGCTGAAGAACGCGAAACCACCTGTTGTTTCTTTGACCGCCAAGACACAAGAGACGTACCAAGTGACATAACATATCCTGAAGTGGAACGGCGAGTAATAGGACATCCCGCCCAATCAGCATCACAATAGGCTTCCAAAGAGAGAGGAGAACTGGAAGAGAAAAGAAGACCACGGCCAGGAGCATGCTTGAGATATCGAAGTAAGCGAAGAACAGCATCGAGATGACATTGCCGAGGTGCCTGCATAAACTGACTAAGGGTATTCACAGCAAAACAAATATTTGGACGTGTTACTGTAAGATATAACAAACGTCCAACTGTACGCCGATAGCTACACGAATCTGAAAGCAGTGGAGAATCCGAAGGGAAATCAACCTTTTGATCCATAGGAGTACGAGCAGGTCGACACCCAAGTAGGCCGTGTTCCTGAAGTATGTCAAGGACATATTTTCGCTGATTTAGAGTAATACCCTGCGGTGAACGTGCAACTTCAATGCCAAGAAAGTATTTTAGTGGTCCAAGATTCTTGATCTTAAACTTATCGTCCAAATATGCCTTCAAACGTGTGATTTGCGGTAAATTGTTCCCCGCCACAATGACATCATCAACATAAACAAGCACAGCAATGAATGTTGTAGAGAATGTAAATGTAAATAAGGAGGGATCAGAAGTAGACTGCACATAACCAATGGACACAAGTGCAGTAGTGAACTTTTCATACCAATTACGGGATGCTTGACGCAAACCGTAAAGTGACTTATTCAGCCGAAATACACGACTCTCCCCCTGTTTGGCAAACCCTTGAGGAATTTTGAGATAAACTTCTTCCTCCAAATCGCCATGCAGGAAAGCATTATTAACGTCCAACTGGTGAACATGCCAATGACGAACTGCGGCTACGGCGAGTAAACAACGCACAGTGACAAGTTTTGCAACAGGTGCAAAAGTTTCATGAAAATCAACGCCCTCTACCTGTGTATATCCTCGGGCAACAAGACGAGCCTTATAGCGTTCAACTGACCCATCTGGATTATATTTAATTTTATAAACCCATTTGGAATCGATAGCTCGTTTCCCAGGAGGAAGGGAAGTGAGAGTCCAGGTGTTGTTTGCTTCAAGCGCTTCTATCTCCTTTTGCATGGCAATTTGCCAATGTTTGTGTTGTGCTGCTTGTCGATAGGAAGTGGGTTCATCTGTGGAGGTAAGTGCCGCAACAAAACCATAATAGGAAGGTGACAAACGAGCATACGAAATAAAATTGGATAGAGGATATACCGTAGAATTAGCAGTTGGAGAAGGTGACGCAGAGGGTGGTTTGATTGATGGTGGGAGTTTGACTTCAAAATCCTGCAAGTGACGTGGTAGCCTTCGCTCCCGAGGTTCTCGGTCAGAATGTGAAGAAGCCACCTGCTTTGTTGATTCTGTGGGTACGGCAACATCATCCCAACACGGTGCAGGTAAGGAGGTCTCAGCAGGAGTTGATAATGTGGTGGCAAATGGAAACTGTGTTTCGTGAAATACTACATCACGAGTGACAAATGTCTTATGAGAGTCTAGATCATACAACTTATAACCCTTTTGTGAGTGCGGATAACCCAAAAATACTGCTCTGGTGGAACGTGGAGCAAATTTATCATGAATTCCATGATAAGTATAACCATAACATAAACAACCAAAAACTCGTAGGTGCTCATAAGAAGGTGTGTTTCCCATAAGAAGCTCATAAGGTGTCTTATGTTTTAGAATAACAAGTGGCATACGATTGATTAAATAGGCCGCTGTGAGTATGCACTCTCCCCAAAATTTAACAGGCAAGCTAGCTTGAAACCGGAGCGCACGAGCTACCTCTAAGAGATGACGATGCTTTCGTTCCACAACCCCATTTTGTTGAGGGGTGTGAACACAGGTGGTTTGTCCTTCTACCCCATGAACCGAATAGTAATCAAGAATAGTGTTACTAGTGAATTCAAGTCCATTATCAGTCCGTACACGCTTAACTGTGCGTCCAAGCTGTGTTTTGACCCAATTGAAGAAATGTAGCAGATAACGACATGTTTCGGACTTGTATCCCATCAAGTATATCCATGTACAACGACTGTAATCATCAACAATTGTCAAGAAATAATGTGCACCGGACAAAGAAGGTGTTTTGTAGGGACCCCAAATATCACAATGTACTAAGTCAAAAATATTCATTGTCACACGATTACTAAGAGGAAACGATAATCGCGTCTGCTTGGCACGACTACATGCATCACAAACAGTATTATTTTCTGCTTTATTCAAAATACCACAAGAAGGTAGAAAACGAAACTTAGGCACTGGTAGATGACCCATGCGTTGATGCCATAGACGAGCATCAACCTTTATTGTAGAAGCAGCAACTGGAACAGAAAGTCTTTGTGCGAGCCCAAACAAACCACCCTGCTGCTTACCCACTCCAATCAGCTTCTTCGACGGCATCTCCTGTATCACACAAAATTTCAGTCCAAAAGTCAGTATGCATGGTGTATCTCTGATCAACTGGCTAACAGATAATAAATTAAAATGAAACTCCGGAACCCCCAATACATTCTTAAAAAGAAGCCGCTTGGTTAAACGAATATCACCAATGGCCTTGACAGGAACACACGATCCATCAGGCAAAGTGACATTGGTTGCCACATCCGTGCGTGTGACATTAGTAAAAGCAGAGATATTATTTGTGATGTGAACACTAACTCCACTATCAATTATCCAACCGTTGGAATGAGAAAAAGTATAGAGACCATTACCCATCAACTCTCTGACTGCAGAAACACCTGATGTACCTGACGAATTGATATTCATCTGATCCAAGAAATTCGAGAGTTGCTGTTGCTGAGCCAAGGTCAAACCCGCAAAGGCTGTGTCACGGGGCTGCTGGGACGAATCGCCGCCCATGTCAGTTGGCAGCACTGGCATGGCTGTATTTTTCTTTCCTGGATTCGCTGCTCTTTGCATCTTGCTTTGTCGATTCTTCCCAGTTCCCCAATCGGCTGGATAGCCGATTATGTCATAACAAGTTTCTTGAAAATGTCCTACCTTGCCGCAATTTTCACAGTGTGGACGCCCACCTCGGCCACGTCCTTTTGCTGGACCAGCCTCACCTTTCCACTGTGCCGCAAGTGCGGCTCCCTCAACTTGAGGTAACAGATTGCGCCCAATCATCCTTTGCTTTTCTTCCTGCGCAACTAGGGCATACACACGACCAAGTGCAGGCAAAGGTTCAATACTTAAAACTTGTGAACGTACCGTGTTAAAGTTTTCATCCAATCCCATGAGAAACTCGAATACTCTCTCTTTATCACGAACCTTTTCAACCTTCTTGGATACCTCGCACGTACAGTTTCCGCAAGTGCATCCTGGAGACACATCCAACGCCTGCAACTCTCCCCACAGCAGTCGCATACGCCCATAGTATGTCGTGACAGACAGTTTATCTTGACGAAGGGCCGAGATCGAGCGGCGCAGCTCATACACACGTGCGTCGACCCCTTGTGTGAACCTCTCTTCGAGATCCTTCCATACCTCCTGTGCGGTGTCTGCATGGGCTGCCGTCCCTTGTAGCTCCTTGGCCAACGAATTTGACAGCCAAGCCAATACAATGGCATTGCATTGCTGCCATGGACCATATTCTGCTGCGTCTGGTGCCGGTTTCTTGATAGTTCCATCCAAGAAACCCTCTTTGTTTTTTGGATTTGAGAGCGTTGGCAAATGCCTTCCGCCACACGAAATAGTTATCACCATTCTCATTGAGAGGCTGTGTAACAAACACAAGACCGGGATGATCAGATGGATGAAGAAAATATGGAGATTTCACATCTCCAGAGACTGGAGTGGTTGCAGTGGTTTGAGTGGCCATTGCAGTAAGTTGAATATTCGAATAAGACGATAACAAGGAAGGCAGACGTAGGATCAGAAAAGACGTTTAGGGTCTAATCCTGCTCTGATACCATGAAGAATTTGGAAAAGGGAAAAATATCTTTCGTATATTTGATGATATTGACAATTGTACAAAGCAAATATATATACTGCTGAAAATCCTATCTAAATCTTCCTAATTGAATTTACAATCTGTCTTCATAATGGCCATGTATAATCACGGCATACAGCATGCACACGGTTTTGATCAAAAAGGAATATTCACAGCACAGCATATCTTCCATATTTTCCAATAAACATGATTTACAATATCCCTCAGTTTCATATTAAATCATCTTTGATGTGCAGGATTTTGAGAAAGTCATAAAAAAAAGGTATGTTTATTTAAGTTTTTATGATATGTAATCGGTATTTCTTCACCGTAAATGATGATATACAATAATATAGGAAAAAGAAAAGCAAAAGGAAGAACAATTCGCATATGCCCTTTCCAAAAGTGATGTCCTGAATATCTTCAGCATTCCGGATTACATAGTCAATAAGCCAATTACACGTGAAAAAAAGGCTCCAACATCATAGTATGTTAGGTCCCTTAGAACACACTAGAAGGAGGGTTGAATAGTGTGTTCACCAAGTATGGATATTTTATGGCTATTTTTCGTTTTGAAGTGCAACCAATACTTGGGAGTGTTCTTTTAGAAGAATAAAGACCTGAAAGAAAATAAAGAACACAAGTATGTATAGAGGTTCAAGTCGAATGACTCTACTCCTCTACCTTCTTAATGTTTCACAAGAAGGATTTTGAAATGGGGATTGTTATTTCTTTTGGGGGAAACAACAATCAAGAATAAAATCCAGAAAATACAAAAACTAGGTACCTTGCCTAGACCACAACCAAGAAGTCTAACACTTTGAAGTTTAGCCTCCAAAGATCTTCTTTGCCCTCAAAGAAATCTTGTAGGGAGAATAGTGCACCACACACTATCAACTAACCCTTCAAAGTCTAGAAATCTCAAACAAGAAGCACCCTTGCTCCTTGACCAACAATCTACCCAATCTCTCACAATATGGTCTCACCAAGAAGAAGACTCTTCTTCTTCTTACAATAATCACTCTCAACAATAAAGTAAAAATATACAAAAATTACAAGTATTTTGAGAGCTTGAGCTTGAGAGAATTTGAGAGCTTGCAAAGTAGAAAGTTGGAGAAGACAATGGAAGAAACCCTTATTTTATCAACTTCAAAGTTTCTTCCCGTTTGAAACCCTCTACACTGACATTAATGGGTTTTGGCATCATGTGTTGGTGAGTCCTCATCATTGGAGATCTCCCTTTGACATGTAGCAACATTCTTGGAGAGATTTCAAAATGAATGCCAAGAAAGGAAACCTGAAATCTTCAGCAGAGAGGAACCTGTGAAAAAGACACTGAAAGGGGAGGGTACAAAGAGTCAACTGATGTTAAAAAGTGAAGTTTAAGACCTTTGTAACGTTGGTCACATGAAGCGCCTAATGTGCTAAAAGCACAGGCGTTCGAAGTGACATTGAGCGCTTGATGTGAAAAAGAACAGTCGTTCGAAGTCACATCAAGCGCCTAATGTGGGCTTCTTAAGTCGTTCAAAGTCACATGAAGCGCTTAATGTGGCTCTTCATGCTTGTTCGAACTAACTCTGACTTTTTCTCAGAGAAAGTACTTAGGAGTACGTGCCAAACCAGGGGAAAAGTACTTTTGGCTTGGTGGACTGCATAAAGCTCCTAAAGGGGCGTTCAAAGTGTTCGCACTTTTCAACAGGCCACATGAAGCGCCTAACCAGGCATTCAAAGTGTCCTGATTTTCAAACATACACATGAAGCGCCTAATCTAGACGTTCGAAGTGTACGCACATCCAGACACTTCACATAAAGTGCCTAATCTAGGCGTTCGAAGTGTACTGGACTCCACCAAGATACATTAAGCATCTAATATAGGCGTTCGAAGTATACTGACTTCAAACAACATACATGAAGCGCCTAATCCCTTGTTCAAAGTGCCAAAATGTGCAAATCATCAAAACTCAACATATTCTAACATTCTCCCTCTTTTTGATGATTTCACAACATGCATAGCTTATC
Organism: Eustoma russellianum; assembly: GCA_036186865.1. Taxonomy (NCBI): domain Eukaryota; kingdom Viridiplantae; phylum Streptophyta; class Magnoliopsida; order Gentianales; family Gentianaceae; genus Eustoma; species Eustoma russellianum. The sequence goes on from AP025049.1 coordinate 8,119,646, forward strand.
AAGGCTCCCCCTTAACATATGCTCCCCCTCACTAGATGCAACAGAAAAAAATAACTTGAACAAAACAAAGTGATGAGACAATTTTAATGAACATCAACAACGAAATATCAAGTCATAAATTTCATTGAACACTAGCATGAAAATTTCTCCACCAACAACAACAAAACAAGAAAATAAGAAAATTTACATAGCACCACCATTGGTGGTGTAAAACCACTGAAACCAAAACCTACACTAGCGGCAAAATCAGTGAATCCACCCACGGATCCTCCAATATCTCCAGAGCCACCAGCATCACCACCAGCGCCAGCACTGCCACCAGCACCACCAGCATCACCAGCACCACCACTTTCTTCCCCTAAATCATCAAAATTAGGAGGAAGAGCCCATGGACAGACTTGCATGAATGCATTTCGAAATGCAGTCATGCGCAGTTCATTTCGCTCATGACGAGCTTCATTCCGTACATGCCGAGCTTCATGCTCGGCATCATGAAGATGCAACTGCTGAACAGTCTGTTCAAGCGCAGCAATGCGTGATAGCAATTCAGAAGAATTACTACCACCAGCAGCATCTTGAGGTCCCTCCGCAACCTCGTCTTCATCAGGAATGGTGGTGGCCTTCCGTTTTTGTGAGTCAATGGCCTGGGCGATATTATAGTGATCATAGACGTCAGACTTGGCAACTGGGGTCAAATCATCATCAGAAATATCAACACCTTTTGATTTTAACAATATTATGACAATATTGGCAAAAGGTAAAGCTTTCGACCCTTTTCGGAGAGCTGCAAACATGACTTCTATGAAAATCCAGGCGAGATTCAGCTGGGTCAGATGTTTGAGACGGTAAGATACATAGAAATCCATGTTACTAGGATTTCTAGTAGCCTTACCATTGATACAGTAGGTGACCACCGCTAGCAAGATGCGATCCACCAATGGCATGTTCTGAGTCTTTTTGGAGGAGAAATACCCCAAATCGAATTTAACGTCCTGCTCATGGACGCCGTATTTGACACTCCAGTCAAACACAGAGAAATCAGTCAATCCCTCGTTTCGGATTCTTAGGACTTCACAAATTTTAGGAATAGTGAAGCTGAGAGGAGTACCATCAATAACAGTGTTGAGGGAAAAAGGTTGAGACTCAGATTGTGGAGTGACCCACAAATTTGAATAGAATAGCCGGGTGTGCTTGCGGGAGTATTTTCGCATATCAGGCCTGGACCAAAGAGATGTCCAGCCCTGATGTTCCAGTAGAGGAACAACTTCAAAAGCAGTACTCGTCTCAGGAAGATTGCTGAGATTGAGCAGTTTCAGAGGGATAATAAGCCGATTTGATGCTACCCATTCTCGGAATAGCATGCCGGAGTAGTAGGAGACATGAGCACCTTTGTCAATGGTGCGTGGAGGCTTCTTGATGTCGGACTCAAATTTCTTCAACCAAGGAAAGTTGTCCTTGGTGAGCCCTTCACGAATGGTTGTGATTTCAGGCGGCTCAACAATTCCTTGTCCAGCCGTTTGTTTTCGCTTTTGAGTGCGTGGACGTTTGGAAGGACCAACGGAAGCCATTGTATGAGAGGTTGGGAGAAAAAGAGAAAGGTCTTTAGAGGAAAAAATGAAGTGAAGATGTGATGAGGAATGAAGGAAAAAGGTTTGATTTTTAAAGGGTGAAGAAAGGAAGGTGAAGAGTTGATAAAGTAATGGTGGAGTAATGGGAGTGGAGGAGTGGGAGAGAAGTTTGAGGAGGAAGATGAAAGAGTATGGTGAGTGGGGAAGAGGAGAGGGCAAAAACGTGGGCAAGTGGGAAGGGAAAAAGGCGGCAGAAAAATTTATGGTCCTTGAATGGCACGAAAACAGAAGAGACGGCGGAAATGACAGTGTAGAAATAGGGTTGAAGCGCCTAATTTGACTTCGAACGACTTCACAAAATGTGATGAAGCACTTAAAGTCACATTGAACGGCTGTGGAGATGCAGATTGAGCGCCTAATGATACATCGAACGAGTGAACAAATTCAGAGAAAGCGCTTAATCCAACATCAAACGCCTTAGTAAAAGGACATAAAGCGCCTGATGTCACTTCGAACACGTGACATCCTTAACATCAGGCGCTTGATGTGACATCGAACGCCTGAAGCAAGTGTGATGAAGCGTTTTATGTGCACTGACTTTGAAATTTTTTGAAATTTTCATGCTCAAAACTCAAGATGGTTTTATCAACCCATATTGAGCAATCCCAACCTACTTCGTATGGATACAAAGACATCACTAGGTAGGGGTTTCGTGAAGATGTCCGCTAATTGGTCTCGTGTAGGAACAAATTCCACACTTACCAAGTTCTTTTGTACACAATCACAGATGAAATGACACCTCACTTCAATGTGCTTGGTCCGACTATGTTGGACGGGATTTTGTGCAATATTAATGGCGGACGTGTTATCACACAAAATTGGCACCTTGGAGAAGTGAATGTTATAATCATTTAACGTGTTTGTCATCCATAATAATTGTGCACAACATGAGGCGGCCGACACATATTCGGATTCCGCCGTAGAAAGAGACACACTGTTTTGTTTCTTGGAGAACCAAGAAACGAGACAATCTCCGAGGAATTGACAAGTTCTGGAGGTGCTCTTCCTATCAACTAGACTCCCCGCATAATCGGAGTCACAATATCCTCGTATATCAAAACATGCATTCTTAGGATAAAATAAACCAAATTTCAAAGTACTTCTAAGGTATCTAAGGATACGTTTTACCGCAATAAAATGCATCTCCCTAGGATCACTTTGAAATCTAGCACATAAACATACTGCATGTAAAATATCAGGTCTACTGGCCGTTAAATAAAGTAGACTACCTATAATGCCACGGTACAAGGTTACCTCGATATGCTTTCCCTTTTCATCCTTGTCAAGCTTTGCATTTGTGCTCATAGGAGTGTTTACCTCTCTTCCTTCACCAAAATTATACTTTTTGAGCAAATCTCTTGTGTATTTGGTTTGGAAAATGTACACGCCATCTTCGGTTTGCTTGATTTGTAATCCAAGGAAATAATTTAGTTCGCCCATCATGCTCATCTTGAACTCACCTTGCATAAGACTAGCAAATTGCTCACAAAGATAATTGTTAGTAGAACCAAAAATAATATCATCAACATATACTTGAACAATTAAATGATTCCTACCTTGTTCTTTTATGAACAAAGTAGTGTCAACTTTACCTCTTGAAAAACCATTATTAAGAAGAAAAGTACTTAACCTCTTGTACCAAGCTCTTGGAGCTTGTTTGAGGCCGTAAAGAGCCTTTTTATGTTTGAAGACATGATGTGGTGAATCATGACATTCAAACCCGGGAGGTTGCGCAACATACACTTCTTCTTGAATAACACCATTCAAGAAAGCGGATTTAACATCCATTTGATAAAGTTTAAAATCCCTATAACAAGCATATGCTAATAACATCCTAATAGCTTCAAGCCGTGCTACGGGTGCAAATGTCTCATCAAAATCAATACCTTCTTCTTGACGGTATCCTTGAGCAACTAACCTAGCCTTGTTTCTAGTGACATTACCTTGATCATCCATCTTGTTACGAAAAACCCATTTCGTACCAATAATAGGATGATCGTGTGGTTTGGGAACTAACTCCCAAACATCACTTCTTTCAAATTGGTTTAATTCTTCTTGCATAGCCAAGATCCAATTTTCATCAAGAAGTGTATCTTTAATATTTTTAGGCTCTATAAGAGAGACAAATGTATTCTCTCTATATTGCCTTCGTGTGGTGATACCCCTATTTAGATCACCTATGACCAACTCTTGAGGGTGAGAACTTTTGTGCTTAAATGATCTAGGAAGATTTGAGACATCACCTCCAACTTCCTCTTGATCATGTTCCGGAAGAGATGAACCTTCATCATCCACATGAACTTCATGTTCCGGAATGTGTGATGCATTATCTACATTTTGTGTATCAACATGAGTATGAGAAATATCTCTATTTGACTCACTAAGTTCATGCACACAAGGTGGAGGAGTACCTTCAATAGGTTCAACTCTCAAGTCAATGAAGATGTTTCCATTTGGAGGATCATCAACGATCTCTCGTTGAGGAACGAGCATAGGAACATCCTCAAGAATTTCTTCTTGAAGAGTCACATCTTCATCCTCTTCACAATCCTCATTAAGTTTAGGTTCGTCACTAAGTGACTCATTAAACTTAACATGGATTGATTCTTCCACTTTTTGACTCCTTTTGTTGAAAACACGAAATGCTTTACTATTTGAGGCATAACCTAAAAAGATACCTTCATCCGCTTTGAGGTCAAGTTTGTCCAAAGTATCTTTGGTATTAAGTATAAAACACTTGCAACCAAAGACTTTGAAATACCCAATGTTGGGAACTTTCCCATTCCAAAGCTCATAGGGTGTCACATTTAGGTATGGTCTCAAATATACACGATTGATCACATGGCAAGCGGCATTTACCGCTTCGGCCCAAAAATACTTAGGCAAACCGAACTCATTCAACATGGCTCTATACATTTCTAGTAGAGTTCTATTCTTTCGTTCGCCACACCATTTTGTTGAGGAGTTCTAGGTGCCGAAAGGTCATCGGAGTATCCTTTGGATACACAAAACCTTTCGAAGTCACCATCGAACTCACCACCACGATCACTACAGATGGTTTTAATGGTGTCACCCACATGATTTTCCAATCGTTTACTTAGACTTATGAACTCACTGCATGCATCACTTTTCTTAGCTAGAAACAGAGTTAATTGCACCTGGTATCCATTGTTTTCCACGAAGTTTTAAGTAGCATCCAATGTTTCATGAAACACACTTGGCATCCAGACTTATAGGGTTAATAGACACCTGGCATCCAGATGACCTGCTGGACGACCGTTGACCGCTGAAATCGACCTTTGACCGGACTTAACCATACTTTTAACCCGACTTTAACCACAGTTCAGGATTAATAAAATAATAAAGACAAAAAAATTAAAAGTTTAAGGAAAAATAATTCAAAAATCAAAAAGAAAACCTACACCCCACCCCATCCCCACCTCCTTTCATCTTCTTCCCTGCCAAAATATTCTCCATTCATCCATTATTAAAAACACTACCTGCAAACTCCATCTCCACATTTCGCCTTTCAGCTTGGCAACCCTGCTTTCGCAAATGGCTCCGAAGAACCTGCCCCACACGTGGTTTTATTCCAAAATCAGTGGCATTTGTTCTTACATACCTACACTACCTTCAGACTTCCAGCATCTGTCTAAACAATCCATTTGGCTCAATATTCCCAACCGGACCGGCGCCGTTGAGAGAGGGCACTAAGCTTTGCAAGGAGAAATTTAGAAGAAATAAAATGTGCCCCACCAAGCAAAAGCAGAAGCACCACCATCACGGCCACGAGAAAAGCCATGCCCAGAGCTCCGATAAAGTTGAAGATTGGCGGGAAGAAGCCATCCATGGCGGATCCTTGAAGCATGTTGATCTGCACACCGGATCCAACGGCTGGGCATCACCTCCAGGTGATTTATTCTCACTCCGTGGGCTCAATTACTTTTCTAAGAAAGCTAAAGTCCCTTCCGACCCTTGGCTTCTCAATCCGGCTGGCGTTGACTGGCTTCGATCTAACTCCAAGCTCGACCATCTCCTTTCCCGACCGGACAATCGGGTGATGAACTGTCTCAAATCATCCAATTTGGAGGGTAAGAACTTGAAAACGTTTCTCATCGCCGTTAATCTCCAGGTTCCCGGGAGAGATCATCACAGCGCCGTTTTCTACTTTTCAACCAAGGACGATGAAGGGCTGCAGCCCGGTTCGCTTCTTTACCGGTTCGTTCACGGGGACGATAATTACCGAAACAGCCGGTTCAAGATTGTGAACCGGATTGTAAAAGGGCCCTGGATAGTGAAGGCGGCGGTCGGAAATTACGCGAATAGTGTAGGTATTGACATTCACATCAAGATTATTTTCATTGCCTGAAACTGCCACTATCGTTTATTTGTCTTGAAGATGGCTTATTGAGCAATCCAAGCTCTTCGCTTTTTGTCTTTTCAGGCAAGAGGGGACTCTCAAAGTCTTCAATTACTTCATTTCTAACACAAAATCTAAGATGGGCTCGTCCTAATTTCTGGAAATTTGAGTTACAAGTAACGTTCTTGCAATATTTTGAGGAGAAATTTGGATTTTTAGCCTGGCACTGGCAGCAGGAACAGAAGAGTATCCTTCAGCATAGAAGAGGATTAGGTCTATTTTGGAGGGAGTAATCGGTTGGGATAAAGGAGGGAATTAGGATTTAACCATGGTTGGGAAATTTTTGGTGCCAACTGTGTTAACAGTGAAAAATAAAAAGAATTTTGCTAAAAACCGTCTACAGCAGGTCATTTTCCGGTTGCCGGATGCCAGGTGTCTATTAACCCTATAAGTCTGGATGCCAAGTGTGTTTCATGAAACATTGGATGCTACTTAAAACTTCGTGGAAAACAATGGATATCAGGTGCAATTAACTCGCTAGAAACATCACCCACGTATAACGAGTATAGTCATCTACTACCACGAAGGTATAATGTTTACCACCCAAGCTTTTTGTTCCAACATCCCCATACAAATCCATATGAAGCAATTGTAGGGGCTTGGAGGTGGAAATATTTGTCTTAGGTTTGAAGCTTGTTTTTACAAGCTTCGCCTTTTGACAAGTGTCACATAAGTCATGGTTTTCGAAACTCATTTTTGGAAGGCCTCGGACTTTATCATTTTCGCAAATAAATTTAAATGTTTTGAAACATACATGTCCGAGACGTCTATGCCATAGTTGCGTCAAATCATTCTTAGCAACTAGACAAGATACATTTTGAGAAACCAAATCATTGATGCTAAGTTTGTAAATATTTTTGAAACGCAAAGCCTCAAATAAGATCTTTTCTTCCTTTTTCACAACACACTTTGTTTTCAAAAACGTTACCTCATAGTTAGCATCACAATGTTGACTGACACTTATCAAGTTAAACTTAAGACCTACAACATATAAGACATCACTAAGAGAGAAGGAATCGTTACCCACAATACCATGTCCTTTGATTTGGCCTTTGCTACCGCCAAAGTGGACAACTCCTCCGTCTTGCATAGTGAGTCTATGGAAGAGACGTTTGTCTCCCGTCATATGGTTGGAACACCCACTGTCCACGACCCATTTGACCTTCTTGTCTTCGCTTTCTCCATTGAGAGCTAGGGCCTACAAAAGAACCATATGAAGTTGGTACCCTTTTTGTTTTGGGTCCTTGAAGGTTAGTCACCTTTATCTCGCCTTTCGGCACCCACACAAGATTCTTATTATTTTTAGCTCTACATACTCTTTCTACATGGCCTTTCCTATTGCAATAAAAACATGTAGGAGTATGCTTGTGAGTTGATGTATGCTTGTGCGAATGCTTGTGCGTAGGCACATGTCGTGTTTCCTTTTTAGGAACCACCTTCTTTGGAATAGAAGAAGGTTTTTGTTTCACAACATGAACCACGGGTTGTGATGCCTTTGGTGCATTAGCCTTTTGTTTAGGCATTTGCCTTTGCTTCTTCAAGGAGGTTTTGGACTCCTTGATCACTTGTGCTTGTTCCTTCTTATTTCCCTTCTTGGATGCATACATGGCACTAGGTTTTATTTTTGCTTTCATGCTTGGCCTAGATGCATCTTTGATCTCTACTTTTGTAGCACTTACCCTTGAATCATTATTCTTATCTTCAAGGGCTTGAGCACATGATTTCATCAAATCATGTTTCTCTTCAAGTGCAATCACATGCATATTTAAAAATATATCATGCTCAAGTTGCAATGCAATGTGATCTTCTAACGTGTCATTATACTCATTTAAGCATGCTCTAAACTCTTTCTTGACACGTTTATATTTTAAATCTAGGAGATCATTTTCTTGCACTAAATCATCTCGTTCATCAATAATTCTATAGTGAGATGAAATGTTGCATACCTCCATGTCATCGTCGATGGCCATGAGTGCAAAGAACTCCTTGTCAAGATCATCTTGCACCACCCCCGTGAGTGCAAGATCATCACGATCGCCATTGTCGCTCTCGGACCCAGAAAGAATGCTCTCCCAATGGGCTACTTCCGCTTGCAAGGCCTTCTTCCTTTGGTAGATCGCCTTCTTGTCTTTGAGTTGCGGTTCCTTCACCCGACAATCTTTCATGAAATGACCAAGCTTCCCACACTTGTAGCATTTATTCTCTTGGTCCTTCACCTTGTCCTTGGAGTATTTCTCCTTGATGAATCTTTTGGCTTCATCACCATTCTTTCTTGCAAAACGTCGGAATCTTTTGACAAGAAGTCTGACTTCATCATCTGAGTCCTCCGACTCGCATGCTAGCGCCTTAGAGGAGTGGCGAATAGGATCATTCTTTTCTTGTGCATCCAAATGAATCTCATAAGTAATGAGATTCCCGTATAACTCGTCCAAGGTGATTGTTTCTAAATCCTTGGACTCCTCAATGGCCGTCACTTTTGCGTTCCATTCTCTTCCTAAACTGTTTAGGAAGCAATGGTTTAGATCCTCTTGTTCTATTTTCTTGCCAACCGCTTTGAGAAGGTTGACAAGCTTGGTGAATCTTTGGATGGACTCTTCAATCTTTTAACCTTTGGGGACAGTAAAGTTGTAGAATTATTTTATCAACTGTCTCCTTTTGGCCTTTCTTACTTGAGATGTTCCTTCGTGGATCATCTCAAGCTTTGTCCAAACCTTATGAGCGGATTGGACACCTTGAATCTGTGCTCTCTCATTTGAGGAAAGAGAGCTGTTTAAAATAGCAAGAGCCTTGCTATTTATGGCCAACTGAAACTCCTCCTCAGGAGTAGGATCATCAATATCAATGGGAATCATAGATCCTCTTGAGACCTCAACCCATATTCTGTGCCCACAAGAACGTAAGTAGGTTTCCATATTTGACTTCCACAGTGGGTAGTTTAGAGGGTCAAACATGGGAACTTTGACATGGACATTTGAGATAGAAGGGAGTAGGGTTTCTTGTCTCCTTCTTCTAGAGGCATCAGCACTAGGAGAACCCACATCATCAAAAACAAAGGGATCCATACTAAAATGATCAAATCTTGTATTTGGACTCAAATAAGCAAGATGTGGCTCTGATACCAATTGTTAGGTCCCTTAGAACACACTAGAAGGGGGGGTTGAATAGTGTGTTCACCAAGTATGGATATTTTATGGCTATTTTTTGTTTTGAAGTGCAACCAATACTTGGGAGTGTTCTTTTAGAAGAATAAAGACTTGAAAGAAAATAAAGAACACAAGTATGTATAGAGGTTCAAGTCGAATGACTCTACTCCTCTACCTTCTTGATGTTTCACAAGAAGGATTTTGAAATGGGGATTGTTATTTCTTTTGGGGGAAACAACAATCAAGAATAAAATCCAGAAAATACAAAAACTAGGCACCTTGCCTAGACCACAACCAAGAAGTCTAACCCTTTGAAGTTTAGCCTCCAAAGATCTTCTTTGCCCTCAAAGAAATCTTGTAGGGAGAATAGTGCACCACACACTATCAACTAACCCTTCAAAGTCTAGAAATCTCAAACAAGAAGCACCCTTGCTCCTTGACCAACAATCTACCCAATCTCTCACAATATGGTCTCACCAAGAAGAAGACTCTTCTTCTTCTTACAATAATCACTCTCAACAATAAAGTAAAAATATAAAAAGATTACAAGTATTTTGAGAGCTTGAGCTTGAGAGAATTTGAGAGCTTGCAAAGTAAAAAGTTGGAGAAGACAATGGAAGAAACCCTTATTTTATCAACTTCAAAGTTTCTTCCCATTTGAAACCCTCTACACTGACATTAATGGGTTTTGGCATCATGTGTTGGTGAGTCCTCATCATTGGAGATCTCCCTTTCGCATGTAGCAACATTCTTGGAGAGATTTCAAAATGAATGCCAAGAAAGGAAACCTGAAATCTTCAGCAGAGAGGAACCTGTGAAAAAGACACTGAAAGGGGAGGGTACAAAGAGTCAACTGATGTTAAAAAGTGAAGTTTAAGACCTTTGTAACGTTGGTCACATGAAGCGCCTAATGTGCTAAAAGCACAGGCGTTCGAAGTGACATTGAGCGCTTGATGTGAAAAAGAACAGTCGTTCGAAGTCACATCAAGCGCCTAATGTGCGCTTCTTAAGTCGTTCGAAGTCACATGAAGCGCTTAATGTGGCTCTTCATGCTTGTTCGAACTAACTCTGACTTTTTCTCAGAGAAAGTACTTAGGAGTACGTGCCCAACCAGGGAAAAGTACTTTTGGCTTGGTGGACTGCATAAAGCGCCTAAAGGGGCTTTCAATGCGTTCGCACTTTTCAACAGGCCACATGAAGCGCCTAACCAGGCGTTCAAAGTGTCCTGATTTTCAAACATACACATGAAGCGCCTAATCTAGGCATTCAAAGTGTACGAACATCCAGACACTTCATATAAAGCACCTAATCTAGGCGTTCGAAGTGTACTGGACTCCACCAAGATACATTAAGCGCCTAATGTAGGCGTTTGAAGTATACTGACTTCAAACAACATACATGAAGCGCCTAATCCCTTGTTCAAAGTGCCAAAATGTGCAAATCATCAAAACTCAACATATTCTAACATATTATTGGGATATCTTAGCATTGTTGAGAATCCCTGAATACAAAGAAGTAATCACCACAAAAATAGGCGCATGTGTAGAATGAAGATTTTATCTTTATTTGATCGATTTGATTGTTATTAGTATTGTAATTAACTAGTTATCTTGTATAGACATAGAAAAAGCTATAAAGGAATATGTAAAATGATGTATACATTCATTGAGAAATATACACAACCTTTCCATACGTGTTCCACACATTTACACATTCTATCAGAGCAGATCCTTCTTAATCAGACCTGATCATACTTGTGAGGAACTGCTCGGCTCAGAAGAGTTTTCCATCATTGCCATAACCAATCTTGGATCAAGTACCTTACCTGTTTGTGATCTGTGTCTCTAAGGCTCACATCAGTGTCACCATTGCCTACTACCTTATCTTGGCTTGACTGAGATCACGTCATTCTTGCTCCAACCAGTTTGTTTTTGGTTATATGCGAAAACCATAACCAATATGTCACGGACACCTAAAAACATGGAGTCAAGGCCAGAAGGCTCTGAAATTAAACCACACTTCCCTGCCAACGTAGATTGGTCATAACAATTTTCACGATTCCTTCAACAAAGCATGAACTTGCCATTATCTGCACACGCATCATCTGACAATCTGGTCCTGAAAGTCAAGCTGAATAGCACCAATTACCCACTCTGGTGCAGATTAATGAAGATAGCACTAGGAGGCAGAGGGAGGAGCTCCAACATTACAGGGATTCCTCCACTCCCGCCGTCCCAACTGACACTGCCTACCTAGCCTAGGAGCAAAGTGACCAGTTAGTATTCACATAGCTCATAGATAATATTGATGATAGCCTAGTGAATAATGTTTCAAAATACTCTACAACCAAATCACTGTGGGACGGACTGGCGGTTACTTATGGGTCTGGGAGTGACCCATTACAGATTTTTGACATGCATAAGCAATGCTATACCATCAAACAAGGGAACCGTCCCCTGGAGGCATTATAGGACCAATTTCAGGGACTGTGGATGACCATAGATTCCATGGACCTAAACCCTATGGAATCTTCAAAGGACATCGCTATATATTCCAAAAAAATTCAAGACAGAGGCTTTATCAACTACTACTAGCAGTTGATGATCATTTCTGCGACACAAAGAAAGAAATCCTGAAGAGAGACCCCAGACCGTCAGTAGAAGTGGCGTGTAATGAGTTACGCCGTGCAAATGTGCAAGAGGGAGTGCTTACCTTCACCCCATCAGAGATCTCCTCATCACACAGGGTTGGCCAAGGTCTGGTAATTAAAGCACCGGAGGTGACCAGACAGCAAAGGGGGCAGGAGCATCCACCACCACGCTCAGGGAAATCTTCACGGCGTGGGGTGGAAGATAAAAGTAGCCTGGAGTGTAGCTACTTCAAGAAAAAAGGATATCTTAAAGAAAAATGCTTCAAGATTCATGGCTACCTTGATTGGTGGGATGAATTCACCAAAAAGGGCATGGCAGCAGTTGCACAGACCACTACAGATGGAGGAACTGGCAACAAAGAAGGAACCAGGGGCAGTAATCTCGGAGAGGACGGAGAAAAAGGTGGAACGGAAGGAACTGTCATGGCGGCTAGGGCAGCAGAGTAGTCACCCGCAGGTGAAAGGGTTAGGGCAAGTGGCGGCCCTAACCCTAAATTGTATTTATATACTCCTAGAAATTCCGAAATTATTCCCCACCCCTCAGAACTTGTTTGCAAAATTGCATCTACCCCTTTAGTCCTGGAAATGGTTAACCACCCACCTCATTCTCCCAAATTATACCCGCGACCCAGATGTTCCAGAATCAACACTTTAAGGCCTCAACCTATTCCGAAATTGCTCAACAGCCCCCTACCTCTGCAGAATTGACAAATTACCCCCTAAAGTATCCCAAACATCTGATCAATCCCGTTGTTACACTACCCAAGGAACTTCTAAATGGATATTTGACTGCGGTGCCACAGACACCATGACTAATGATCCCTCTGACCTTATTACCCACACCCCTCCCATAGAGACTACTGTTGAGGCTGTCAATGGAGCCACCAATTCTGTTGTTACTGGAGGCTCCATATCTATTACCCCAAACCTCACTTTGAAAAATTATCTATACGTCCCATCTTTGTCTACAAAATTATTATCTGTGAGTCGTCACTAAAGAACTAGATTGTATCGTTATGATGTATCCTAATTTTTGCCTTTTACAGGACATTCATATGGGGACAGTCATTGGACGTGGTACTGAGCACCAGGAGCTGTACTTTGTTGATGCAGTAGCGCAACAGGGACAGTCTAATCTTTCCATTGGCGCAGTTGAACGTCAGGTATGGTTGTAGCATCGCCGGTTAGGGCATCCATCTTTTGGTTATCTACACCATTTATTTCCAAGTTTGTTTACTTCCATCCAGCATACTTTTACTTATGATACATGCCTCCAGGATAAACAAACTCGGACATCTTATCCTACGAATAATAATCAAGTCAATCGTGTGTTTGAGTTGATTCATTCCGATGTTTGGGGTTCTGCTCCATATAATACTCCTCTTGGGTTTCACTATTTTGTCATTTTTGTCGATGATTTCTCTCGTATGACGTGGTTATACATAATGAAACACAAGTCTGAAGTTCATCAAAAATTTGTTCAATTTTACCATCTGATCCACGCCCAGTTTGATACAAAAATAAAAATCCTTCGTACCGACAATGGAGGAGAATATCTCAATGGGGAGTTGTATAAATTCTGTCATGATAACAGTATTGTATCCTACTAGAAATGACTCGAGCTATGATGTTTGTATCTAATGCTCCGACGAGTCTTTGGTCGGAGGCTGTATCCACTGCCACCTACCTTCTTAACTGCCTTCCTAGCAAGATCCTCAATTATCAAACCCCTCTTCGTACACTTTCTACCCAGCATGAAATGCCCTCCATATTTACTTTACCACCGCGAGTGTTTGGGTGTACGATCTTTATCCATACACCCAAACATGAGCGCACTAAACTTGACCCGTGTACAGAAAAATGTGTCTTTGTTGGCTATGTCTTTACTCAAAAGGGGTATTGTTATTATAACCCACACACTCATCGCATCACACCACCATGAATTGCATCTTTCTTGAGACCAAATACTACTACACCCCCGATCTCGGCTTCAGGGGGAGTCCACATACCCACAAGATGGAACCCTCAATTGGTTGGTGTCAGAACATACCTGCCCAACAATAGCCCCAACACGGCAAGTAGATAGCGCCGACTGCGTTATGGCTCCCAACAGTGTACCCTCTGAGGCAAGTGTAACACCTGATGTTCCTCTGGTGAATGAACTCCCAAAGGTAACATATTTGGATGTATATAATGTGCAATCTGACTCCTTAATTGACCTAGGTGACAATGAATTAGAAGATACTAGTCCAGATACCTCTACTAGGCATATAGATGACACAAGTATACCTCCAACTTTTACTAATACCCTTGTTCCAAGAACGTAGGGAGATGATATTGAGCAACAGCAGAGACGGGTTCTACCCCCAAGGACAAAAAGAGGAGTTCCCCATGAGCGATATTCTCCCACACAAATTTCAAGAACTTTGAGGTATCCCGTAAATACTTCTTTAGAAGGGATTTCTGACTTGGCTCGAGGCTTCTTTGTATCTTTGTCCTCAGAACAGGTACCACGGACTACTGAAGAAGCTTAAAGTCAACCAATATGGAAAGAAGCTATGATGACGGAGATGCGGGCCCTTGAGAAAAATGAAACGTGGCAGAGATGTATTCTTCCCCACGGGAAGAAAACTGTGGGTTGTCGATGGGTATTTACAATTAAATACAAATCAGATGGAAGTGTTGAAAGGTGCAAGGCACGATTAATGGCAGAAGGTTATACCCAGACATACGGCGTTGAATATTCAGAGATATTCTCACCAGTGGCTCGTATTGACACAATCAGAGTACCACTTTCTGTTGCAACAACACAAAATCGGCCGCTTCATCAGTGCGATGTCAAGAATGCATTCCTTCATGGTGACCTAGAGGAAGTAGTATATATGGATCCCCTCCTGGTTTTTCTAGTGGGTTTAGGGCGAGAGAAGTCTGTAAACTGAAGAAAGCCCTGTATGGATTAAAGCAGTTCCCTCGGGCCTGGTTCAGTAGGTTCACTGGAGTGATGAAACAAGATGGCTATCGACAGAGTAACACAGACCATACACTGTTTCTTAAGCAAAGAGAAGGGTTGGTAACATGCTTGATTATATACATCGATGATATAATCATCACCGGAAACGATACTAAAGAGATGTCGCGTCTCTAGAATCACCTGTTCACTAAGCTCGAAATGAAAGACCTTGGAGGACTAAAATACTTTCTAGGCATTGAAGTCCTGAGATCAGAAGCCGAAATCTACATATCACAATGAAAGTATATCTTGGATTTACTCACTGAGGTAGGAATGCTAGATTGCAAACCGTGTGATACTCCAATGGCAAGAAATCATAAGTTGGAATTGATCGATGGAGCACCGTTATAGATAAAGGACGGTATCAGCGTTTGGTTGGTAAGCTAATCTACTTATCTCATACACGGCCTGGCATTGCCTTTGCTGTATGTTTGGTGAGGCAGTTCATGCACAGTCCTCAAAAACACCATATGGATGCAGTCGTGTGGATCTTATGGTATTTGAAGCATACACCCAGAAGAGGTATCGTATTTCGTAATAATGGACATATGAATATTCAGGCTTACACTGATGCTGGCTGGGCTGGGAATCTGGTAGATACAAGATCTACTTCTGGGTATTTCGCACTTGTAGGAGGCAACCTTGTTACGTGGAAAAGTAAGAAACAGAAGGTTGTTGCCTATCAAGTGCAGAAGCAGAGTTTCGCGGGGTTGTAAAAGGTGTTACAAGGTACTATGGATCCAGAAGTTACTCAGAGACATCGGGTTACCTGCGAATATGCCGACACCACTACTGTTTGATAATAAAGCGTCGATTAGCATATCTGAAAATCCGGTATACCATGACCGGACCAAACATATAGAAATTGATCAACATTTTATTAAGGAAAAATTAGATAATGGGATAATTGAGCTGCCATATGTCCGGTCGGAAGATCAGCTGGCAGATGTGTTGACCAAAGCAGTAAACGAACGATCGTTTGAGACTATTCTCGGCAAGTTAAACATCGTAGATCCTGTTGCTCAACTTGAGGGGGAGTATTGAGAATCCCTGAATACAAGGAAGTAATCACCACAAAAATAGGAGCATGTGCAGAATGAAGATTTTATCTTTATTTGATTGATTTGATTGATTTGATTGTAATTAGTATTGTAATTAACTAGTTACTTTGTATACACATAGAAACATTCAATTGAGAAATATACACAACCTTTCCATACGTGTTCCACAAATTTACACAAGCATCGCCCAAGAACATAGGCCAATGATACGGAGAAAAAGACTATTAGCATGAAGTTTGCCTAAAAAAGCCAGCATTATATTATTGGGCTATGTTAGCACCACCTTATGCACAACATACTCCAAAAAAGATAATCTAATACCGTCACACAGCCATTCCTTGAACGAAGATATGCTTTCTTGTCTTCTCTTCGGTGGTGCTTTGTCCAAACTATGTCCGTAGATGAAGTTAGTGTAAAATAAACCAATAAATCCCGTTTCCTACTACCTTATCGACTTCAACATCCATCGATCTATGTCTTCAATATCTAAACTGCATATGTCGATCGACCGGTGTGACACTTCTCTAGTGATTTTCAGTTCAATATTGACTCAAATGCTTTAATGGTAACTGGTTTTGTGAAGATGTCAGCTAATTGATAATTTATTGGGACAATTCAATACAAACTCACCTTTTTTTACACAATCTCTTATAGAATGTTGTATAACCTTAATATGTTTTGCTCAACCACGACGAATCAAATTTTGTGCCATATTTATAGCTATGATATTATCACATACGATAGCCACTTGGTCAAATTTAATGTTATAGTACTTTGATATGTGTGTCATAAGAGCAATTGTGCAAAACAAGAGACAATCAACATATATATGTATTTCAAGTAGAGAGTGAAACACTACTTTGTTTTTTTAGAAAACCAAGAAAACAAAATATCACCAAAAAATGACAAGTACACGATGTATTTTTCTTATCAACAAGATTTTCAGCATTATCCAAATCACTATAGCCTCTTCAATCAAAACATCAATTTTGTGGATAAAACAACCCAAAATCCATTGTATCTTTCAAATATCTAAAAATACATTTGATATCAACTAGACGTGATTCCTTAGATGTTCTCTGAAATCTAACACATAAATACACGCCATGCAATATATTCTGCCTGCTAGCGATCAAATAAAGTAATCTACCAATTATACAATTATGCTTTGTTACCTCAAACGACTTTCTTTTTTGTCTTTATCAATCTTTGCATTAATGCTTATTGGTGTACTTAAACTCTTTTCATCCTCAAATTTGTAATTTTTGATAAGATCTTTTTTTTTATAAATGTACACTCCCCATTTAGTTTATTTGATTTGAAGCCCAAAAAAGCAGCTGAGCTCATTCATCATACTCATCTCAAACTATCCTTCCATAAGCTTAGAAAAATGTTCATATAAAAAATAATTGGCAGCACTAAATATAATATCATCAATGTAAATCTGTAGAAGTAAATGATCACTTCTTTGTCATTTAATAAACATAGTGTCAAATTTTCCTCTTGAGAAGCCATTTTCAAGTAGAAACTTCTCAGCCTCTAGTAACAAGCTCTAGGGGCTTGTTTAAGTATATAAATAGCCTTTTTAAGTTTAACGACATGAATTGGATAATGATGACCTTTAAATCCTACAGGTCAGAGCTATATATACCCATTTGAAAACAATGACAGTTAAGAAAGACGATTCTACATCAATATTACAAAATTTAATGTCTCTAGCATGCATAAGCTACAAATATCCTAATAGCTTCTACCTTGTTACGGGGCCAATTTTCGAATCATAATCGATTCTTTGTTTTTGTGTATATCTTTTTTGCCACCAAACTAGCTTTATTTCAATCATTTTTCCTTGGAAATACATTTTATTTCTAAATACTCATTTAGTTCCACTAATAGAATGATTTTTTGGTTTAAGAACTAATTCACAAACATCACTTTACTAAAATTAATTTAATTCTTCTTGCATATCGACTACCCAGTCGTCCTCAATTGTTGCTTTTTTTATTTTTTATGCTCAACTTGTGAATGAATGTATTTTCGTGAATTTTTCTACTGGTCAACATACCTTGCCTTGGTTACCTAATATTCAATCTTTAGGATGAGTTTTCGTGTATTTAGACGATTCAGTAAATTTGAGGTATCACCTCCAACTTCTACTCTTTCATTCACTTTATGGGTTAGTGCACAATTATAAGATCAATGTAAAAAGCTCCTTCAGATGTGTCCCCTATATTATCTACATTATTTATCTAGCGTATATTATTCTCTTCATCATCATTAACTAGAGGTTCATCATCAAGTGATTTACTAAATGTAACAAGAATGGTTTCTTCAATACTCTTATTCTTTTTGTTATACACTATAAATGTCTTGCTGTTATTTGCATATCCTACAAAGATTCATTCATCTACTTTGAGGCCAAACATATCAAAATTATATTTGGTGTTAAATAAAAAATACTTACAATCAAAGACCTCGACATACCTAATATTATCCACTCTTTATTTCCAAAGCTCATAAGGACTTTTTTGGAGAAATTGCTTCATGTAAACTCTACTCATCACCTGGTATGTGTCATTAACAATTTAAACCCAAAAGTATTTAGGAAAATCAAACTGATTTATCATGACTCTACTCATTTTTTGAAGTGTTATTCTTTCGTTTTGGTACACTATTTTATTGAGTATTTCAAGGAGTCAAGAAGTTGTGTCCATACCGTTTGGATACACAAAACTCTTAGAATTCACCATCAAACTCCCTACCTCTATCACTTCTAATTTACATGATAGTACATTCTTTCAACTTTTCTAATCTCTTACAAACTATAATAAAATCATGAAATGCATCATTCTATTTAACCGAAAACATAACAGAAGTATATCTAAAACAATCATCTACCACAACAAAGGTGAAATATTTTCTACTTAGACTTTCTGTACCAATGTTCTCATATAAATCTATACGAATAAAACGCGACTTAATAAGTTTTGTCTTTTGACAAGTGTTACACAAACTATGGTTTTTGAAATTCAAATTGAGAAGACCTTGGACTCCTTTATTTTTGGAAATCTCCTTGATACATTTTAACAATTTGGCCAAGTCATTCATGATATAGTTGAGTCAAATCATTTTTAGCCACTTGGCATGAAAAACGTTGTGAAATCAAGTCATATAAGCAAAATTTGTGAACGTGATTTTTCCTCAAAGCCTCAAAAACCATCTCACCATCCTCTATCACAAGACATTTTTTTTGTTTCAAAATAAATTTGGAAATTAGCATCATAGAGTGGACACTTACCAAATTATACTTAAATCCTTCTACATAACACATATTACTTATAGTAAAAGAAGAGTTACAAATTTCTCTATGTCCAAGAATTTTTGCTCTTCTATTTCCAAAGAGGACCATTCCACCACCTTGGACCTTGCTTGGTAAATAGGCCTTTGTCTTCCATCATATGTGTGGAAAAACCATTGTCCATAAGCCACTTGCCTCTTCCTTGGCCATTTCATTTAGCTTGAGTACATGCAACACCAAAATGTTTATGTCTTGGTACCCTTTGATGATTGGGTCTTTTAGGGCTAGTTCCTTGACCCCTATTCCTCCAATCATTAATGGAGAAGTTTCTAGGTCTACAAACATTTATTACATGTCCTTTCTTGTTACAAAAGAAACTAGTGGGTACATGTTTAGGTTGTATGTTATTAAACTTAGAAGGTAGCGAAATTTCTTAGGTTTTTCAACCTTTGAATTTCTTAAACCTTGTCCTTTAAGCTCAATGAACTATGATAATCATGTATAACTCCTTTGCTATCAGTAAACACAACATTGTTGGAATGAGAGGATGAAACTTCCCATTATAGTTGTGACTTGTCAGTTGCAACCGTTTGATTTATGAGCTATTTGTCAAAAGTATTCATTTGTCAACTTTTGTAAATCCAAATTGAATCTTTCACAATCCATCGTAGTTTACATATTCTCTTGTTATATGGAGTTATGCATAGTAAATAAGATATCATGATCTTGATAAGTAGAAATGTTCTTCTCATATAAACTCTTCTTTTCTAATCTGCATTTTCTAAACTCTCTCATAAATCAAAGCACCTTGTGATTAACCTATGGTTGGAAGAGGATTACCCTAAGGCTATGGTTAAACCCAATATGGTATAACGATGGATACCCAATGAGATTATTCAAATAGACCACCAATTTTCAATCGTCTCCGCTAATTTCCTTGGGTACCAGTTTGGATCATGCTACAGTACTTGCCTCTCCATCTATTTAATAAATCAGCATTATACCCGATCTCAGGCCTAATTGGGAAGCCTTCGAAGGTAGATGAACCAACTGCAAACTGCCCTATGCCTAGTCTTGCACGGATCTGTGTTGAGATCGATATTTCAAAGGCTTATACTGAATCCATATGTATTGATGAATGTCCCCATGAATATCCGGAAGATATTGGTCTGGATGGTTTTTCAGCAAGAGGTGGAATATGAAGAATTTCCATTGTATTGTTCCTACTGCTATCACGTGAGACATGATGAGAGAGATTGCTTCCACAAGAACACCACAAATTAGAGATCAGATAAAGATCCACCCAACAAAAAAAGAAAAACAGAAGAAAAAAAAACCATGGACGTTGCGAGGGAGAAAGAGACAATTCGTGTTCGAGGGGACAAAAGGTAAATCCGTTATGTGAGATGATCATAAGGCTTTAAGTTCCTCATTCACACGGTGATTTCCTGAAGGATGCCCGAAAATCAGATGCTAGGGACCTGCGGGAATGCATTGTTCATGCGAAAAAGGGAGCTAATCGGCTAGAGGAGCTTGGGCCTTCTCGGGTTTCTAATGAAAAGGATGCCGTGTCGCTTGAAGGTGGACAGTATTACAAAGGAGGAGACAGGTGAACCAGATAATTGTTGGAGAGGTACGTCAAAAGTACTTTAAAATATGCTCCAAACATATATATAAACATGTAAGATGTTATTTGGAAGATTGAAAGATGATTTGAACACTTTGAACTTGAAAGTAATCACTTGGACCGATACATGTGTAAGTTGGATCGAACCAAGTAAAAACTGAAATGAAGTTGAGTATTCTGTTGGACATAGATCGATGATATCGATCGATCGATGTGACAGACATTGATCGATCGATTCTGTGAGGATGAAAATCTGGAAGTCTCTATCCACATCGATCGATACATCGATCGATCGATGTGGTCAAAATGAAAAGTTGGAGCTCTCTGTCCAACATCGATAGATAACATCGATCGATCGATGTGACATCGATCGATGTACCAGAAGTCAGAAATTTTCGTTTTGAATTGCATCTTTTGATCCAATATTAATCTTCTTCACACATGAACGTTAAGCAACTGACTTGGGAGAGTTCAAACTGCTGAAATGAGTTTTGAGATTGACCTTTTGCACAACCCAAGGTATACATATAGTATGCCTTGTTATCATAAAAGATATACAACAACTTTTGCTAAAAATCTAAATACTTCAGCACTTTTCCTCCTCTATCCTCTTCTTCTTCTCCTCCATTATCAATCAACTCCAGAAGCAATTTCAATCTTTCTCTCCTAGAGCAAAGGAAAGGGAGATAGCCGTTATATTTAGGGAATCATTTGTTTGAAGACTACCTTGCTCGTTGTAGGAGCAAAATTGTTTTGAAGACAGTGACTATCTTGTCAAGTCTCGGCTTTATTATCTATTTGGTTGTCCGTAATCCTACTGCATTTTTCTTACAATCTTAAAGCAATTTTACGTTGAATATGGCAACCAGACAAGCACAATTCCTAATATGTCTAAGATGGAGCCATTCGATGGCGTGCTTTCTTCCTTGAGATGCTCTCTATTTCATATATACTGACCAGAGACAAACCAACAGATGAAACAGAAAATGTCAAATATGATGGTGGCAATACAACTTGTAGAGGACATACCTTGCACTTTCTTTCTAATTCACTGTTAACATGTATGTCAAATTCTCGTCAGCAAAGGATATTTGGACAGCACTTCAGAACAAATATCGTTCTGAAGATGTTGACAAATGAAAGTATGTGGTTAGTGAAATTCTAAAATTTCAAATAGTGGACCACATATCAATCAATGATCAAATTCATCAATATCAACAATTGATGAATAATATGGAGCAAGAAGGCATGAAAGTTGACAAAACCTTTCAAGCAGCCTCCTTGCTAGAGAAGCTTCCATCTTCTTGGAACAAATACAACAAGAGAAGGAAGCATGATGATGCCAAGTTAACCATGGATGGAGCCATTAAGCATATTCGTATTGAAGAAAATAATAGGCTGGATGGCAAGTGATGAAAAAGACTCTCAAGCCAACGTGGTGGAGCACAAACACAAAAAGAAAAAGATTCAGCACAATGGCAAAGGTAAGACTTTTGTGAAGGGGCAAGGACAGAAGAAACTCAAAGGAGCCTGCTTGGTGTGTGGAAAGTATGGTCACCGAGCAGCCAAGTGCAACCAGCAGAAAGGACAAACCAGTAGCCAAGTGCATCTAGTGGAGAATGCAACAGCGGATGAAGAGATCATTGCGACGGTCATCTTGTCTGAGGTAAACCTTGTCAGTGGTGCTATGGAATGGGTGGTAGACACACGAGCTACCAAGCACATTGCTACCTGTAAGGATATATTTTTTGATTATCAAGAAATAAGTGATGGTGAACAAGTCTTCTTGGGAGATGAACATTGTATCCAAGTCCTTGGAAAAGGAAAGGTGCTT
Organism: Eustoma russellianum; assembly: GCA_036186865.1. Lineage (NCBI taxonomy): Eukaryota > Viridiplantae > Streptophyta > Magnoliopsida > Gentianales > Gentianaceae > Eustoma > Eustoma russellianum. The sequence continues at coordinate 8,142,317 of AP025049.1, forward strand.
CTCAATTTGACTTCAAACAAAAGACTTGAATTAAGCAATGTGCTACATGTATCAGCCATGCGGAGGAACTTGATTTCCGGAGTACTACTGAACAAGACTAATATCAAACTTGTTCTTGAATCTGATAAGCTTGTACCTTCTAAGAATGGAGAATTTGTTGGGAAAGGGTTTTGCTTGGGAGGTTTACTTATACTTGATGATGTTTGTGTTATTAATAATAAGAATGCATCTAGTTCTGCTTATATTGTTGATTCTCTTGATATTTGGCATGCACGACTAGGAAATATTAATAAGGATACTTTAAAAATGTTTAAAGTTTGCTAACTTGATATCTTTCACAAGTAATGACGATTTTGATAAATTTGAATTTTTTGTAGAAGATAAGCAACATAAAAAGTCTTTTAAGTCAGTTGAAAGAGTTACAGATAAGTTGGAACTTATTCATAGTGGCTTAGGAGACTTTAAAGGCTATACAAGTAAAAGTGGCAAGAAATATTATATTACTTTCATTGATGATTTTTCTAGATACACTAGAATTTACTTGTTGGCATATAAAGATGAATCTGAAAGCATGTTCATTAGGTATAAGAATGATGTTGAGAATCAACTGGACAGAAAGATTAAAAGGCTAAGGACAGATAGAGGTGGAGAGTATAATGTATTGTCTTTACAAAAGTTTTGTGAAGTTGATGGAATTATTCATGAGTTCACACCACGTTACACCCCTCAATCTGATGGAGTTGCTGAAAAGAAAAATAGAACTCTTAAGAATATGATGAACGAGATGCTAATAAGTTCCGGTTGGCTTCATAATATTTGGGGAGAAGCGATTTTTTCGGCATGTCATATCTTAATAGAATTCTACATAAAAGTCTAATAAAACTCCTTATGAATTTTGGAAAGGCTATGCACCTAATTTGAATTACTTCAAGGTGTGAGGGTGTTTAGCCAAGGTTGAAATTTGGATTTTAAAAGGAGTAAAATAGGTCCTAAAACTAACTATTGTGTTTTCATAGGTTATGCTCAAAACAGTGCTGCATATAGATTCTTGTCAATAGATAATGGTTCAATTTTTGGATCTTAGAATGCTAACTTTTTTGAGCATATTTTTCCTATGAAGAAAGAAGAAATGGTAAGTTTGAGCTATGGAAAAGGAAAGTCTAGTAATGTTGCGAATAATGATAATAACTCACCGAGAAGAAGTAAAAGGAAAAGAATAGAAAAATCTTTCGGAGATGATTTCGTTACTGCCTTTATTATAGAAAACGATCCGAAAACATATCAAGAATCTATAAAGTCTATAGATTATAAGTTTTGGAAAGAAGCTATTAATAGTGAACTTGATTCTATACTTAGCAATATTACTTGGGAACTTGTAGACTTTCCTAGAGGTTGTAAACCTATCAGTTGTAAATCGGTCATTAGAAAGAAACTAAAGGTGGACAGAACAATCAATAAGTTTAAAGCTAGGCTTGTTACTAAGGGTTTCACCCAACAAGAAGGAATAGATTTCTTCGACACATATTCACCAGTTGCTAGAATAACATCTATTAGGATGTTATTAGCATTAGCTTCCATTTATAAATTAGTTGTACATCAAATGGATGTTAAAACCGTATTATCAAATGTAGATTTAGAATAAGAAATTTATGCAAAATAACTGGAAGGAATGATTGCTAAGGGTCAAGAACATAAGGTTTGTAGATTGAAGAAATCTTTGTATGGTTTAAAACATCCAAGCAATGGCATGAAAAGTTTGACAATGCCATGTTAGCTAATGGATATGTTGTAAATGAAAGTGATAGATCATTTATATCAAATTCAAGAATCTTTATGGTGTGATTGTTTGCTTATATGTAGATGATTTGTTAATATTTGGAATAGACATTGAGGTTGTAAATGGTACTAAATCGTTTTGTCCTCTATTTTTGAAATGAAAGATATGGAAAAAGCAGCTTTTATACTTGGTCTTAAGCTAGTAGAGAAATGTGGGGGGTATATGCTTTCTCAAACTCATTATGTTGAAAAGATTTTGAGCAAATTCAATCACTTTGATGTTAAATCTGTTAGCACTCCATATGATGCGTCTATGAGATTAGAAAAGAATAAAATTGATGGTGTATCTCAATGTGAATAAGCTAAAACCATTGGTAGTTTCGTGTATCTAATGAATTGTACTAGACAAGATATAGCATATTCTGTAAATAGGTTAGCTAGATATACTCATAATCCTATTAAAGAACATTGAGATGCTTTATAGCGATTACTGCGATATCTAAGAGGTGATATAGATTTAGGACTTATTTTTAGTGGTTATCCAGCAGTGTCAGAAGGTTATTGTGATGCTAATTGGGTCACAAATAATGATGAAATAAACTCCACTAGTGGGTATGTATTTACTTTGGGTGGTGGTGCTATTTCACGGAAATCTTCTAAACAAACTTGTAAAGCTAAATCAACAATGGATTAAGAATTTGTTGTTTTAGACTTGCATGTACATAAGCGGAATGGTTAAGGAATCTACTTGTTGATATTCCTTTGTGGACTAAGCATATGCCTTCCGTGTTTATTCATTGTGATTCACAGACAGCGATCGCTCGAGAAAAGAATAAAATATACAATGGGAAGAACTGGCACATCTGCTTGAGGCACAACATTGTGCATGATTTGATTAGCTTTGGGGTGGTTAACTTGGAGTACGTGAGAACCGAGTTGAACCTTGTAGACCCCTTGACTAAAGGACTGAACAGTAAGATGGTTCTGAAAATATCGAGAGGAATGGGACTACTTCTATCTGATGTGAACTCTCTATGATAGGAACCCAACTCACTATTAGTAGAGATCCTACAAACGAAGTTCAATGTAGTAAAGACACGTCATGGAAGAGTTTGGTTAAGTGATGTCATACATATCTCTTCCTGTTTTGATGCCGAGGATAGTACTTACTGCATGTTTAAGGGTGAGATTTAATCTCTTAATGGAGAATTCATAGCTATTATAGATGGTGGTATGTTGCAGTACACATTTGATGAATATCACCTATATAAGTGTAGAAGTGGGGCCGTTTCCTATGAGAGCCTGGAGAACTCTCTAGATCACTTATGAATCCTGGGATTGGGTGTAGGGCCATTAATGAACCACACCGCGAACTTGTAAGAAATTAGATAATGGAATTTCGTTTGTGTGTTCATATAAACAGTAGTGAAATATTTGGTTCAAGACGATTGTCACCCTATTTCCGTTTATATAACTACAAATTTTACTACCGGCCAGTTCAAGACTTTTGTCACTGCTCCGTTATGTGTCATTATCTTCGTTTCATATTGGAGAGGTCAGTTTATTAACGTTCTATAATGCTTGTATATAGGTTTGGATCATGTGGGAGATTGTTGGAAAAGTACGTTAAAAGTACTTTAAAATGTGCTCCAAACTTATATACAAACGTGTAAGATGTTGTTTGGGAGATTGAAAAATGATTTGAACACTTTGAACTTGAAAGAGATCACTTGGATCAATCCATGTATAAGTTGGATCGAACCAAATGAAAGCTGAAATGAAGTTGAGTATTCTGTTGGACATAGATCGATGACATCAATTGATGTGACAGACATCGATCGATCGATGCTGTGAAGATGAAAATCTGGAAGTCTATGTCCACATCGATCGATACATCGATGATCGATTTATCGATGTAAAGTTGGAGCTCTCTGTCCAACATCGATCGATAACATCGATCGATCGATGTGCCAGAAGTCAGGACTTTTCATTTTGAATTGTATCTTTTGATCCAAGGTTCATCTTCCTTCACACATGAACGGTAAACAACTGACTTGGGGGAGTTCAAACTGCTGAAATGAGTTTTAAGATTGATCTTTTACACAACCCAAGGTGTATATATAGTATGCCTTATTATCTTAGAAGATAGACAACAACTTTTGCTAAAAATCTAAATATTTCAGTACCTTGTCCTCCTCCATACTCTTCTTCTTCTCCTCTATTATCAATCGACTCTAGAAGCAAGTTCAATCTATCTCTCCTAGAGCAAAAGAAAGGGAGATAGCTGTTATATCCTGGGAAGCATTTGCTTGAAGACTACCTTCCTCGTTGGTAGAAGAAAAATTGCTTTAAGGACAATGACTACCTTGTCACGTCTCGGCTTTATTATCTATTTGGTTGTCCGAATTCCTACTACATGTTTCTTACAATAATTTCATGGATGAACTGGGTTGCTTGTTATTTTCGTGGACTGAGATTGTTGATGGAATAATTTGCTATGAATTAATCTTGGGTATTTGTATATTCTGTGGTAAATATTCATAATTCAACAAATGTGGGGGCAACTGTGTAAAACAAAAAAATCGAGGGCAAAATTACTGAATCTGAAAATTTTCAAATATGCAGACTCTAAAAGATTTTTGGAGAAAAGTGAAGAATCTTGTTAATTTGAAGAATTGAAAGTAAGATTGAACGGAAGTGAGAGTTGGGAGGGAAAAGCATAGAGAGAATAATGATGGAATCCTCAATCTTATTCCAGAAGGATTTGATGTCGCAGATTGCTGCATAACTGTTTATTCTACGCAGAATTGGAGGGAGGAAGAAAGCTATTGAAATTACAATTCCGCCCTTACTACTATTCTACATACAAACACAGAACTAAGGCTAAAATCGTCATTTCAGCCTTGTAAACTACTTCCCGCTACAGTTTTATCTCCTGCGCTGCACCTTCTTCTTCCTCATTCTGCTGCACCACGCAACTGCACCTAGCACTTTGCACCTTCTTCACGTGCACTCCAACTGAACACTCCATTAGGATTGACAGCTCACCCTCTTACCATCTTGGCCATTAATTTGTTGTTTAATCCAATGGTTGCAGCTCCACCAATGCTACTTCTCTTTGGATTGTGCTTTCTTCAATTCCAGCTCCTCAACAGCTGCTATAACACCCCCTTGAACTTGACCTATCAAAGATGTTACATACTCCCATAGCTATAATCAGGTTTCGCAATGATCTCAAATCTAATGCTTTTGTAAAGATTTCTGCTAACTGCAACTCAGATCTTATAGGCATAGGATGAATGACTCCCTGATGATATTTCTCCCTTACAATGTGATAATCAATCTCAATGTGTTTTGTCCTCTCATGAAACACAGGGTTTTCCATAATATAAATGGCACTCTTGTTATCACAAAATAATTCCACTAGTTTTGAATGTGTTATGCCCAAATCAGTCAGCAAATGTAACAGCCACTGCACTTCACACGTTGCCATAGCTAAGGCTCTGTATTCTGCTTTTTAGTGAATTGCCCAAGGACATACACTGCACTTGGAAATGGTGCTTTGCTTTTTAGCCCTCCAAGACACTAGTGAATTGCCCAAGGACATACAGTATCCAGTAGTGGACTTCCTTGTCTCCACACATCCTGCCCAATCAGAATCTGCAAAAGCTTTCAGCTCTAGTTTGCCACTACTAGGATAGAAGATACCTTGCCTAGGGATCCCTTTTAAGTACATTAACAGTCTGTGTACAGCCTTGAGATGCAACTCTGTAGGCTTGTCCATTATTAAGAAAAAAAAGTACTTAACCTCTTGTACCAAGCTCTTGGAGCTTGTTTGAGGCCGTAAAGAGCCTTTTTATGTTTGAAGACATGATGTGGTGAATCATGACATTCAAACCCGGGAGGTTGTGCAACATACACTTCTTCTTGAATAACACCATTCAAGAAAGCGGATTTAACATCCATTTGATAAAGTTTAAAATCCCTATAACAAGCATATGCTAATAACATCCTAATAGCTTCAAGCCGTGCTACGGGTGCAAATGTTTCATCAAAATCAATACCTTCTTCTTGACGGTATCCTTGAGCAACTAACCTAGCCATGTTTCTAGTGACATTACCTTGATCATCCATCTTGTTACGAAAAACCTATTTCGTACCAATAATAGGATGATCGTGTGGTTTGGGAACTAACTCCCAAACATCACTTCTTTCAAATTGGTTTAATTCTTCTTGCATAGCCAAGATCCAATTTTCATCAAGAAGTGTATCTTTAATATTTTTAGGCTCTATAAGAGAGACAAATGTATTCTCTCTATATTGCCTTCGTGTGGTGATACCCCTATTTAGATCACCTATGACCAACTCTTGAGGGTGAGAACTTTTGTGCTTAAATGATCTAGGAAGATTTGAGACATCACGTCCAACTTCCTCTTGATCATGTTCCGGAAGAGATGAACCTTCATCATCCACATGAACTTCATGTTCCGGAATGTGTGATGCATTATCTACATTTTGTGTATCAACATGAGTATGAGAAATATCTCTATTTGACTCACTAAGTTCATGCACACAAGGTGGAGGAGTACCTTCAATAGGTTCAACTCTCAAGTCAATGAAGATGTTTCCATTTGGAGGATCATCAACGATCTCTCGTTGAGGAACGACCATAGGAACATCCTCAAGAATTTCTTCTTGAAGAGTCACATCTTCATCCTCTTCACAATCCTCATTAAGTTTAGGTTCGTCACTAAGTGACTCATTAAACTTAACATGGATTGATTCTTCCACTTTTTGACTCCTTTTGTTGAAAACACGAAATGCTTTACTATTTGAGGCATAACCTAAAAAGATACCTTCATCCGCTTTGAGGTCAAGTTTGTCCAAAGTATCTTTGGTATTAAGTATAAAACACTTGCAACCAAAGACTTTGAAATACCCAATGTTGGGAACTTTCCCATTCCAAAGCTCATAGGGTGTCACATTTAGGTATGGTCTCAAATAGACACGATTGATCACATGGCAAGCGGCATTTACCGCTTCGGCCCAAAAATACTTAGGCAAACCGAACTCATTCAACATGGCTCTACACATTTCTAGTAGAGTTCTATTCTTTCGTTCACCACACCATTTTGTTGAGGAGTTCTAGGTGCCGAAAGGTCATGGGAGTATCCTTTGGATACACAAAACCTTTCGAAGTCACCATCGAACTCACCACCACGATCACTACGGATGGTTTTAATGGTGTCACCCACATGATTTTCCAATCGTTTACTTAGACTTATGAACTCACTGCATGCATCACTTTTCTTAGCTAGAAACATCACCCACGTATAACGAGTATAGTCATCTACTACCACGAAGGTAAAATGCTTACCACCCAAGCTTTTTGTTCCAACATCCCCATACAAATCCATATGAAGCAATTGTAGGGGCTTGGAGGTGGAAATATTTGTCTTGGGTTTGAAGCTTGTTTTTACAAGCTTCGCCTTTTGACAAGTGTCACATAAGTCGTGGTTTTCGAAACTCATTTTTGGAAGGCCTCGGACTTTATCATTTTTGCAAATAAATTTAAATGTTTTGAAACATACATGTCCGAGACGTCTATGCCATAGTTGCGTCAAATCATTCTTAGCAACTAGACAAGATACATTTTGAGAAACCAAATCATTGATGCTAAGTTTGTAAATATTTTTGAAACGGAAAGCCTCAAATAAGATCTTTTCTTCCTTTTTCACAACACACTTTGTTTTCAAAAACGTTACCTCATAGTTAGCATCACAATGTTGACTGACACTTATCAAGTTAAACTTAAGACCTACAACATATAAGACATCACTAAGAGAGAAGGAATCGTTACCCACAATACCATGTCCTTTGATTTGGCCTTTGCTACCGCCAAAGTGGACAACTCCTCCGTCTTGCATAGTGAGTCTATGGAAGAGACGTTTGTCTCCCGTCATATGGTTGGAACACCCACTGTCCACGACCCATTTGACCTTCTTGTCTTCGCTTTCTCCATTGAGAGCTAGGGCCTACAAAAGAACCATATGAAGTTGGTACCCTTTTTGTTTTGGGTCCTTGAAGGTTAGTCACCTTTATCTCGCCTTTCGGCACCCACACAAGATTCTTATTATTTTTAGCTCTACATACTCTTTCTACATGGCCTTTCCTATTGCAATAAAAACATGTAGGAGTATGCTTGTGAGTTGATGTATGCTTGTGCGAATGCTTGTGCGTAGGCACATGTCGTGTTTCCTTTTTAGGAACCACCTTCTTTGGAATAGAAGAAGGTTTTTGTTTCACAATATGAACCACAGGTTGTGATGCCTTTGGTGCATTAGCCTTTTGTTTAGGCATGTGCCTTTGCTTCTTCAAGGAGGTTTTGGACTCCTTGATCACTTGTGCTTGTTCCTTCTTATTTCCCTTCTTGGATGCATACATGGCACTAGGTTTTATTTTTGCTTTCATGCTTGGCCTAGATGCATCTTTGATCTCTACTTTTGTAGCACTTACCCTTGAATCATTATTCTTATCTTCAAGGGCTTGAGCACATGATTTCATCAAATCATGTTTCTCTTCAAGTGCAATCACATGCATATTTAAAAATATATCATGCTCAAGTTGCAATGCAATGTGATCTTCTAACGTGTCATTATACTCATTTAAGCATGCTCTAAACTCTTTCTTGACTCGTTTATATTTTAAATCTAGGAGATCATTTTCTTGCACTAAATCATCTCGTTCATCAATAATTCTATAGTGAGATGAAATGTTGCATATCTCCATGTCATCGTCGATGGCCATGAGTGCAAAGAACTCCTTGTCAAGATCATCTTGCACCACCCCCGTGAGTGCAAGATCATCACGATCGCCATTGTCGCTCTCGGACCCAGAAAGAATGCTCTCCCAATGGGCTACTTCCGCTTGCAAGGTCTTCTTCCTTTGGTAGATCGCCTTCTTGTCTTTGAGTTGCGGTTCCTTCACCCGACAATCTTTCATGAAATGACCAAGCTTCCCACACTTGTAGCATTTATTCTTTTGGTCCTTCACCTTGTCCTTGGAGTATTTCTCCTTGATGAATCTTTTGGCTTCATCACCATTCTTTCTTGCAAAACGTAGGAATCTTTTGACAAGAAGTCCGACTTCATCATCTGAGTCCTCCGACTCGCATGCTAGCGCCTTAGAGGAGTGGCGAATAGGATCATTCTTTTCTTGTGCATCCAAATGAATCTCATAAGTAATGAGATTCCCGTATAACTCGTCCAAGGTGATTGTTTCTAAATCCTTGGACTCCTCAATGGCCGTCACTTTTGCGTTCCATTCTCTTCCTAAACTGTTTAGGAAGCAATGGTTTAGATCCTCTTGTTCTATTTTCTTGCCAACCGCTTTGAGAAGGTTGACAAGCTTGGTGAATCTTTGGATGGACTCTTCAATCTTTTAACCTTTGGGGACAGTAAAGTTGTAGAATTGTTTTATCAACTGTCTCCTTTTGGCCTTTCTTACTTGAGATGTTCCTTCGTGGATCATCTCAAGCTTTGTCCAAGCCTTATGAGCGGATTGGACACCTTGAATCTGTGCTCTCTCATTTGAGGAAAGAGAGCTGTTTAAAATAGCAAGAGCCTTGCTATTTATGGCCAACTAAAACTCCTCCTCAGGAGTAGGATCATCAATATCAATGGGAATCATAGATCCTCTTGAGACCTCAACCCATATTCTATGCCCACAAGAACGTAAGTAGGTTTCCATATTTGACTTCCACAGTGGGTAGTTTAGAGGGTCAAACATGGGAACTTTGACATGGACATTTGAGATAGAAGGGAGTAGGGTTTCTTGTCTCCTTCTTCTAGAGGCATCAGCATTAGGAGAACCCACATCATCAAAAACAAAGGGATCCATACTAAAATGATCAAATCTTGTATTTGGACTCAAATAAGCAAGATGTGGCTCTGATACCAATTGTTAGGTCCCTTAGAACACACTAGAAGGGGGGGTTGAATAGTGTGTTCACCAAGTACGGATATTTTATGGCTATTTTGTGTTTTGAAGTGCAACCAATACTTGGGAGTGTTCTTTCAGAAGAATAAAGACTTGAAAGAAAATAAAGAACACAAGTATGTATAGAGGTTCAAGTCGAATGACTCTACTCCTCTACCTTCTTGATGTTTCACAAGAAGGATTTTGAAATGGGGATTGTTATTTCTTTTGGGGGAAACAACAATCAAGAATAAAATCCAGAAAATACAAAAACTAGGCACCTTGCCTAGACCACAACCAAGAAGTCTAACCCTTTGAAGTTTAGCCTCCAAAGATCTTCTTTGCCCTCAAAGAAATCTTGTAGGGAGAATAGTGCACCACACACTATCAACTAACCCTTCAAAGTCTAGAAATCTCAAACAAGAAGCACCCTTGCTCCTTGACCAACAATCTACCCAATCTCTCACAATATGGTCTCACCAAGAAGAAGACTCTTCTTCTTCTTACAATAATCACTCTCAACAATAAAGTAAAAATATACAAAGATTACAAGTATTTTGAGAGCTTGAGCTTGAGAGAATTTGAGAGCTTGCAAAGTAAAAAGTTGGAGAAGACAATGGAAGAAACCCTTATTTTATCAACTTCAAAGTTTCTTCCCATTTGAAATCCTCTACACTGACATTAATGGGTTTTGGCATCATGTGTTGGTGAGTCCTCATCATTGGAGATCTCCCTTTCGCATGTAGCAACATTCTTGGAGAGATTTCAAAATGAATGCCAAGAAAGGAAACCTGAAATCTTCAGCAGAGAGGAACCTGTGAAAAAGACACTGAAAGGGGAGGGTACAAAGAGTCAACTGATGTTAAAAAGTGAAGTTTAAGACCTTTGTAACGTTGGTCACATGAAGCGCCTAATGTGCTAAAAGCACAGGCGTTCGAAGTGACATTGAGTGCTTGATGTGAAAAAGAACAGTCGTTCGAAGTCACATCAAGCGCCTAATGTGCGCTTCTTAAGTCGTTCGAAGTCACATGAAGCGCTTAATGTGGCTCTTCATGCTTGTTCGAACTAACTCTGACTTTTTCTAAGAGAAAGTACTTAGGAGTACGTGCCCAACCAGGGAAAAGTACTTTTGGCTTGGTGGACTGCATAAAGCGCCTAAAGGGGCGTTCAATGTGTTCGCACTTTTCAACAGGCCACATGAAGCGCCTAACCAGGCGTTCAAAGTGTCCTGATTTTCAAACATACACATGCAGCGCCTAATCTAGGCATTCGAAGTGTACGCACATCCAGACACTTCATATAAAGCACCTAATCTAGGCGTTCGAAGTGTACTGGACTCCACCAAGATAGATTAAGCGCCTAATGTAGGCGTTTGAAGTATACTGACTTCAAACAACATACATGAAGCGCCTAATCCCTTGTTCAAAGTGCCAAAATGTGCAAATCATCAAAACTCAACATATTCTAACATATTATTGGGATATCTTAGCATTGTTGAGAATCCCTGAATACAAAGAAGTAATCACCACAAAAATAGGCGCATGTGTAGAATGAAGATTTTATCTTTATTTGATCGATTTGATTGTTATTAGTATTGTAATTAACTAGTTATCTTGTATAGACATAGAAAAAGCTATAAAGGAATATGTAAAATGATGTATACATTCATTGAGAAATATACACAACCTTTCCATACGTGTTCCACACATTTACACATTCTATCAGAGCAGATCCTTCTTAATCAGACCTGATCATACTTGCGAGGAACTGCTCGGCTCAGAAGAGTTTTCCATCATTGCCATAACCAATATTGGATCAAGTACCTTACCTGTTTGTGATCTGTGTCTCTAAGGCTCACATCAGTGTCACCATTGCCTACTACCTTATCTTGGCTTGACTGAGATCACGTCATTCTTGCTCCAACCAGTTTGTTTTTGGTTATATGCAAAAACCATAACCAATATGTCACGGACACCTGAAAACATGGAGTCAAGGCCAGAAGGCTCTGAAATTAAACCACACTTCCCTGCCAACGTAGATTGGTCATAACAATTTTCACGATTCCTTCAACAAAGCATGAACTTGCCATCATCTGCACACGCATCATCTGACAATCTGGTCCTGAAAGTCAAGCTGAATAGCACCAATTACCCACTCTGGTGCAGATTAATGAAGATAGCACTAGGAGGCAGAGGGAGGAGCTCCAACATTACAGGGATTCCTCCACCCCCGCCCTCCCAACTGACACTGCCTACCTAGCCTAGGAGCAAAGTGACCAGTTAGTATTCACATAGCTCATAGATAATATTGATGATAGCCTAGTGAATAATGTTTCAAAATACTCTACAACCAAATCACTGTGGGACGGACTGGCGGTTACTTATGGGTCTGGGAGTGACCCATTACAGATTTTTGACATGCATAAGCAATGCTATACCATCAAACAAGGGAACCGTCCCCTGGAGGCATTATAGGACCAATTTCAGGGACTGTGGATGACCATAGATTCCATGGACCTAAACCCTATGGAATCTTCAAAGGACATCGCTATATATTCCAAAAAAAATCAAGACAGAGGCTTTATCAACTACTACTAGCAGTTGATGATCATTTCTGCGACACAAAGAAAGAAATCCTGAAGAGAGACCCCAGACCGTCAGTAGAAGTGGCGTGTAATGAGTTACGCCATGCAAATGTGCAAGAGGGAGTGCTTACCTTCACCCCATCAGAGATCTCCTCATCACACAGGGTTGGCCAAGGTCTGGTAATTAAAGCACCGGAGGTGACCAGACAGCAAAGGGGGCAGGAGCATCCACCACCACGCTCAGGGAAATCTTCACGGCGTGGGGTGGAAGATAAAAGTAGCCTGGAGTGTAGCTACTTCAAGAAAAAAGGATATCTTAAAGAAAAATGCTTCAAGATTCATGGCTACCTTGATTGGTGGGATGAATTCACCAAAAAGGGCATGGCAGCAGTTGCACAGACCACTACAGATGGAGGAACTGGCAACAAAGAAGGAACCAGGGGCAGTAATCTCGGAGAGGACGGAGAAAAAGGTGGAACGGAAGGAACTGTCATGGCGGCTAGGGCAGCAGAGTAGTCACCCGCAGGTGAAAGGGTTAGGGCAAGTGGCGGCCCTAACCCTAAATTGTATTTATATACTCCTAGAAATTCCGAAATTATTCCCCACCCCTCAGAACTTGTTTGCAAAATTGCATCTACCCCTTTAGTCCTGGAAATGGTTAACCACCCACCTCATTCTCCCAAATTATACCCGCGACCCAGATGTTCCAGAATCAACACTTTAAGGCCTCAACCTATTCCGAAATTGCTCAACAGCCCCCTACCTCTGCAGAATTGACAAATTACCCCCTAAAGTATCCCAAACATCTGATCAATCCCGTTGTTACACTACCCAAGGAACTTCTAAATGGATATTTGACTGCGGTGCCACAGACACCATGACTAATGATCCCTCTGACCTTATTACCCACACCTCTCCCATAGAGACTACTGTTGAGGCTGTCAATGGAGCCACCAATTCTGTTGTTACTGGAGGCTCCATATCTATTACCCCAAACATCACTTTGAAAAATTATCTATATGTCCCATCTTTGTCTACAAAATTATTATATGTGAGTCGTCACTAAAGAACTAGATTGTATCGTTATGATGTATCCTAATTTTTGCCTTTTACAGGACATTCATATGCGGACGGTCATTGGACGTGGTACTGAGCACTAGGAACTGTACTTTGTTGATGCAGTAGCGCAACAGGGACAGTCTAATCTTTCCATTGGGGCAGTTGAACGTCAGGTATGGTTGTAGCTTCGCCGGTTAGGGCATCCATCTTTTGGTTATCTACACCATTTATTTCCTAGTTTGTTTACTTCCATCCAGCATACTTTTACTTATGATACATGCCTCCAGGATAAACAAACTCGGACATCTTATCCTACGAATAATAATCAAGTCAATCGTGTGTTTGAGTTGATTCATTCCGATGTTTGGGGTTCTGCTCCATATAATACTCCTCTTGGGTTTCACTATTTTGTCATTTTTGTCGATGATTTCTCTCGTATGACGTGGTTATACATAATGAAACACAAGTCTGAAGTTCATCAAAAATTTGTTCAATTTTACCATCTAATCCACGCCCAGTTTGATACAAAAATAAAAATCCTTCGTACCGACAATGGAGGAGAATATCTCAATGGGGAGTTGTATAAATTCTGTCATGATAACAGTATTGTATCCTACTAGAAATGACTCGAGCTATGATGTTTGTATCTAATGTTCCGACGAGTCTTTGGTCGGAGGCTGTATCCACTGCCACCTACCTTCTTAACTGCCTTCCTAGCAAGATCCTCAATTATCAAACCCCTCTTCGTACACTTTCTACCCAGCATGAAATGCCCTCCATATTTACTTTACCACCGCGAGTGTTTGGGTGTACGATCTTTATCCATACACCCAAACATGAGCGCACTAAACTTGACCCGTGTACAGAAAAATGTGTCTTTGTTGGTTATGCCTTTACTCAAAAGGGGTATTGTTATTATAACCCACACACTCATCGCATCACACCACCATGAATTACATCTTTCTTGAGACCAAATACTACTACACCCCCGATCTCGGCTTCAGGGGGAGTCCACATACCCACAAGATGGAACCCTCAATTGGTTGGTGTCAGAACATACCTGCCCAACAATAGCCCCAACACGGCAAGTAGATAGCGCCGACTGCGCTATGGCTCCCAACAGTGTACCCTCTGAGGCAAGTGTAACACCTGATGTTCCTCTGGTGAATGAACTCCCAAAGGTAACATATTTGGATGCATATAATGTGCAATCTGACTCCTTAATTGACCTAGGTGACAATGAAACAGAAGATACTAGTCCAGATACCTCTACTAGGCATATAGATGACACAAGTATACCTCCAACTTTTACTAATACCCTTGTTCCAAGATCGTAGGGAGATGATATTGAGCAACAGCAGAGACGGGTTCTACCCCCAAGGACAAAAAGAGGAGTTCCCCATGAGCGATATTCTCCCACACAAATTTCAAGAACTTTGAGGTATCCCGTAAATACTTCTTTAGAAGGGATTTCTGACTTGGCTCGAGGCTTCTTTGTATCTTTGTCCTCAGAACAGGTACCACGGACTACTGAAGAAGCTTAAAGTCAACCAATATGGAAAGAAGCTATGATGACGGAGATGCGGGCCCTTGAGAAAAATGAAACGTGGCAGAGATGTATTCTTCCCCACGGGAAGAAAACTGTGGGTTGTCGATGGGTATTTACAATTAAATACAAATCAGATGGAAGTGTTGAAAGGTGCAAGGCACGATTAATGGCAGAAGGTTATACCCAGACATACGGCGTTGAATATTCAGAGACATTCTCACCAGTGGCTCGTATTGACACAATCAGAGTACCACTTTCTGTTGCAGCAACACAAAATCGGCCGCTTCATCAGTCCGATGTCAAGAATGCATTCCTTCATGGTGACCTAGAGGAAGTAGTATATATGGATCCCCTCCTGGTTTTTCTAGTGGGTTTAGGGCGAGAGAAGTCTG
>AP025049.1:8157663-8190163 GCA_036186865.1 Eustoma russellianum
AGAAGTCTGTAAACTGAAGAAAGCCCTCTATGGATTAAAGCAGTTCCCTCGGGCCTGGTTCAGTAGGTTCACTGGAGTGATGAAACAAGATGGCTATCGACAGAGTAACACAGACCATACACTGTTTCTTAAGCAAAGAGAAGGGTTGGTAACATGCTTGATTATATACATCGATGATATAATCATCACCGGAAACGATACTAAAGAGATGTCGCGTCTCTAGAATCACCTGTTCACTAAGCTCGAAATGAAAGACCTTGGAGGACTAAAATAATTTCTAGGCATTGAAGTCCTGAGATCAGAAGCCGAAATCTACATATCACAATGAAAGTATATCTTGGATTTACTCACTGAGGTAGGAATGCTAGATTGCAAACCGTGTGATACTCCAATGGCAAGAAATCATAAGTTGGAATTGATCGATGGAGCACCGTTATAGATAAAGGACGGTATCAGCGTTTGGTTGGTAAGCTAATCTACTTATCTCATACACGGCCTGGCATTGCCTTTGCTGTATGTTTGGTGAGGCAGTTCATGCACAGTCCTCAAAAACACCATATGGATGCAGTCGTGTGGATCTTATGGTATTTGAAGCATACACCCAGAAGAGGTATCGTATTTCGTAATAATGGACATATGAATATTCAGGCTTACACTGATGCTGGCTGGGCTGGGAATCTGGTAGATACAAGATCTACTTCCGGGTATTTCGCACTTGTAGGAGGCAACCTTGTTACGTGAAAAAGTAAGAAACAGAAGGTTGTTGCCTATCAAGTGCAGAAGCAGAGTTTCGCGGGGTTGTAAAAGGTGTTACAAGGTACTATGGATCCAGAAGTTACTCAGAGACATCGGGTTACCAGCGAATATGCCGACACCACTACTGTTTGATAATAAAGCGTCGATTAGCATATCTGAAAATCCGGTATACCATGACCGGACCAAACATATAGAAATTGATCAACATTTTATTAAGGAAAAATTAGATAATGGGATAATTGAGCTGCCATATGTCCGGTCGGAAGATCAGCTGGCAGATGTGTTGACCAAAGCAGTAAACGAACGATCGTTTGAGACTATTCTCGGCAAGTTAAACATCGTAGATCCTGTTGCTCAACTTGAGGGGGAGTATTGAGAATCCCTGAATACAAGGAAGTAATCACCACAAAAATAGGAGCATGTGCAGAATGAAGATTTTATCTTTATTTGATTGATTTGATTGATTTGATTGTAATTAGTATTGTAATTAACTAGTTACTTTGTATACACATAGAAACATTCAATTGAGAAATATACACAACCTTTCCATACGTGTTCCACAAATTTACACAAGCATCGCCCAAGAACATAGGCCAATGATACAGAGAAAAAGACTATTAGCATGAAGTTTGCCTAAAAAAGCCAGCATTATATTATTGGGCTATGTTAGCACCACCTTATGCACAACATACTCCAAAAAAGATAATCTAATACCGTCACACAGCCATTCCTTGAACGAAGATATGCTTTCTTGTCTTCTCTTCGGTGGTGCTTTGTCCAAACTATGTCCGTAGATGAAGTTAGTGTAAAATAAACCAATAAATCCCGTTTCCTACTACCTTATCGACTTCAACATCCATCGATCTATGTCTTCAATATCTAAACTGCATATGTCGATCGACCGGTGTGACACTTCTCTAGTGATTTTTAGTTCAATATTGACTCAAATGCTTTAATGGTAACTGGTTTTGTGAAGATGTCAGCTAATTGATAATTTATTGGGACAATTCAATACAAACTCACCTTTTTTTACACAATCTCTTATAGAATGTTGTATAACCTTAATATGTTTTGCTCAACCACGACGAATCAAATTTTGTGCCGTATTTATAGCTATGATATTATCACATACGATAGCCACTTGGTCAAATTTAATGTTATAGTACTTTGATATGTGTGTCATAAGAGCAATTGTGCAAAACAAGAGACAATCAACATATATATGTATTTCAAGTAGAGAGTGAAACACTACTTTGTTTTTTTAGAAAACCAAGAAAACAAAATATCACCAAAAAATGACAAGTACACGATGTATTTTTCTTATCAACAAGATTTCCAGCATTATCCAAATCACTATAGCCTCTTCAATCAAAACATCAATTTTATGGATAAAACAACCCAAAATCCATTGTATCTTTCAAATATCTAAAAATACATTTGATATCAACTAGACGTGATTCCTTAGATGTTCTCTGAAATCTAACACATAAATACACGCCATGCAATATATTCTGCCTGCTAGCGATCAAATAAAGTAATCTACCAATTATACAATTATGCTTTGTTACCTCAAACAACTTTCTTTTTTGTCTTTATCAATCTTTGCATTAATGCTTATTGGTATACTTAAACTCTTTTCATCCTCAAATTTGTAATTTTTGATAAGATCTTTTTTTTATAAATGTACACTCCCCATTTAGTTTACTTGATTTGAAGCCCAAAAAAGCAGCTGAGCTCATTCATCATACTCATCTCAAACTATCCTTCCATAAGCTTAGAAAAATGCTCACACAAAAAATAATTGGCAGCACTAAATATAATATCATCAATGTAAATCTGTAGAAGTAAATGATCACTTCTTTGTCATTTAATAAACATAGTGTCAAATTTTCCTCTTGAGAAGCCATTTTCAAGTAGAAACTTCTCAGCCTCTCGTAACAAGCTCTAGGTGCTTGTTTAAGTATATAAATAGCCTTTTTAAGTTTAACGACATGAATTGGATAATGATGACCTTTAAATCCTACAGGTCAGAGCTATATATACCCATTTGAAAACAATGACAGTTAAGAAAGACGATTCTACATCAATATTACAAAATTTAATGTCTCTGGCATGCATAAGCTACAAATATCCTAATAGCTTCTACCTTGTTACGGGGCCAATTTTCGAATCATAATCGATTCTTTGTTTTTGTGTATATCTTTTTTACCACCAAACTAGCTTTATTTCAATCATTTTTCCTTGGAAATACATTTTATTTCTAAATACTCATTTAGTTCCACTAATAGAATGATTTTTTGGTTTAAGAACTAATTCACAAACATCACTTTACTAAAATTAATTTAATTCTTCTTGCATATCGACTACCCAGTCGTCCTCAATTGTTGCTTTTTTTATTTTTTATGCTCAACTTGTGAATGAATGTATTTTCGTGAATTTTTCTACTGGTCAACATACCTTGAGGTATCACCTCCAACTTCTACTCTTTCATTCACTTTATGGGTTAGTGCACAATTATAAGATCAATGTAAAAAGCTCCTTCAGATGTGTCCCCTATATTATCTACATTATTTATCTAGCGTATATTATTCTCTTCATCATCATTAACTAGAGGTTCATCATCAAGTGATTTACTAAATGTAACAAGAATGGTTTCTTCAATACTCTTATTCTTTTTGTTATACACTATAAATGTCTTGCTGTTATTTGCATATCCTACAAAGATTCATTCATCTACTTTGAGGCCAAACATATCAAAATTATATTTGGTGTTAAATAAAAAATACTTACAATCAAAGACCTCGACATACCTAATATTATCCACTCTTTATTTCCAAAGCTCATAAGGACTTTTTTGGAGAAATTGCTTCATGTAAACTCTACTCATCACCTGGTATGTGTCATTAACAATTTAAACCCAAAAGTATTTAGGAAAATCAAACTGATTTATCATGACTCTACTCATTTTTTGAAGTGTTATTCTTTCGTTTTGGTACACTATTTTATTGAGTATTTCAAGGAGTCAAGAAGTTGTGTCCATACCGTTTGGATACACAAAACTCTTAGAATTCACCATCAAACTCCCTACCTCTATCACTTCTAATTTACATGATAGTGCATTCTTTCAACTTTTCTAATCTCTTACAAACTATAATAAAATCATGAAATGCATCATTCTATTTAACTGAAAACATAACAGAAGTATATCTAAAACAATCATCTGCCACAACAAAGGTGAAATATTTTCTACTTAGACTTTCTGTACCAATGTTCTCATATAAATCTATACGAATAAAATGCGACTTAATAAGTTTTGTCTTTTGACAAGTGTTAGACAAACTATGGTTTTTGAAATTCAAATTGAGAAGACCTTGGACTCCTTTATTTTTGGAAATCTCCTTGATACATTTTAACAATTTGGCCAAGTCATTCATGCTATAGTTGAGTCAAATCATTTTTAGCCACTTGGCATGAAAAACTTTGTGAAATCAAGTCATATAAGCAAAATTTGTGAACGTGATTTTTCCTCAAAGCCTCAAAAACCATCTCACCATCCTCTATCACAAGACATTTTTTTTTGTTTCAAAATAAATTTGGAAATTAGCATCATAGAGTGGACACTTACCAAATTATACTTAAATCCTTCTACATAACACATATTACTTATAGTAAAAGAAGAGTTACAAATTTCTCTATGTCCAAGAATTTTTGCTCTTCTATTTCCAAAGAGGACCATTCCACCACCTTGGACCTTGCTTGGTAAATAGGCCTTTGTCTTCCATCATATGTGTGGAAAAACCATTGTCCATAAGCCACTTGCCTCTTCCTTGGCCATTTCATTTAGCTTGAGTACATGCAACACCAAAATGTTTATGTCTTGGTACCCTTTGATGATTGGGTCTTTTAGGGCTAGTTCCTTGACCCCTATTCCTCCAATCATTAATGGAGAAGTTTCTAGGTCTACAAACATTTATTACATGTCCTTTCTTGTTACAAAAGAAACTAGTGGGTACATGTTTAGGTTGTATGTTATTAAACTTAGAAGGTAGCGAAATTTCTTAGGTTTTTCAACCTTTGAATTTCTTAAACCTTGTCCTTTAAGCTCAATGAACTATGATAATCATGTATAACTCCTTTGCTATCAGTAAACACAACATTGTTGGAATGAGAGGATCAAACTTCCCATTATAGTTGTTATAAAAGTTTGTAAAGGCAATGGAACGAAGAATGAATGTTTGAGATCAAAGATGAAGGTGAAATGGCGTTGGAATAAGCAAGAATAGCTTGACTCATGACTTGGATCGATCCATGTATCAAATGGATAGATCTATGTGGCTTGAAAATGAAGTTGAGTATTCTGCCAGACATAGATCGATGACATCGATCGATCGATGTAGATGACATCGATCGATCGATGTGTCCTGGATGAGATCGATGTATGAACTGAGGACATCGATCGATGACATCGATCGATCGATGTCACATCGATCGATCGATGTCACATACATCGATCGATCGATGTCCAGAGTGCAGGGTTCGATGTTGAACTGAGGACATCGATCGATCACATCGATCGATCGATGTCCTGACAGACGTGTTTTTTCATGAAAATTCACATCTTTTGCACCAGAAGACATGTCCAATCGCCATGCAACCTCCCTCAACGACTTCCTGGAGTTTGAGAGCCTATAAATAGGCTATTATAACCCATTAGGAAGGATATCTTGTAACATAATCAATCAAGCATTCCATATTCTTCTTCTTGTTCAAGAACACTCTTGTTTTTAGAAAGTTCATTGTTTCTCAATCCTATTTGCTGAGGATTAGAGATTGTTGGCTGTTGTATCCTAGGAGGAAATTTGCCTATAACCCTGCAGCATCTAGTGGGGGCAAATATTCCTTACGGAAAGTGTGAATACACGCCTCAAGCCAAGTTCTTTCTTCTTTTTCATTCTACTTGCTCTCTTCTTGCAGTCTTGTTTCCTTCATATTTTTATAACAATCGTAAGGAATATTTGGATGGATTCTAAGACATACTTGAATCAAGAGAGCATGAAGTTGGACCGATTTGATGGTACCAACTACTTGAGATGGAAGGACAAGATGATGTTCCTTCTGACGGCGCTGCAGATTGGGTATTGTCTCGACCCAACGCTGCAGGATCTTCCCACTCCTAAAGACGATGACTCCGAGCAGGTCAAGGCTGCTTGGAGGAAGAGACAGGAGGATAATATGCTTTGCCGAGGGCATATCCTCAACAACTTGACAGATCGTATCTATGATCTGTTCACGGCAACATCATCACCGAAGGAGATATGGAACGCCTTGGAGTTCAAGTACAACAACGAGAAACAAGGCGCAGACAAATTCCAGGTGATGAGGTATTTTAATTTTAAGATGGTTGAGAATTTTTCAGTCATGGACCAAGTGCACGAGTTGCAGGTCATTGTGTCCAAACTGAAAGAGTTGGGTGTAGAAGTTTCTGAGGCATTACAAGTAGGAGGAATCATTGCTAAGCTTCCTCCTAGTTGGAATGACTACAGGAAGAAATTATTACACTCAACTGAATCTTTTTCCCTTGAACAACTTCAAAAGCATCTGCGAATTGAAGAAGATACGAGGAGTCTTGTAAAAAGACATGTCTCGGACGATGCACCTAGAGTGCATTATGTCAAAGGGAAAGGAGGGGTTTCAGTTGGAAACAAAAGGAAAAACTCCGATTATGCTGGATCCACAGACAAAGCAGAGTCTAAGAAAGGCAAGAGATGCTATAATTGTGGCAAGAAAGGTCACTTGAAAAAGGACTGTTGGTTTCGAAAGAAACAAAAACAGGGCGGTGATTCTCAGAATGTCAACAATGCGAATATGATAGACATTGGAACCGATCAACTGGTTGCAATGGTCTCGGGTTTGCATGTTGGCATGGTAACAGAACTTCATATGGCTACGAACGAAATCACAAAAGATTGGTGGTTCGATTCGGGTGCAACAGTGCATGTATGCAACAACAAGGATCTATTCAAGACCTATCATGTTGTAGATGACAGCCAACAAGTTCTTATGGGGAACCGCAGTGCCACAAGAGTCTTGGGTAAAGGTAGTATTGAGTTAGACTTTACTTCTGGTAAGAAGTTGTTATTAGTCAACGTACTACATGTACCCGAGATTTCTAAGAATCTTGTTTCTGCTAGTCTCGTTTGTAAGAGTGGATTCAAGATTGTAATGGAGGGGGACAAAATTATATTGTCCAAGAATGGTATCTTTGTCGGCAAGGGATATGCTTGCGACGGGATGTTTAAGTTGAGTATCAATAAAAATTCCGCGGTTTCTGTTTACTCTGTTGATTCTTCTTTTTCATTGTGGCATGATAGACTTGCACATGTTAGTAATACAACTATTAAGTTCATGTCTAAGCATGCCTTAATTTCTTGCAAAGATGAAAATGAAAGAACATGTGAAGTATGCATACAAGCAAAAATGACAAAGAAGCCGTTTCCGAAAGTTGAACGGAAAACCGAACTCTTAGAACTTGTTCATTCAGATGTTTGTGAATTGAACGGAGTTTTAACCCGAGGTGGAAATCGATATTTCATAACTTTCATTGATGATGCTTCTAGATATACTTATGTATATTTACTAAGGCATAAAGATGAAGCCTTTGACATGTTCAAAGTCTATAAAATGGAAGTCGAAAATCAATTGGGATTGAAAATCAAAGTTCTAAGGAGTGATCGTGGTGGTGAATACTTTCCTCTTGAATTTAATCAATTCTGTGAGGAGAATGGTATCATACACCAGAAAAGTGCTCCATACACTCCCCAACAGAACGGTTTGGCTGAAAGAAAGAATAGAAGTTTAGTTGACATGCTGAATGCAATGTTAATAAACTCTGGATTGCCAAAGAATTTGTGGGGAGAAGCCTTGTTAACGGCTTGTCATATTCATAATAGAATTCCTTCTAAGAAGTTTAAGGTTTCTCCATATGAATTGTGGAAGAAACGAAAACCAAATCTAAGTTATCTTAGAGTTTGGGGTTGTCTAGCCTATTATAGAGTACCGGATCCAAAGAGGACTAAGTTAGGGCCAAGAGCTCTTAAAGGTGTCTTTATTGGATATGCTGAAAACTCTAAAGCATATAGGATTCTAGATTTAGAATCCAATGTGGTTGTTGAATCTAGAGATGTTGAATTTCTTGAGAATAAATTCTTAAGAACAGATTCAAATCAAAGTTCAACAAGTGAGAGTTTGAATGATCCTATTGTTGGTGATTTTACTAATGATCCTTCTAGTGTTGATGATTCATATCAAGATTCTCCAACTGAGGTTAGGAGAAGTCAACGTGCTAGAAAGGAAAAGTATTTACATCCGGACTTCATTTCTTCGCAATCTATTACTTTCTTAGTTGAAGGTAATAGGACAAAGGTGTTTAATCAAATACCTATTGTACTAAGCGTTGAAGATGATCCAAAATCCTATAAGGAGGCGATGCAATCGAGAGATGCATCATTTTGGAAGGAAGCTATTGATGATGAGATGAATTCGTTATTGTCTAACAATACGTGGATTCTCGCTGATTTGCCTCCAAGTTCCAAAGCTATTGGATGTAAATGGGTATTTCGCAGGAAATACAATACGGATGGTTCACTTCAAACTTTCAAGGCTAGATTAGTAGCCAAAGGCTTTAGACAACGAGAAGGGATAGACTATTTTGATACGTATGCTCCTGTGGCAAGAATAACATCCATTAGAGTGTTGATAGCATTAGCATCCATTAATAACTTGGTTATTCATCAAATGGATGTTAAGACTGCATTTCTCAATGGTGATTTGGACGAGGAAGTCTATATGGAACAACCGGAAGGTTTTGTACTTCCGGGGAATGAGCACAAAGTGTGCAAATTGATAAGGTCATTGTATGGATTGAAACAAGCACCGAAACAATGGCATGAAAAGTTTGACACTACCATTTTGAAGGATGGTTTCCGACATAATGGTGCAGATAAGTGTGTATATTCCAAGTTTACAGACAAATATGGTGTTATTATTTGTTTGTACGTGGATGATATGCTCATTATCGGTACTAATATGGAAGGAGTAAATGAAACTAAGAAGTATTTAACTTCACAATTCCAAATGAAAGATTTGGGTGAGGTAGATACTATCTTAGGGATAAAGGTGTCCAAACATAGTGGGGGTTTTGCTCTTTGTCAATCTCATTACGTAAACAAAGTGTTGAACAAGTTCAAACATTTGGAGATCAAAGAAGCAAGCACACCTTTCGATGCCTCATACAAATTGACTGGACATACTGGTAGAGCAGTAGCTCAACTGGAATATGCTAGTGCAATTTGTAGTTTAATGTATGCTATGCATTGCACTAGACCGGATATTGCCTTTGCGGTGTGTAAATTATCAAGGTATACTAGTAATCCTAGTATAGACCATTGGAAGGCAATCGGGCGAGTACTTGGGTACTTGAAAAAGACTATGGATTATGGATTGTTTTATAGTAACTTTCCAGCCGTGTTAGAAGGTTATACTGATGCTAGTTGGATAACTAGTGTTGGTGATAACAAATCTACTACGGGTTGGATATTTACATTGGGTGGTGGTGCTGTTTCTTGGGCTTCAAAGAAACAGACATGCATAACTCATTCTACAATGGAATCCGAATTCATAGCATTGGGTTCTGCAGGTAAAGAAGCGGAATGGCTGAGAAATCTTTTATTGGATATAGAGTTGTGGCCACAACCGATGCCAGCCATTTCTTTACACTGTGATAGCCAAGCAACGATGTCTAGAGCTTATAGTAAAATCTATAACGGAAAATCTAGACATGTCAGCCTTAGGCATGATTATGTAAGGCAATTGATAACTGATGGTGTAATAGCCATTGTGTACGTCAGATCCTGTAATAACCTGGCGGATCCGTTGACAAAGAGTCTATCAAAAGACTTGGTACAGAGTACATCTTTAGGGATGGGATTGAGACGTATGGGATAAGTTCACTTGTGATAGAAACCCAACCTTGTCTAGCATACCACTAGCCAAAGGTTCAATGGGTAACAACAAGTCACAAAGTGAGGTATTAAAGCACTACGATTGATCTTTAAAGAATCAAGCCGCATGATATTGATCTTTAAAGAATTGGATTGTTAGTGTTAAAGGAGGGTGAGTGTTCATTGCACTCTTAATGAAGGATTAAGAGGAATTATCTTAGTCTTCACCTATATGAACATGGGAAGTGGTGCCGCTTCGACAAGCAATGATCTTGAAATGTTCATGAATACTAGGGGTAGCACAAGGCCATAAAGTGCGGTTTAAAATGGACTTCAATTGAGAGTGTGGTTTCATGTGTATAATGTTTCCGGTTCTAGCACATAGGAATCTGATTCAAGGCTTTTTAGCTATCATGATTTCGTTAGAACTTTGAGATGTTATACTAATAAGAGGTTCAAATCGAAAGATACTTCTTAAATGCATGAAATGTCATAAGTTGCTTTACAAACTAAGTGGGGGATTGTTATAATAGTTTGTAAAGGCAATGGAACGAAGAATGAATGTTTGAGATCAAAGATGAAGGTGAAATGGCGTTGGAATAAGCAAGAATAGCTTGACTCATGACTTGGATCGATCCATGTATCAAATGGATAGATCTATGTGGCTTGAAAATGAAGTTGAGTATTCTGCCGGACATAGATCGATGACATCGATCGATCGATGTAGATGACATCGATCGATCGATGTGTCCTGGATGAGATCGATGTATGAACTGAGGACATCGATCGATGACATCGATCGATCGATGTCACATCGATCGATCGATGTCACATACATCGATCGATCGATGTCCAGAGTGCAGGGTTCGATGTTGAACTGAGGACATCGATCGATCACATCGATCGATCGATGTCCTGACAGACGTGTTTTTTCATGAAAATTCACATCTTTTGCACCAGAAGACATGTCCAATCGCCATGCAACCTCCCTCAACGACTTCCTGGAGTTTGAGAGCCTATAAATAGGCTATTATAACCCATTAGGAAGGATATCTTGTAACATAATCAATCAAGCATTCCATATTCTTCTTCTTGTTCAAGAACACTCTTGTTTTTAGAAAGTTCATTGTTTCTCAATCCTATTTGCTGAGGATTAGAGATTGTTGGCTGTTGTATCCTAGGAGGAAATTTGCCTATAACCCTGCAGCATCTAGTGGGGGCAAATATTCCTTACGGAAAGTGTGAATACACGCCTCAAGCCAAGTTCTTTCTTCTTTTTCATTCTACTTGCTCTCTTCTTGCAGTCTTGTTTCCTTCATATTTTTATAACAGTTGTGACTTGTCAGTTGCAACCGTTTGATTTATGAGCTATTTGTCAAAAGTATTCATTTGTCAACTTTTGTAAATCCAAATTGAATCTTTCACAATCCATCGTAGTTTACATATTCTCTTGTTATATGGAGTTATGCATAGTAAATAAGATATCATGATCTTGATAAGTAGAAATGTTCTTCTCATATAAACTCTTCTTTTCTAATCTGCATTTTCTAAACTCTCTCATAAATCAAAGCACCTTGTGATTAACCTATGGTTGGAAGAGGATTACCCTAAGGCTATGGTTAAACCCAATATGGTATAACGATGGATACCCAATGAGATTATTCAAATAGACCACCAATTTTCAATCGTCTCCGCTAATTTCCTTGGGTACCAGTTTGGATCATGCTACAGTACTTGCCTCTCCATCTATTTAATAAATCAGCATTATACCCGATCTCAGGCCTAATTGGGAAGCCTTCGAAGGTAGATGAACCAACTGCAAACTGCCCTATGCCTAGTCTTGCACGGATCTGTGTTGAGATCGATATTTCAAAGGCTTATACTGAATCCATATGTATTGATGAATGTCCCCATGAATATCCGGAAGATATTGGTCTGGATGGTTTTTCAGCAAGAGGTGGAATATGAAGAATTTCCATTGTATTGTTCCTACTGCTATCACGTGAGACATGATGAGAGAGATTGCTTCCACAAGAACACCACAAATTAGAGATCAGATAAAGATCCACCCAACAAAAAAAGAAAAACAGAAAAAAAAAACCATGGACGTTGCGAGGGAGAAAGAGACAATTCGTGTTCGAGGGGACAAAAGGTAAATCCGTTATGTGAGATGATCATAAGGCTTTAAGTTCCTCATTCACACGGTGATTTCCTGAAGGATGCCCGAAAATCAGATGCTAGGGACCTGCGGGAATGCATTGTTCATGCGAGAAAGGGAGCTAATCGGCTAGAGGAGCTTGGGCCTTCTCGGGTTTCTAATGAAAAGGATGCCGTGTCGCTTGAAGGTGGACAGTATTACAAAGGAGGAGACAGGTGAACCAGATAATTGTTGGAGAGGTACATCAAAAGTACTTTAAAATATGCTCCAAACATATATATAAACATGTAAGATGTTATTTGGAAGATTGAAAGATGATTTGAACACTTTGAACTTGAAAGTAATCACTTGGACCGATACATGTGTAAGTTGGATCGAACCAAGTAAAAACTGAAATGAGGTTGAGTATTCTGTTGGACATAGATCGATGATATCGATCGATCGATGTGACAGACATTGATCGATCGATTCTGTGAGGATGAAAATCTGGAAGTCTCTATCCACATCGATCGATACATCGATCGATCGATGTGGTCAAAATGAAAAGTTGGAGCTCTCTGTCCAACATCGATAGATAACATCGATCGATCGATGTGACATCGATCGATGTACCAGAAGTCAGAAATTTTCATTTTGAATTGCATCTTTTGATCCAATATTAATCTTCTTCACACATGAACGTTAAGCAACTGACTTGGGAGAGTTCAAACTGCTGAAATGAGTTTTGAGATTGACCTTTTGCACAACCCAAGGTATACATATAGTATGCCTTGTTATCATAAAAGATATACAACAACTTTTGCTAAAAATCTAAATATTTCAGCACTTTTCCTCCTCTATCCTCTTCTTCTTCTCCTCCATTATCAATCAATTCCAGAAGCAATTTCAATCTTTCTCTCCTAGAGCAAAGGAAAGGGAGATAGCCGTTATATTTAGGGAAGCATTTGTTTGAAGACTACCTTGCTCGTTGGTAGGAGCAAAATTGTTTTAAAGACAGTGACTATCTTGTCAAGTCTCGGCTTTATTATCTATTTGGTTGTCCGTAATCCTACTGCATTTTTCTTACAATCTTAAAGCAATTTTACGTTGAATATGGCAACCAGACAAGCACAATTCCTAATATGTCTAAGATGGAGCCATTCGATGGCGTGCTTTCTTCCTTGAGATGCTCTCTATTTCATATATACTGACCAGAGACAAACCAACAGATGAAACAGAAAATGTCAAATATGATGGTGGCAATACAACTTGTAGAGGACATACCTTGCACTTTCTTTCTAATTCACTGTTAACATGTATGTCAAATTCTCGTCAGCAAAGGATATTTGGACAGCACTTCAGAACAAATATCGTTCTGAAGATGTTGACAAATGAAAGTATGTGGTTAGTGAAATTCTAAAATTTCAAATAGTGGACCACATATCAATCAATGATCAAATTCATCAATATCAACAATTGATGAATAATATGGAGCAAGAAGGCATGAAAGTTGACAAAACCTTTCAAGCAGCCTCCTTGCTAGAGAAGCTTCCATCTTCTTGGAACAAATACAACAAGAGAAGGAAGCATGATGATGCCAAGTTAACCATGGATGGAGCCATTAAGCATATTCGTATTGAAGAAAATAATAGGCTGGATGGCAAGTGATGAAAAAGACTCTCAAGCCAACGTGGTGGAGCACAAACACAAAAAGAAAAAGATTCAGCACAATGGCAAAGGTAAGACTTTTGTGAAGGGGCAAGGACAGAAGAAACTCAAAGGAGCCTGCTTGGTGTGTGGAAAGTATGGTCACCGAGCAGCCAAGTGCAACCAGCAGAAAGGACAAACCAGTAGCCAAGTGCATCTAGTGGAGAATGCAACAGCGGATGAAGAGATCATTGCGACGGTCATCTTGTCTGAGGTAAACCTTGTGAGTGGTGCTATGGAATGGGTGGTAGACACACGAGCTACCAAGCACATTGCTACCTGTAAGGATATATTTTTTGATTATCAAGAAATAAGTGATGGTGAACAAGTCTTCTTGGGAGATGAACATTGTATCCAAGTTCTTGGAAAAGGAAAGGTGCTTCTCAAGTTGACTTCAAACAAAAGACTTGAATTAAGCAATGTGCTACATGTATCAGCCATGCGGAGGAACTTGATTTCCTGAGTACTACTGAACAAGACTAATATCAAACTTGTTCTTGAATCTGATAAGCTTGTACCTTCTAAGAATGGAGAATTTGTTGGGAAAGGGTTTTGCTTGGGAGGTTTACTTATACTTGATGATGTTTGTGTTATTAATAATAAGAATGCATCTAGTTCTGCTTATATTGTTGATTCTCTTGATATTTGGCATGCACGACTAGGAAATATTAATAAGGATACTTTAAAAATGTTTAAAGTTTGCTAACTTGATATCTTTCACAAGTAATGACGATTTTGATAAATTTGAATTTTTTGTAGAAGATAAGCAACATAAAAAGTCTTTTAAGTCAGTTGAAATAGTTACAGATAAGTTAGAACTTATTCATAGTGGCTTAGGAGACTTTGAAGGCTATACAAGTAAAAGTGGCAAGAAATATTATATTACTTTCATTGATGATTTTTCTAGATACACTAGAATTTACTTGTTGGCATATAAAGATGAATCTGAAAGCATGTTCATTAGGTATAAGAATGATGTTGAGAATCAACTGGACAGAAAGATTAAAAGGCTAAGGACAGATAGAGGTGGAGAGTATAATGTATTGTCTTTACAAAAGTTTTGTGAAGTTGATGGAATTATTCATGAGTTCACACCACGTTACACCCCTCAATCTGATGGAGTTGCTGAAAAGAAAAATAGAACTCTTAAGAATATGATGAACGAGATGCTAATAAGTTCCGGTTGGCTTCATAATATTTGGGGAGAAGCGATTTTTTCGGCATGTCATATCTTAATAGAATTCTACATAAAAGTCTAATAAAACTCCTTATGAATTTTGGAAAGGCTATGCACCTAATTTGAATTACTTCAAGGTGTGAGGGTGTTTAGCCAAGGTTGAAATTTGGATTTTAAAAGGAGTAAAATAGGTCCTAAAACTAACTATTGTGTTTTCATAGGTTATGCTCAAAACAGTGCTGCATATAGATTCTTGTCAATAGATAATGGTTCAATTTTTGAATCTTAGAATGCTAACTTTTTTGAGCATATTTTTCCTATGAAGAAAGAAGAAATGGTAAGTTTGGGCTATGGAAAAGGAAAGTCTAGTAATGTTGCGAATAATGATAATAACTCACCGAGAAGAAGTAAAAGGAAAAGAATAGAAAAATCTTTCGGAGATGATTTCGTTACTGCCTTTATTATAGAAAACGATCCGAAAACATATCAAGAATCTATAAAGTCTATAGATTATAAGTTTTGGAAAGAAGCTATTAATAGTGAACTTGATTCTATACTTAGCAATATTACTTGGGAACTTGTAGACTTTCCTAGAGGTTGTAAACCTATCAGTTGTAAATCGGTCATTAGAAAGAAACTAAAGGTGAACAGAACAATCAATAAGTTTAAAGCTAGGCTTGTTACTAAGGGTTTCACCCAACAAGAAGGAATAGATTTCTTCGACACATATTCACCAGTTGCTAGAATAACATCTATTAGGATGTTATTAGCGTTAGCTTCCATTTATAAATTAGTTGTACATCAAATGGATGTTAAAACCGTATTATCAAATGTAGATTTAGAATAAGAAATTTTTGCAAAATAACTGGAAGGAATGATTGCTAAGGGTCAAGAACATAAGGTTTGTAGATTGAAGAAATCTTTGTATGGTTTAAAACATCCAAGCAATGGCATGAAAAGTTTGACAATGCCATGTTAGCTAATGGATATGTTGTAAATGAAAGTGATAGATGCATTTATATCAAATTCAAGAATCTTTATGGTGTGATTGTTTGCTTATATGTGGATGATTTGTTAATATTTGGAATAGACATTGAGGTTATAAATGGTACTAAATCGTTTTGTCCTCTATTTTTGAAATGAAAGATATGGAAAAGCAGCTTTTATACTTGGTCTTAAGCTAGTAGAGAAATGTGGGGGGTATATGCTTTCTCAAACTCATTATGTTGAAAAGATTTTGAGCAAATTCAATCACTTTGATGTTAAATCTGTTAGCACTCCATATGATGCGTCTATGAGATTAGAAAAGAATAAAATTGATGGTGTATCTCAATGTGAATAAGCTAAAACCATTGGTAGTTTCGTGTATCTAATGAATTGTACTAGACCAGATATAGCATATTCTGTAAATAGGTTAGCTAGACATACTCATAATCCTATTAAAGAACATTGAGATGCTTTAAAGCGATTACTGCGATATCTAAGAGGTGATATAGATTTAGGACTTATTTTTAGTGGTTATCCAGCAGTGTCAGAAGGTTATTGTGATGCTAATTGGGTCACAAATAATGATGAAATAAACTCCACTAGTGGGTATGTATTTACTTTGGGTGGTGGTGCTATTTCACGGAAATCTTCTAAACAAACTTGTAAAGCTAAATCAACAATGGAGTCAGAATTTGTTGTTTTAGACTTGCATGTACATAAGCGGAATGGTTAAGGAATCTACTTGTTGATATTCCTTTGTGGACTAAGCATATGCCTTCCGTGTTTATTCATTGTGATTCACAGGCAGCGATCGCTCGAGAAAAGAATAAAATATACAATGGGAAGAACTGGCACATCTGCTTGAGGCACAACATTGTGCATGATTTGATTAGCTTTGGGGTGGTTAACTTGGAGTACGTGAGAACCGAGTTGAACCTTGTAGACCCCTTGACTAAAGGACTGAACAGTAAGATGGTTCTGAAAATATCGAGAGGAATGGGACTACTTCTATCTGATGTGAACTCTCTATGATAGGAACCCAACTCACTATTAGTAGAGATCCTACAAACGAAGTTCAATGTGGTAAAGACACGTCATGGAAGAGTTTTGTTAAGTGATGTCATACATATCTCTTCCTGTTTTGATGCCGAGGATAGTACTTACTGCATGTTTAAGGGTGAGATTTAATCTCTTAATGGAGAATTCATAGCTATTATAGATGGTGGTATGTTGCAGTACACATTTGATGAATATCACCTATATAAGTGTAGAAGTGGGGCCGTTTCCTATGAGAGCCTGGAGAACTCTCTAGATCACTTATGAATCCTGGGATTGGGTGTAGGGCCATTAATGAACCACACCGCGAACTTGTAAGAAATTAGATAATGGAATTTCGTTTGTGTGTTCATATAAACAGTAGTGAAATATTTGGTTCAAGACGATTGTCACCCTATTTCCGTTTATATAACTACAAATTTTACTACCGGCCAGTTCAAGACTTTTGTCACTGCTCCGTTATGTGTCATTATCTTCGTTTCATAGTGGAGAGGTCAGTTTATTAACGTTCTATAATGCTTGTATATAGGTTTGGATCATGTGGGAGATTGTTGGAAAAGTACGTTAAAAGTACTTTAAAATGTGCTCCAAACTTATATACAAACGTGTAAGATGTTGTTTGGGAGATTGAAAAATGATTTGAACACTTTGAACTTGAAAGAGATCACTTGGATCAATCCATGTATAAGTTGGATCGAACCAAATGAAAGCTGAAATGAAGTTGAGTATTCTGTTGGACATAGATCGATGACATCAATCGATGTGACATACATCGATCGATCGATGCTGTGAAGATGAAAATCTGGAAGTCTATGTCCACATCGATCGATACATCGATGATCGATTTATCGATGT
Organism: Eustoma russellianum; assembly: GCA_036186865.1. Lineage (NCBI taxonomy): Eukaryota > Viridiplantae > Streptophyta > Magnoliopsida > Gentianales > Gentianaceae > Eustoma > Eustoma russellianum. Next base: position 8,175,338 of record AP025049.1, read on the forward strand.
AAAGTTGGAGCTCTCTGTCCAACATCGATCGATAACATCGATCGATGACATCGATCGATCGATGTGCCAGAAGTCAGGACTTTTCATTTTGAATTGTATCTTTTGATCCAAGGTTCATCTTCCTTCACATATGAACGGTAAACAACTGACTTGGGGGAGTTCAAACTGCTGAAATGAGTTTTAAGATTGATCTTTTACACAACCCAAGGTGTATATATAGTATGCCTTATTATCTTAGAAGATAGACAACAACTTTTGCTAAAAATCTAAATATTTCAGTACCTTGTCCTCCTCCATACTCTTCTTCTTCTCCTCTATTATCAATCGACTCTAGAAGCAAGTTCAATCTATTTCTCCTAGAGCAAAAGAAAGGGAGATAGCTGTTATATCCTGGGAAGCATTTGCTTGAAGACTACCTTCCTCGTTGGTAGAAGAAAAATTGCTTTAAGGACAATGACTACCTTGTCACGTCTCGGCTTTATTATCTATTTGGTTGTCCGAATTCCTACTACATGTTTCTTACAATAATTTCATGGATGAACTGGGTTGCTTGTTATTTTCGTGGACTGAGATTGTTGATGGAATAATTTGCTATGAATTAATCTTGGGTATTTGTATATTCTGTGGTAAATATTCATAATTCAACAAATGTGGGGGCAACTGTGTAAAACAAAAAAATCGAGGGCAAAATTACTGAATCTGAAAATTTTCAAATATGCAGACTCTAAAAGATTTTTGGAGAAAAGTGAAGAATCTTGTTAATTTGAAGAATTGAAAGTAAGATTGAACGGAAGTGAGAGTTGGGAGGGAAAAGCATAGAGAGAATAATGATGGAATCCTCAATCTTATTCCAGAAGGATTTGATGTCGCAGATTGCTGCATAACTGTTTATTCTACGCAGAATTGGAGGGAGGAAGAAAGCTATTGAAATTACAATTCCGCCCTTACTACTATTCTACATACAAACACAGAACTAAGGCTAAAATCGTCATTTCAGCCTTGTAAACTACTTCCCACTACAGTTTTATCTCCTGCGCTGCACCTTCTTCTTCCTCATTCTGCTGCACCACGCAACTGCACCTAGCACTTTGCACCTTCTTCACGTGCACTCCAACTGAACACTCCATTAGGATTGCCAGCTCACCCTCTTACCATCTTGGCCATTAATTTGTTGTTTAATCCAATGGTTGCAGCTCCACCAATGCTACTTCTCTTTGGATTGTGCTTTCTTCAATTCCAGCTCCTCAACAGCTGCTGTAACACCCCCTTGAACTTGACCTATCAAAGATGTTACATACTCCCATAGCTATAATCAGGTTTCGCAATGATCTCAAATCTAATGCTTTTGTAAAGATTTCTGCTAACTGCAACTCAGATCTTATAGGCATAGGATGAATGACTCCCTGATGATATTTCTCCCTTACAATGTGATAATCAATCTCAATGTGTTTTGTCCTCTCATGAAACACAGGGTTTTCCATAATATAAATGGCACTCTTGTTATCACAAAATAATTCCACTAGTTTTGAATGTGTTATGCCCAAATCAGTCAGCAAATGTAACAGCCACTGCACTTCACACGTTGCCATAGCTAAGGCTCTGTATTCTGCTTTTTAGTGAATTGCCCAAGGACATACACTGCACTTGGAAATGGTGCTTTGCTTTTTAGCCCTCCAAGACGCTAGTGAATTGCCCAAGGACATACAGTATCCAGTAGTGGACTTCCTTGTCTCCACACATCCTGCCCAATCAGAATCTGCAAAAGCTTTCAGCTCTAGTTTGCCACTACTAGGATAGAAGATACCTTGCCTAGGGATCCCTTTTAAGTACATTAACAGTCTGTGTACAGCCTTGAGATGCAACTCTGTAGGCTTGTCCAGAAACTAACTCAACTGCTGAACTGTGTATGAAATGTCTGGTCTGGTGATTGTAAGGTAGAGCAACTTACCTATTAGTCTCCTATATGCTGGTACATCTGAGATCAACAATGAATCATTATAAGCCAGCTTAGAATTCTTCTCCATGGGACTGTCTGCAGGCTTTGATCCTAGGAACCCCGTCTGTTCTACTAGTTCCAGTGCATATTTCCTTTGAAATAGCATGATCCCCCATGTGACCTAGCCACTTCTATGCCAAGAAAGTATTTAAGAGGGTCTAAATCATTAATCTTGAATGCTTGATGTAACTGGTTTTGAGAACGGTAATATGACAAGAGGAGTTACTAGAAACAATTATGCCATCAACATAAATCAAGTGAGCCAGAATAGTGGTGTCTATCTGTTTAATGAACATGGTATAGTCATTCTTGGATGTTTTGTAGCCTTGTTCCACCAGAAACCTATTAGTTTAAGATTCCATTCCCTGCTTGCTTGCTTAAGGCTATAGAGGGATTCGTTCAGTTTACATACTGTGTTGGGATATGGGGCATCCAGTCCTTCAGGCAGGGTCATACAAATTTCTTGGCTTAGGTCACTATAGAGGAAAGCATTATTAACATCTAGCTGATGCACATCCCATTGTTTGATAGCAGATACAGATAGAAGTAGCCTGACAGTGGTAAGTTTAGCTACGAGTGAAAATGTATCTGTGTAATCAATGCCTGGTTGCTCTGTGAATCCTTTAGCAACCAGTCTAGCCTTATATCTCTCTATGCTACCGTCAGGGTGATACTTCACCTTGTTGACCCATTTACATCCTATGGGTTTCTTACCTGCAGGAAGAAAAACTAGGGTCCACGTGTAGCTGGCCTCCAATGCAGCCAACTTAGCTTGCATTGCCTTCTGCCATTGAACAGATTTGGCTGCTTCCTGATAAGATGAAGGCTCCTGTTTCACACTAATATTAAGAGCATATGTTCTGTATTTAGGTGTTAGTGAATCACAAGGCATGTAATTCTTAATAGGATAAGGAGTGTCAGGCTAAGAAGATGAAGATGGAGATGAATTATGAAGAGAGGTGAGAGAATGAGAACAGGCAGACAGCAAACTACAGTAGTAATCCTTGAGGTAACTGGGAGGATGTTTGTTTCGTGTAGTTCTGGGGTTCTCAGTTTGATGTATTTGTGTGATGGGCAAATGGACCTCAAGCCCAGTACAAGGATGGGAAACAGGTAAATCAAGTGTTTCTGTATCTGAGGTATGAGGATCAGGAAGAGAAGGTTGTGTGTTAATATTCTGCTCGTGAGATGATGTATCAGATGGCATAGAGGATGTTGGTTGACTTGAGTGTTCTATAGGTGTAAGTAAAGGTTCAGGATTAAAAAGTGTTGTGAAGTCTGATGTAGAGTTTGTGGGTGGTGTTGAGGACAAGTAGTTAGAAGGTGGTGAAGGTGTTACAAATGGGAAGTCTTGTTCATGAAATTACACGTCTGTTGAAATGAACACTGTTCTAGCAGCAAGGTTCAATAACAGATAACCCTTGGTGTGATATGGTAAACCAAGGTATGCACAGGCAATGGCTCGTGGGTCAAATTTGGTTTTTGGTGGAGAAATGTTGTTGGCAAAAGCCAAACAACCAAAAACTTTGAGGTCATTGTATGTCAGAATGGTGTTGAAAAGACATTGGTGAGGTGTCTGATGTTGTAACAAAGGTGTGGGCAAAATGTTAATAATGTATACTGCATACTAGATGCACAACCCCCCAGTAACCAATAGGTATATTGGCTTGAAACTTAAGGGACCTGGCAATGTTCAATATATGTTGGTGTTTGCGTTCAACAATGTCATTCTGCTGTGGAGTATATACACAGATGGTCTGATGTATGATCCCTTTGGTCATGAAAAATTGGCTCATCTTAAACTCCTGGTCATTGTCAGTTCTAATGCATTCGATGCTTTTATCAAATTGATTTAAGACATACTGATAGAAACTTTCAATGATATGCCTAGTTTGTGACTACTATCTGAGTAGATATACCCATGTGTACCTTGTATGATCATCAACAATTGTAAGTAAATAACGTTAATCATACACAGTGGGGTATTTATATGGTCCCCATATATCAATACATAAGAGATCAAATGAAGAACTGGAAATAGATTTAGAAACAGGAAAGGGCTTTCTTTTCATTTTGGCTAAAGGACATATAGTGCATTTATTTGAAAGATCAAAAACAGGTACAGTCTTATCAATGTTCTCTACCTCTTTTATTCTAAACATTGGAAGGTGACCTAATCTATAATGTCAAAGCATTAAAGCATCTGATTTTTGAACATTAGCTGACAAGCATTTAAACTGAGTGACCGACTTTTTAGGCATTCCATGAAGGTAATATAGGCCTCTGTGTTGTTCAGCTGAACCAATCGTCTGCAGGGAAGTACTCTCCTGAATGACACAAAGAGTACCCAGGAATTGTGTGAGTAAAGAAGGAATAGAAAGAAGCTTACTGAGTGATAGCAGGTTATAAGAGAAAGATGGACCAAACAGCATCTAATGAATGATTAAAGAAGGATTCTCAATGACTGATCCAATGTGTGTGGATGGAACTGATACATTATTGGGCATTTTGATGGATATATGTTCAACTGGACCCTGAGTATGAAACAAAATTGAGATTACAAGCTATATGATCAGTAGCACCTGAATCTAGAATCCATATATTCAAATTATTAGAGTAACATTTACCTTCATCGTTATTCAGAAGAGCAGACATCACTGCCCCTTGGTTTCCAGCATGCCTTGATTGAGACAGACTTGGCTGACCAGAATCACTCACATTAAGCATTGACATGAGCCTTTGAGTTTGTTCTAACATTAACAAAGGTGCCTGACACTCCACATCTCCTTGATCCACTTGGAGAGACTGACCTTCTACATCAATTTCCTCAGTCAAATTTGCGATGCTCCTAGGCTTGAAACCTGGAGGATATCCATGTTTCTTATAGTAACGTTGCTCAACATGACCAATCATTCCACAATGCATGCACACTGGCCTCTTTGATGCATCTGGGAAAGATCTGTCATTACCTCTCCCATAACCATTATTTCGTCCTCTATTGACATAAGTGCTGGCATTTGCCCCAACAGTTGAACCATCATGATTGTCTGTTACTAATATTGTTGGGTATTGTTGAAAGATGTTTGAGTATGCACTCCATTTAACTTCCTTTCATACTTCAGTGCCATTGAAAATACTACATCAATCTTAGGTAAGGGAGCCATTATAAACACTTGTGATTTAACAGGATCAAACTCTTCGTTCAATCCTTTCAAAAACTTGACAACGTACTCAGTTTCCACAAACTCATACATCTTCGTACCTACATCACACCTGCAACCACGATAGGTACACACTAGAATAGGTCTAAGAGCCATCATTTCCTCCCAAGAACCTTCACTCTAGTGAAGTAATCATTCACTGGGTCACTGTCTTGCTTGATACTGTAGAAATTTTCAAGCAAATCCGACAATCTAAAAGCATCTCCAGTTCCATACCTACGCTTTAGATCATTCCATATCTCTACCGTGTAGGATCTGAAAAGCACCACTAGAAGGGGGGTTGAACAGTGGGTGCATAAAATGTGGTTTTTAAAATAGTTTTAAACCAAAAACCTAACTTCTGAAAACAGTTTCTGTTTTCAGGACTAGTTTTAAAACGTTTTTAAAACTAGGTTGTAGGTCTTCAAAAATTTTGAAATTTATGAGGAACTTATCCTCAGATGTTCTTAGTATCTCCTAAAAATTTCAGATTAAAATTCAACCTTTAACCCCTTGAAAAATCGTTGGTGGTCAGATTGCGCAAATCTGCCAGAACTGGTAGTCTGTTTTGAAAAATTAATTCCTATTTTTCCTTATATCAAAATTCTCTAAAAATTTAGTGACTAACCCCTTATTAGTTATATTTAAATGGGTTGAAACAGTTTTGAAAAATTCTTTTGGTAAGTTAGTCAAATACGATCAAAGTCTCAACCTTTGCAAGCCTGAAAAACAGACTGCACTAGTCTCAGAACTTTGGACGTTTGGATGACTTATACTTATCCAAAAGGGTTGAAACATGTGTCAAATTAACCTTAGGACGTGTGGCTATGATTCTGGAACGTTTTGTAATTTTTATAATTTGTTTACTATTTTTACAAACGTGATCAAAAACGATAAACAATGCTGAAACTGAAAGTAAGTGCTGATAGTAAATAACACCAGGAATTTTATACTGGTTTGGTTATAAACAACCTACTCCAGTCTTCGAGGACACCTTCCTCGGTTAGCACTAAACACACAACATAAAGTAACACCTTACCACAGGGTTGATGGAGTTACACACCAACTCCAACCTTTTACAAACCTTGTATGAGAATACAATTGTCACGAACACCACCACCTAGCAAGTGCAAGATTGATCACAGCTTGATCAATCTTTTACAATGATAAAGAATATGTGGTGGACTATATGAAGACTATTCAAGAATATGAATGTAAGTACAATAGGCTTTTAGAGAGAAGAAAGAAAGAGAGTGTAGAAGAGAAGACTAGAACACGTTTTGATCTTTTAAATTGCAAGGCTTGTTCTTATTTTTGTTTTGCTCTCTTCCTTCCTTTTTAACTTGAGTTGGCCGCCCCCTTTGTCCTCTTTCCTCTCTTGAAAATTATCTTCTAAGTCCTTGGAAAAGTATATGGCAGCATTGTGACATGTCTTTGCTTACTTGGCATGTTCTCATTGGATGATCATTAAACTCTTGCTTACTTGGCACTCATTGATTGGTTGGATGTTGTCATCACTTGATGACTAGAAAAATCTGAGAATAACACTTAAAACATGTGCCAAAATCATCATAAAATAGTTACCATAACTCACAAGAATATCACACAAAATTAGCAAGACAATTTTCTCAAAATTTCCTTGAAAAAATCGGCCATAAAGACATCTTGCACATGCTGAAATTTCAGCATGTGTAACATTCACCATTTATTCAAAATATTACCTATTTTATATTTATTTAATCCAAGAAATCAAATAATAATTCAATCACCATTTAGTATACAATATTCTTATCATTTATGAAATAACAATTGGACACCAATGTGGACTAAATTTTGGCCACTATACATTCCCACACATCCTGAAATTTTCAGCATGTGTGATATTTGAAAACATCACTTTCCTTATTCCATAAAATATTCAAAACACTTCCATATAATCTCCCAAATAATTCACTTAATTCAAGAAGTAAAATATGCCTCATAAATGGATAAAAATCGGCCAGCTCTAATGCACATGCTGAAATCTTCAGCATGGGTTACAAATGTGACATAAGTTTGAATTGTTACCTTGTGTAGCTCTATCCTTTATGTCATCAACATTGTATGCTTCATTATTGACCAATTAATATGCCAAAAAGGCTCCACATATGCTCCAACATAGCTAGAATGGGCGTCTGATGAGGATAGGGCATGCTGAATTTTATTTTTGCAAACTTTATAAAATAGTGCACATTTAATTATATACACATGGTATATTCCAATCAACCCTTAATTGAAGAACACTTTAAGATGTATGAAATATGTAAAAAGTGTCTAGATACATGTTATATGATATGCCAAAAACGTTCTGTGTGTCTTGTGCGTAGAAAACCGAATTTTCGATGTTTATCGATTACTCGATTTTTCTTTAATTAAATTCTAACTTTTTCACATGTTATATATTATGTTACACATAATATACATAAATTAAACTTTAATATTCAGCACTTAGGATGTTAAAGTGGCGCCTAAACCATGTGACAAGATTGAAATTGGAATCTCCACAATTTGGCCTTAATGTGGGGTGATTTGTGTGTGCCAACATGGAATGATGTTATGGCTACACATACCATGTAAGCCACGAAATTTATGGCTATTTTTGAAGTGTAGGGGCTGGCCATCTATTTATGGCAAGTACGTGACACGTTGGCGAAGTTTTGGTATTCGCCCGATACGACAATTTTCGGTTTAGAACCTTTAACGTGTCGTATTAAATTTGTCATCACCATGAATTATATCATATGATATAAGACCTGAATATACTCATAAATATGAGTTAAGTATAGTGGTGTGACGTTAATGTACGTACGTAAAATATATAACGTGTCGGTAGTACGTTGGAATGAATGTGTATGTACCTTTTTCAGAATATATATATATATATATATATATATATATATATATATATATATATATATATAACGGCGTGTAATAATTGGAAATCCGCTATATGCAGATCAAAGGACAATTGAGCAGGAGCGGATTGCTTTTGCGAGAGTCTGTGTAGAAGTGACAGCCGGGGAACGATTACCTGAAAAAATTGAATTTATGAATGAGAGAGATGAGGTGGTGGAGCAGGCAGTCCAAATAGAATGGATTCCAGGCCAATGCAATGCATGCAAAGTGTTTGGGCACATTGATGCAAATTGCCCCAAACGTGTTCGAGAAAATGGCAAGGAGAGAAAGGTAGAATACAAGGCTACTGGGAGGAACTTCCTATTAGGTGAGAACAATAGCATTGTTCCTGGTAGATACAAAGACAGGAAGAAGGAGGAGGAAGGAGAGATGGCAGGTGGAGGTGAGAAGGACGGACCTAGAAAGGTAGGAACCAGTGAGCTGGATGGGAAGGAGGTACCACAGTGGGCTCATGTACTCACGCCTGTTGGAGGAAGATGGCATGTGGTGGTTGAAGCGCCAGAGGAGCCAGAATGCCCAAAGGGAGAGACTGAGATTGGACATATAGAGGATGGGAAAGATGGAAACATAGTTGATGAAGCAGGAAGCAACAAGGAGCAACTAGAAAAGACAGACGTAGAAAGTTTTGAATCTGAATCCCAGGAAGAGAATGAGGAAAAATTTAATCAACAGGGGGAAGAAGAAATGCAGAAATTAGCGGGAAAAAGCAATAAAAAAGGAAAAGTGCAAAAGAAGAAGAAGGGAAGGAAGAAAAGACAATTTTTTGTATGAAAATCTCAAGCTGGAATGTTAGGGGGCTAAATGACCCTGTAAAGCAGTATGAAGTGAGACAATTCCTCTTTCGAAATAATATTGACATTATGGGATTAGTAGAAACCAAGGTAAGGTTAAATAAGGTGGAAAAAGTGGCAAAAAACGTGTTTTCAGGATGGCAATACGAACACAATGTAGAGAAAGGTGTAATACCCCGGATATGGTGTGGATGGAACCAGGGGATAGTGCAAGGGGTGATATTAGCAAACCATAGCCAATGTCTAACCTTAGAAATGACAATCAGGAAGACTCAACAAACTTTTATCTTGTCAGTGGTGTATGGTGAAAACAGAAGAGAAGAGAGAACCCAGCTATGGGAGCATATAATGCAGTTAAGCCAAAGGTTTGCAAGGAAGCCATGGACATTAATGGGAGATTTTAATACCATTCTAACAAACAAGGAAAAATGGGAGGAAGGCTAGTTGACAACCAAGCAATGATAGAGTTCCAAGAGTGCCTAGAGGAATCAGATCTGTTGGATGTTCCTGGCCGGGGAATGATATACACATGGAATAACAGGCGGGAAGGAGAGGATAGAATATACTCCCGGATTGACAGAGTTTTGGTAACAGAGGAGTGGAAGAACGAATTCAAATACTTCCAACTGGATTTTTTAAGTAATCTGACATCTGATCACGCACCAGCGGTGCTGTTCCTAGCAGACAGAAAAGGGGGGCCCAAGCCGTTCCGTTTTAGCAAAAATATGATGAAGTGCAGAGGATTTAAAGACATTGTAAATGGTATATGGCAGGAAGAAGTGGAAGCCCCAAACCCACTAAAGAGACTCAAAGTGAAACTGAAGAAGTTGAAAGCTCCGCTGATAAAGATGAAAAATGAGCAACTAAGTAGCATCTCACAACGAGTGGAAGTTGCGAGGCAGGCCTTAACAAGCACGCAGAAGGAACTAATGCAAAGGCCATGGGACACCATGCTGCAACAGACAGAGAAAAATGAACTGGAGCACTATGCAATAATGCTGACGGCGGAGGAGACATACTATAAAGAGAAAGCGCGAATAAGGTGGCTTCGAGAGGGGGATCACAACACCAGATTCTTTCATAGAAAGCTTAAAGCACACCAGGTCCGTAACTGCATCCTACGGCTGCAAACTGATGATGGGGCTTGGGTGGAGGAAGTCCAAGATGTACAAGCAGAAATACTCAAATTTTATGAGCAGCTATTTACAGAGCAGGGGGAATACGGCCCAACAGCCCTAGATGGATTAAAACTGGGAAGGATCACAGACACTCAAAGGGAGAGACTTGAGGCAGAGATTACTGGAGAGGAGATCAGGAAGGCAGTGTTTTCAATGAAAGATGACAGGGCTCCTGGACCAGATGGATTCACCACAGAGTTTTTTAAGCAAAATTGGGAGATAGTGGGGGAGGAAGTTATACAGGGTGTGAAATGGTTTTTCCAAACTTACCAAATGCCAAGGGGTATCAATGCAACGGCTATTACACTCATTCCCAAGAAGCCAGAAGCTGTGAGGGTAAAGGACTTTCGGCCAATAGCGTGCTGTAATGTAATCTACAAAGCCATTACAAAGCTTCTTACTACTAGATTAAGACCAGTACTGAAGGACATAATAAGTTGCAACCAGGGTGCATTCATGGAGGAAAGATTGATACAGGAGAATATTTGGCTGATGCATGATATTGTGAAGGGGTACACGAGGGATGGAGGTCAGCCACGATGTGCAATAAAAATAGACATTATGAAGGCGTATGACACTGTTAGATGGGGGTTCCTACTAAGGGTCCTGAAAGCGATGAATTTTCCAGATAAATTTGTGGAATGGATATGGCAGTGCATCACAACGGCAACGTTCTCTGTTAACATAAATGGTGCGCTGACCGGGTTCTTTGCATCGCAGCGTGGACTAAGACAGGGAGACCCAATATCTCCCTATCTCTTCCTTATTGTGATGGAAGTCCTTAGTAAAATGCTGGAAAAAGGCTTTGAAGAGGGTAAGATGAAGTACCATCCCCGATGTGAGAAACTAAGAGTGTCCTCACTTGTATTTGCGGATGACCTGTTCATCTTGGCAAGAGCTGAAAGAAATACGCTGAAGGAAATTCGAGAGTGCCTACAGAGCTTTGGGAAAATGTCGGGCCTATGTCCAAACAACGAAAAAAGCTCTATCTACTTAGCGGGATGTAAGCAGGAGGACGGTCCGGGCTTGATCAGTGAAATAGGAGTGCCACAAGACAAATTACCAGTGCGATACTTGGGAGTGCCACTGATCACGTCGCGGCTGAAAGTTGCAGACTGCCAGCCTTTACAGGACAGAATTCTGAGTAGGATAAATGCGTGGGGAAACATAAAGCTCACCTATGGTGGGAGACTGCAATTAATAAAATCAGTCGCCCTGAGCATCCAAGCCTTTTGGTCTAGTATCTACCTCCTCCCAAAGAAGGTATTGAAGCAGATTGGGGGCCTATTGTCGCAGTTCCTATGGAAAGGAAAGGTGGGGCATAAAGGAGGGGTGAAAGTTGGATGGAACCAGATTTGTACAAGTAGAGAAAGAGGAGGACTGGATATCCCAAATCTGGTCCACCTAAACAGTGCATTTTTGATGAAAAATTTATGGAATATACATATGCTAAAAGAGTCACTGTGGATAAAGTGGGTACATCAAGTGATTTTGAAGGGCAGTACAATATGGGCATACGAAACGAAGGCAACGGACTCGTGGTTGGTGAAAAAGTTGATGGAGCATCGTACATTGCTGCAGGACCGTACAACAAGTGTGATTGGGAATGGGAAAAATACCTCCTTTTTCCACTCCAAATGGCATCATCTTGGGGTCTTGCAAAAAATAGAAGGGAGTCAGAGTCTACAGCAGAGATTACGCATTGAGAAGGATGCAAGGATTGCTGACTTGATAAACGAAGGTAAATGGAAATGGGAAAAGGAGACACAGCGGCTGGATGCACGGAGCAGAGATTTCATACAGAAGGTGGGTCCCCCAGTTGTACTAACTACAGACGAAGATAGGCTGTGTTGGGTGCCTGGGACAGGGGGAGAATTTAACCTGAGAAGTGCAGTGGAGTCTATGGGGGAATGTAGTCAAGAAGTAGAATGGAAGCAGCATGTGTGGTGGAAGAGACACATCCCAAGATACGCATTCATTTCATGGTTAGCACATTGGGGCAGATTACCTACTCTGGACCGACTCATGCAATGGGGCATAGTGCAAGAAAACGTATGTATGTTATGCAGAGATTCGATGGAAACAAACGAACACTTATTTTTCATGTGTGCATATGCACGAAAAGTGTGGAGAAGTGTTATGAAATACTGTGGATCGAGAGCAGCACCAGAACATTGGGAGAGACGAAAGCAGTGGATGAGGAGGAAACCGAGGCCATGGAGAAGTACACTCCAAAAAGAGATATACCTCCTTGGGCTATCAGCAACGATGTATATGGTGTGGAGTGAACGAAATGTGCGCTGTTTTGAGGCGAAACAAAGGAAACCTGAAGAATTGACCATGTTAATAAAAACAGTTATGCGGGCGTATGTGAGTACATGGAGTGGCGTTAAAAAGTCCCAGACAAATTGGCAGCTGTGTGTAGACATGGGCATTTCCATGGGCATTTTCGATAGGACACGAGTGGGGGCATGAGAATACTTGTAAATAAATTAGTATATAGCAGCGATGTAAGAGGAGTAGGAGGATATCATACAAGACATGGGCATGATGTAAGGGTGTTACCTCCACCTTAAATGAGGACTTCCGTAAATAAAAAGTTTTTTTCAAAAAAAAAAAAATGGCGTGTAATAAGTGTGGAGAGGAGAGGGAGAACTTTCCTTTCTTCGCCTTTTCCAAATATTGCTTCCTTTAATGAACTACTTAGTTTAATTAACTAAGTACTTCACTTAATGAACTAGTTTAGATCATTAATGGTGACACCTGAAAATAGTTCAAACACAACAAATGTTTGCCATTTGATGTAAGCTTTAAAGCTTCATGGCTCGTTAGTACGACAACATTATATATAAACTATATAAGGCAAGTTTTATGCAACAGCGTGTCATGTCATAAAATATGTCATGTATTTCTTTGTAACACGTTATTTAAATCATACATTTTGAAATCACTCAATCCCCTTTTTCTCTACAATCTCCCCCTTTTGATGATTTTCAAAATAACATACATTCATGATTTAAATCTTGGTCGCTCCCCCTCCAATTGTGCATAAATTCAAATTTTGAATTTCAAATTTCAAATTTCAAATTCGCTCCCCTTTGATTTATGCAATTTATCTTCTCATCTTTTCATTCTTCCCCTTAAATCATGCATTCTCTCCCCCTTTATTTTGGAAAGACAATCAAAAGCGCATGTAAAGATGAAGATGGCGAAAGAAAATCATGCATTTCAAATATCATCAAAAGTGCGTTTTTAAGGGTTATTTATTTAACCCTTTGAGAATGTCCCTTTTGGTATCTAAATTTGGGTGACCTTTCTAGGTCTTCCAAAATGTGAGAAAGGTGATGAAAACACATAATATACGTTAGGGGCAAATGTGTTTGGCCTTTGGCCGAGAATCCCATCATGCATATAGTATGGTTTTTGTTTTTGGTTTGCATGCACGGGGAGTGATCTAGATGCATTTTTATGATATGAATGTTGCATATGCATCAGTGGCTTTCTATATGGCACATGATTTCTCTTTGTATGATAAGAAGCACGATGAGATGAGATGAGATGAGTGATGTACTAGTCTTCTTCTCATATTTATATGGCACATAATTATGCTTCGTATGATATGAAGAAGAGATATGATGAGATGAGGGGAGAAGAGGTATTTGCGTCATCTTAGACACCGTATTTGGTTTTGGGGTGTCTACTTTCTTAGACACTACAAACTTGGTTGGTTTAATGGATACTTTATTTGTTTCAATGTATCCTAAACCTGTTTTATCACTATCATGCTTTTGTGATAAGATAATACGATCTTGCATGTTAGATCCCGTATCAAACTGTTTCATCATTTTCTCTAAGTCTGTATTCCTTGATTTCAAACTTGAAATCTCGGATTTCATTTTATTATTTTGCGTGGCCAATGATGAGATCTCTATCTTTAATGCAGTAATGATACATGATGACTCTTCGTTTGAATCGTTTAATTGAGCGACAAGATTCTCGTTAGAAGATTCTAACAGTTTCTTGTCTTCAATTAATCGTTTCTTTTGTTTTGCAAGAGTTCTAGCAAACTTATGTAATTCAAGATATTCAACATATAAATCATTATAAGATAGTTCAGAATCCGAGTCAGAATCAGAACTTACCTCATTTTCAAATAGTGGAGGCATTTGGCATGACATATCTTTTTCCTCGGTTTCGTCGCTAGTGGTTGCCATCTCACACAGATCGTTGGATCTTCTTGTTGTGAGTGAACCTGGCTCTGATACTACTTGTAGGATCTGCAAGGCACCACTATAAGGGGGGGTTGAATAGTGGGTTCGGAAAATGTGATTTTTAAAATAGTTTTGAACCAAAAACCCAACTTCTGAAAACAGTTTCTGTTTTCAGGACTAGTTTTAAAAAATTTTGAAAACTTGGTTGTAGGTCTTAAAAAATTCTGAAATTTGGAGAGAACTTATTCTCCGATGTTCTGAGTATCTCCTAAACATTTCAGATTAAAATTCAACCTCTAACCCCTTGAAAAATCGTTAGTGATCACATTGCGCAAATCTGCCAGAACTGGTAGCCTGTTTTGAAAAATTAATTTCTATTTGTCCTTAACTCTAAATGCTCTGAAAATTTAATTACTAACCCCTTATTAGATATATTTAAATGGTTTGAAACAGTTTTGAAAAATTCTTTTGGGAAGTTAGTCAAATACGATCAAA
>AP025049.1:8192663-8237190 GCA_036186865.1 Eustoma russellianum
TACTTCACTTAATGAACTAGTTTAGTTCATTAATGGTGGCACCTGAAAAATAGTTCAAACACAACAAATGTTTGCTATTTGATGTAAGCTTTAAAGCTTCATAGCTCGTTAGTACGACAACATTATATATGAACTATATAAGACAAGTTTTATGTAACAGCGTGTCATGTCATAAAATATGTCATGTATTTCTTTGTAACAAGTTATTTAAATCATGCATTTTGAAATCACTCAAACCCCTTTTTCTCTACATACTGCACTGTCATATCACATAACACTCTGTGCAATGGTTGGCAACACACTATTCATAATTGATGCGCGGTTGTCACGCCTCGTACGGATCGTCTCCTTTAACACTTGGATCCTTAACGGTTATAGGCAAGAGTTTAACTCCCTCCTAGCCGTTGATTCACCAAGGTTTTTGTTTGAGCCTTCCTCCTTCAAAAGTTACCCGTTTCCCAAGCAAGTTTGCACCCTCTTGGACGGCCACACCTTTGATTTTGGATATCCCCCACAAGGTTGCTCACTCCTTGATTGGATTCTAACTTTGATCTTCAAAGAAACAAAGAAAACACTCAACTTGTTCTTAAGAAGAATCAAAAACAAACAAAACTCACAAGTGTTTATGAAGAGAAAATAGGCTAATTTTGCCCAAGAAATTCTTATGAATCAAATTTCCAGCTTTCTTACTCTGTTTTGGACGTGCATGACTCCTTTAAATAGGGCCAAGAAGAACAAAAAAAGTCTAGTCTACAAAGCTAAAGAAAAGGCTAGTCAAAAGGCTACAAAAAAGGCTAAAAATATGTAATCTGTTGACAAACGGTTTGACCCATTCTAGAAGCAGATTCTGGTCTTTGTTACTTCTTGAGAATTTTAGATCACGTTTTAAAATTGAATTTGGGCTTTTGAATCACCTCATTTGGATATGGGATGAGTTAGATATGGCCCTCCGAAGTTTGGGTGTCCTGAATGCTTTCTGTACGGGCTCCTGAAAACTTGTATGAATGGTGGCCTGTTTTTGGATCACTTGCAGCTCGAATTAGTCCTTGACTCTTCTTAGAGAATTGTAGTCAATTGAGTGTAGAAAATAAACATATGCAGTTCTCTGAATTTGGCCCATCCATTAAAGAGATAAGTCCAAGTTACTAAACATGTGTCACAGAATTCGGCAGAAACAATACTTGAACTTCATTGCTGTTTTTGGCCATTATAACGACAGATCTTGGAAATGCGCGAAACATGAATGTGCTAGGTCTTTGTCTTGTGTTTCCAACGAAACTTGAATCACTTGATTTGCCCTTGTGGTTGAAGAGATACGCCTGTTTTACGAAAACTTGTTCTGCCAGAAAAGTACATTCTGAAATGGGCTTGCTTCTCTTCAACTCCTTTGGTCTTCAAACGTCTCCAGCAACCTTACAAGTCCTTAAAATAATTATAATAAATATAGAAACATAATAAACAACCCTAAAGGCCTAACAAGCTAAAAGACTCAAGGTTTGGTCATGCAAGACCGAAAGAACAACCTTTACAAACAAGAAACTTTAAGCAAACGACTCAATGAATGAAAGAAATAATACGAACGACTCATATATGTTACAACACATAAAAACTCAAAGATTGGGCTCAAGTAAGTGAACCCAACAACACTCTTTGTTTACAGGCTCGTCTTGCACATGTCTGAACAAGAATGCATCAACTGCTTGGCTCAAACTCTTTGTCATACTTCTTGTCTCTTGTCCTCGACTTGCCTCGTCTTTGTTGCCGCTTGGCACCTGTACCTCATCATTCCCCCGCTCCTCAAAAGGATTCGACCTCGAATCTAAAGCATCACTAAAAGGAGATAGATCAGAAACATTAAAAGTATTTGAGACAGAACCATACTTACCTTGCGGGAGGTCAATGATGTAGGCATTGTCATTGATCCTCTCAAGCACCTTGAAAGGACCATCACCTCTTGGCATCAATTTGGATTTCCTTTCATTAGGAAACCGCTCTTTACGCAAGTGCAACCATACTAAGTCGCCTGGCTCAAAGACAACTCTCTTCCTTCCTTTGTTGGCTTGCTTAGCATACTGCTTGTTCTTCTTTTCAATTTGTAGTCTCACTTTGGCATGTAACTTCTTCACCAATTCAGCCTTTGCCTTACCATCTAGGTTTAATTTTTCATTTGTAGGTATAGGCAATAAATCAAGTGGGGAAAGGGGATTGAAGCCATAAACAATTTCAAAAGGAGAATACAAAGTACCACTATGCACACTCCTATTATATGCAAACTCAATATGTGGCAAACAATCTTCCCAATTCTTTAAGTTCTTCTGAATTAGAGAACGTAAAAGTTGAGACAACGTCCTATTTACTACTTCGGTTTGACCGTCAGTCTGTGGATGAGCAGTAGTAGAAAATAAGAGAGTAGTACCCAACTTACCCCAAAGGACACGCCAAAAGTGACTCAAAAATTTTGTATCCCTATCACTAACAATAGTTCTAGGCATACCATGCAAACGAACAACTTCCTTAAAGAACAAGTCAGCAACATGGGATGCATCATCAACTTTTCTGCATGATATGAAGTGAGCCATCTTAGAGAAACGATCCACAACAACAAAAATACTATCCTTACCCGTCTTTGATCTAGGCAGTCCTAGAACGAAATCCATACTAACATCAACCCAAGGTGAAAGGGGTACGGGTAGTGGATGATATAAACCATGTGGATGCAACTTAGACTTTGCTTGCTTACACGTAATGCAATGAGCACAAATCTTTTCTACATCTGCACGCATGTGGGGCCAAAAAAAATGCTCACGCAATGCCTCAAAAGTCTTAAAGACACCAAAGTGACCCATAAGGCCGCCTCCATGTGCCTCCTTAACAAGTAATTCACGCAAAGATGATTGTGGTATGCACAACTTACCTTCCTTAAACAAGAATCCATCATGAATGTAGAACTTACCAAAAGATGATTTAGCACATGCTGCATAGATAGAATGAAAATCATGATCACTAGCATATAACTCCTTAATTAGTTCAAATCCAAGCAAACGAGAAGACAATGTAGTAATCAAGGAATATCTCCTAGACAATGCATCAGCTACTACGTTATCTTTTCCTTGCTTATATTTAATCACATAAGGAAATTGTTCAATGAATTCCACCCACTTAGCATGTCTTTTATTCAACTTACCTTGGCCTTTAAGATACTTAAGAGATTCATGATCCGTGTGAATCACAAATTCTTTAGGTTGTAAGTAATGCTGCCAAGTTTGCAAAGATCTTACCAATGCATACAACTCTTTATCATATGTAGAATAATTCAATTGAGGACCTTTTAATTTCTCACTGAAGTATGCAATGGGGACGTTTAGCTTGTGTTAACACGGCTCCAATTCCTATACCACTAGCATCACATTCAATCTCAAATGTTTCTTCAAAGCTTGGTAGTTTAAGAATAGGTGCTGTCGTTAATCTTCTTTTAAGCTCATTAAACGCCAATTGTTGTGCCTCCCCCCAATGAAATCCAACATCTTTCTTTACAATCTCATTTAAAGGGGCAGCAATAGATGAAAAATCCTTAACAAACCGCCTATAAAAGCTGGCTAAGCCATGAAAACTTCTAACTTCACCAACTGTTTTAGGGATAGGCCACTCAAGGATTGACTTCACCTTTTCTTGGTCCATTTCAATGCCATTTTCACTAACAACATATCCTAAGAATATCACTTTGTCCAAGCAAAAGGAACACTTTTTAAAATTAGCATATAGTTGTTCTTTCTGTAAAGTCTCAAAAACAGCTCTTAAGTGTCCTATATGTTCATGCAATGTCTTAGAATATATCAAGATATCATCGAAATAGACAACAACAAACTTCCCAATGAATGCACGTAAGACTTCGTTCATTAACCTCATGAATGTACTAGGTGCATTAGTTAAACCAAAAGGCATTACTAACCACTCATACAAACCAAACTTAGTCTTAAATGCAGTCTTCCATTCATCTCCCTCTTTGATGCGCACTTGAAAGTACCCACTTTTCAAATCAATTTTAGTAAAGTATTTAGCTCCATGCAATTCGTCTAACATGTCATCGAGTCTAGGAATAGGGTACCGATACTTTACCGTGATCTTATTAATAGCGCGACAATCAATGCACATTCTCCATGAGCCATCCTTTTTGGGCACGACAATCACTGGTACAGCACATGGGCTCATGCTCTCCCTCACCTTGCCCTTGGCTAGTAGCTCCTCTACTTGGCGTTGGATCTCCTTTGTCTCCTCGGGATTCGCCCTATAGGCTGGTCTGTTAGGCAATGTAGCACCGGGTATGAAATCAATTTGGTGCTCTATCCCGCGCAAAGGTGGCAATCCAGCAGGTTCCTCCTCAGGAAACAAATCTGAAAACTCTTCAAGCAAAGATACAACTCCACTAGGCAATGTAGATGGTAAGTCACTTACAGAAAACAATGATTCTTTGTAAAGCATCATATAAACAGTCTTTCGATCATATAAAGCATGTGAAACCTCAGAATGACTAGCAAAGAATGCATGCTTCTTTTCTTGCTTGATTAAGTTTTTCTTCGCCGAAGATTCAGCCTTGGCCGAACCCTCTTTTGTTGTCCCCTCCTTGGCCAAGCCCTTACGGGAATCGAGCCAAGTCTTTTCTTGCTTGAGGCTTTCAAGAAACTTCTTTTCAGCCTCTCTTTCAGTAGGATCTGAACGCTTTTGCGCAAGGCGTTTTTGATCCTCATAGACTTTGTGCGGGGGCAATGCACGCAATCTATACGTCTTATTATCCATCTTAAATGAATATGTATTAAGGTAACCATCATGAATGACTCTCCTATCAAATTGCCATGGTCGTCCCAAGAGAATATGACTAGCATGCATGGGTGCAACGTCACAAAGTATGTCATCCTTATAATTACCTATGGACAATGAAACCAAAACTTGCTTACTCACTTTAATTTCACCACAGTCATTAAGCCATGTCAAACTATAAGGTCGCGGATGTTTAGTCATGGGTAAGTCAAGTTTCCGAACTAATTCTGCACTAGCAACATTAGTACAAGATCCTGCATCTACAATCATGGTGCACACTTTTCCTTTTATCATGCAATGTGTATGAAATATGTTCTCCCTCTCTTGTTCATGCTCATCTACTTTAGTTTGTGCGTTAAGTGATCTCTTAACAACTAAAAGCTCACTAGATACAAGTTCTTCCTCAATAGTGCATTCCTCAACCTCATTCTCTTCTACTTCCCTCGTCAACATGCTCTTCCTCTTCATGCTCAGAATCAGAATAATACTCTCCACTCTCCTCTATGTACATGATACGTTTAACATTAGGACATTCAGATGCAATATGACCTAAACCCTGACATCTAAAGCATTTAATGTCCCTAGATCTGCTAGAAGAGTTAGAAGATTTACCTTGAGCTTGTTCACCAACCTTTTGTTTGCCTTTGTCGATTCGGGAGGGAGCTTGTTGTGTACGATCTTGCTGCTGAGGTGGACGGTGTAGTGGCTGCTGCACACGGCCTTGAAATGGTGGTGGTGGACGGTGTGGAGCTTGGCTTGACCGTGTAAACAATGGATTCTGTCGTGTGCTAAACCTGTTCATGGGTTGGGTAGAGGGCCGAATATTACCTTGTGTTGAAGGCCTCCTCAACTGTCTTTCCACCTTTTCTGCCAAGTGTACCATCGATGCTAAGGTTGCACAAGATTGCAACTCCACAGGAAGGGCAATTTCTTTGTTCAGTCCTTCTAGAAACCTTGCCATGGTAGCATCTTCTCTTTCATCAATCTGTGCTCTCATCATCAACAACTCCATTTCTTTATAGTATTCATCAACAGTTCTATTTCCCTGCTTGAGTTGGGTTAGTCTTTGAATCATAGTTCTTTCATAAAATTGAGGCACAAACCTTTTTCTCATTTCTCTTTTCATCTCCTCCCATGTTTGAATGGGACCTTCTCCACTCCTTCTTCTTGAACTTAACGTTTGATCCCACCAAAGAAGTGCATATTCTGTAAACTCAATGGCTGCAAAACGCACTTTACTTAGTTCAGAAAAGGAAGTACAAGAGTAAATGAGTTCTACCTTTCTTTCCCATTCGAGGTATGCTTCGGGATCACTTCGCCCCTGAAATGGAGGAATGTTCATCTTGATCTTATGGGAATCATCATCATGCTGATTGTGCCTAGGATAGTACCCACGATTAGGAACATCATAGTCACGGTTTTGACGTTGAAAGTTACGGGTTTCAACATCAAACGGTTCCTCATAATCTCTTCCCCGTTGACCATCATGGATATGTGGATCATCCTCAGGATACCTCTCTTCTAATGGTGGCATGTACACTGGGGCGTGTTGTAAGACTCCTCTGCCTCGTCCTCTTTGTCCCATCATTTGACCACGAATGGCTTGCCGTGGTGGATCAACTGGAATACGACTTGGACCCTCAAATTGGGTAGCCATGTTTCGAATCATGGAGCCATTTCCTTCGATGGTTCCTGGTTGAGATGTTTGGTGGCGGGGGTTAGATCTGTCAGCCTCCAGTAGGTCTAACCTCTCGGTAATCCTTCTAAGCATTCCAAGTACATTCTCTTCCGTCACGGAATTCCTCATATCCTCCAAAGGTGGGGGAGTATTGGAATTTTTAAACGGTGTCTCATCCATCTAAACCTGAAAAAAAAATTAAAAGAACACAAAGAAAAAAAAAGGAAAACTAACACAAAGAGTAAAGAAGATTTGTTACGTTAGTGCAAAGAGAATTTCAACTTGTGCTTGTCCTTCCTTACTCGTATTTTGACACTCAAGGCTTTTACCTCCCCTCTTTAAGTCCTTTCAAGCCCTTACAAGCCTTTTACCTCTCTTTTCTTGTGCCTCTAATCCAATCGTGGGCTAGAAGCAACCAAGACGAGCAACAATGTGGAGGTCTTCAGCAGCTTGTACAATCTTCAAAAACGGGGTTAGTATCACCGAAGTAAGAATAGATACCGAGCAAAGGACACAAAACACACTTGGACAAACTCTAAGATTCAAGAAAATTATGAAACCAAATGTGATGTAAAGGGCTGAGACAATGAATTGCTAAGGGGTTGCCTTGGGCAATCCTTAACCACACTTAGACTCAATGCACTTAATCACACGTATGCAATGTCCAAGATGCATACAGGAAGAAGTGTCCGAAGTTGTATATAAAAGGGTGTTTTGTTTTGGTCGTAGGTGTTGTAGGAAGTTTTTGTGTTTTGATTGTGCAAGGAGACCGTTTCAAGCAATTCAAATAGCCACTTTTGAATAACGGCTATTTTGTGTTCCTCTTTTTTTTTGTAACGCTCCTCTTTTTTTTTGATGTTCTTTTTTTTTGGGCTGAAATACAAGAAATTCAAAGTAACCAAAGGATTAATCAAAGAACACAACAACCTTCTTGCTCCAATTTTTTTTTTGTTCTAAGGCGAATTTTGTACAAAAGGATGTTTAAAGATGCTCTTGTGAAAAGAGACTCAATCTTTTGTAGTGTAAGGATTGTATGAGTATGGATCACTTGTATGCATCAATAAACACAACATACAATGCAAGTAAGATGCATAAATCCAAGCATGACTAAGAGCTTCAAATAGCAACAAGATTTAAAGTTAACAACGGTAGCTTTTTAGGCTAGTAGAAGCAATATAAGTGTGGCTGAAATGAAAGCTATCTATGCAACGATCCTAATACCCAAGTATGTATTCAAGCAAGAGTGGATACAAGACAAAGTAACCCAAATGAAAATAGTTGTGAACAACAACAAAGATGCAATCTTTTGAATGTTTTAAGATGTTTTAAAGATTGTCCTTGTCCTTGTATAGGGTCCTTGTCAAGGTATCTCCAATAGGTCACAGTCCTTTGTCAAAATGTCCAAAGATTTCGGTATTTGGTCCTGTCCAATTTGTCCAAATTGTCCAATATAGTCCAATAGGTCCAAGGTGTCCAATAGGTCCAATATGTCAAATAGGTACAAAGTGTCCAATAGTCCAATATGTCAAGGAAATTTCGGTCCTTTGTTCAATATGTCAAGGTATTGATATTGTCAAGTCCAGAAAGATAGGTTGTTATTTTTTTTTGATAATATATCAAGTTGGATGAAAGTTTTAAGGCTGATTTTTTTTTTGGAACAGGATTTTTTTTTGATGACACAAAAAAATGAAGACAAAAAAAAAGATGACACGAAATGAATGATAGATTAAAGGAGAACCTTTTCTCTGATACCAAACTGATGCGCGGTTGTCACGCCTCGTACGGATCGTCTCCTTTAACACTTGGATCCTTAACGGTTATAGGCAAGAGTTTAACTCCCTCCTAGCCGTTGATTCACCAAGGTTTTTGTTTGAGCCTTCCTCCTTCAAAAGTTACCCGTTTCCCAAGCAAGTTTGCACCCTCTTGGACGGCCACACCTTTGATTTTGGATATCCCCCACAAGGTTGCTCACTCCTTGATTGGATTCTAACTTTGATCTTCAAAGAAACAAAGAAAACACTCAACTTGTTCTTAAGAAGAATCAAAAACAAACAAAACTCACAAGTGTTTATGAAGAGAAAATAGGCTAATTTTGCCCAAGAAATTCTTATGAATCAAATTTCCAGCTTTCTTACTCTGTTTTGGACGTGCATGACTCCTTTAAATAGGGCCAAGAAGAACAAAAAAAGTCTAGTCTACAAAGCTAAAGAAAAGGCTAGTCAAAAGGCTACAAAAAAGGCTAAAAATATGTAATCTGTTGACAAACGGTTTGACCCATTCTAGAAGCAGATTCTGGTCTTTGTTACTTCTTGAGAATTTTAGATCACGTTTTAAAATTGAATTTGGGCTTTTGAATCACCTCATTTGGATATGGGATGAGTTAGATATGGCCCTCCGAAGTTTGGGTGTCCTGAATGCTTTCTGTACGGGCTCCTGAAAACTTGTATGAATGGTGGCCTGTTTTTGGATCACTTGCAGCTCGAATTAGTCCTTGACTCTTCTTAGAGAATTGTAGTCAATTGAGTGTAGAAAATAAACATATGCAGTTCTCTGAATTTGGCCCATCCATTAAAGAGATAAGTCCAAGTTACTAAACATGTGTCACAGAATTCGGCAGAAACAATACTTGAACTTCATTGCTGTTTTTGGCCATTATAACGACAGATCTTGGAAATGCGCGAAACATGAATGTGCTAGGTCTTTGTCTTGTGTTTCCAACGAAACTTGAATCACTTGATTTGCCCTTGTGGTTGAAGAGATACGCCTGTTTTACGAAAACTTGTTCTGCCAGAAAAGTACATTCTGAAATGGGCTTGCTTCTCTTCAACTCCTTTGGTCTTCAAACGTCTCCAGCAACCTTCAAGTCCTTAAAATAATTATAATAAATATAGAAACATAATAAACAACCCTAAAGGCCTAACAAGCTAAAAGACTCAAGGTTTGGTCATGCAAGACCGAAAGAACAACCTTTACAAACAAGAAACTTTAAGCAAACGACTCAATGAATGAAAGAAATAATACGAACGACTCATATATGTTACAACACATAAAAACTCAAAGATTGGGCTCAAGTAAGTGAACCCAACAACACTCTTTGTTTACAGGCTCGTCTTGCACATGTCTGAACAAGAATGCATCAACTGCTTGGCTCAAACTCTTTGTCATACTTCTTGTCTCTTGTCCTCGACTTGCCTCGTCTTTGTTGCCGCTTGGCACCTGTACCTCATCAATAATCCATGAGTGCGCCATGGAGTTCACCTGTCTCCACGCAGAATATTGTGGATCATTTGCATCTGGTTGTTGGATACTTCCATCAATAAAGCCAATCTTATTCTTGACAATTAGCGCCATTTGAAACATTCTGCTCCAAGAGTGAAAGTTGTGAGGATTCAGAGGTGGTTGTGCTAAGATTATGGCAGGACTATCATTAGGATGTAGATAAAATGGATTACTAGCAGGATTCTCCGATGAATGTGATCCTCAAGGCCTCTGATTGCTAGAAATGGAAGCCATTGTTGAATTGTATAATCGCAAATGGTTTGATATGAATTATGCACCACTAGAGAAACTCAAGAACGATATCAATCACTCCTTTCAACAATCAACGAGGCTCTGATACCATGTTGATTTGAAGAATTGAAAATAAAATTGAATGAAAGTGAGAGTTGGAAGAGAAAAGCATAGAGAGAATAATGCTGGAATCCTCAATCTTATTCCAGAAGGATCTGATGCAGCAGATTGCTGCATAACCGTTTTATTCAACGCAGAATTGGAGGGAGGAAGAAAGCTATTGAAGTTACAATTCTGCCCTTACTACTATTCTACATACAAACACGGAACTGAGGCTAAAATTGTCTTTTCAACCTTTTAAGCTACTTCCCGCTACAGTTTAATCTTATGCGCTGCACCTTCTTCTTCCTCAGTCTGCTGCACCACGCAACTCCACCCAGCACTTTGCACCTTCTTCAAGTGCACTCCAACTGAACACTCTATTAGGATTGCCAGCCCACCCTCTTACCATCTTGGCCTTCACTTTGTTGTTTAATCCAACGGTTGCTGCTCCATCAATGCTACTTCTTTTTGGATTGTGCTTTCTCCAATTCCATCTCCTCAACAGCTGCTGTAACAAATCTGAAATAGGGGGTTAAAAATTCAAGAGTTACGATTCAAAACCCCAAACTTAATATTCCTCCTCATTTTGTTTCTCCTCTTTCTCTATCAAATTGGTATCTTCAAACCAGACTCCTCCTTTCGGTTGCCTCCATCCATTTTGCTCCTGTGCTGCCACTACCGCTGTTCTCCTCGGGAAGCCGCCGGTACTGGTGGCCTTCGGGATGCCCACAGCGGTCGCGTTCTTCCTTTGTGCCAATCGTCTTTTTGGACTTTTCTGGTTATCCACCTACCATTCGGGACAACTCATAATTTGGAAGCAAGTTTTTTTTTGACTACCGCTGTTCTCCTCGGGAAGCCACCGCTGCTGGTGGCCTTCGGGATGCCCACAGCGGTGACGTTCTTCCTTTGTGCCGACCATGTTTTTGGACTTTTGTGGTTATCAACACACTGTTCTGGATAACTCATAATTTGGAAGCATTTTCTGGTATGCTTTCTCATTTCATAGTGAGTACAGACCAATTTCAAATTGTCACCTGTGTTCCACCGTCCCTCACCCCCTCCCCCACCCCCACCCCCACCCCCACCCCCCCCCCCCCCCACAATGATGAATTTGAGCAGAGGCGTCCCTTTCTGGTGGACTATGTCCCGTCGAATTTGCCTTAGTTTCCTGGAGCCTTTGTTGCCAATTTGAGGCATATCCCCAATAATGTTTCCAGGTTGCCGGAGTGTGTGGGATTCAAGTTAGAGGAGTGGTTCACGTTTCAGAATCTCCCTCTTGACAAATTCATCTTGTCATCGACTATAGTGAGAATTTGTTATAATCTCTGTTCTTGAACCTTTAAGTGTAGATTACAATATCTTCTAAGTCCTTAATCGGATTCGGCTTCCTGCGGTCGATTGTCATCCAAATGTGTTACATTTTTTCCCCAACATTCTTCCAGTGTATCCGTCCCTTGTCTAAGTGAGTTGGCCCTCTTGTGACACCCAAACACCTACAATGAGTCCGTTCCTGAACCATAAGTGATGGCTCAGCCGTCCGGCAGGGCCTTTATTGTTAGGTATTGAGTGTTCACAAGATTGGTTTGAATTAGTTAAGTAAAAACGTACTGATCGGTTTGTTTCAATCATTCATATGTCGATTATGCGGTTAGTGGGGTGGAGGTACCCTGTAGTGTGGCATTAAGCTGAACATGATAATTACACTGAGTTGGTCGAGGTATAACTCGCGTGCAAGCAAGAAAAATATTTAAAAGCAAATATTGAGATTGGTTCAAAAACTACTGAAACCATAAGTAAACGAAAGCGGTAAAACTAAAGTATGAAAGCATGAAATAAAAAACAGATAAATACAATCCATAAATCTAACTTAAGAAAGCAATAAAAATCTAATTTTTACAATGCATAAATACCTAAACAAGCGGAAAAATTATAGGCAAAAGAAATAAACCCAAGGGCATCAATAAGTAAATAACGGAAGATAAGCAACGGGAATAAAAGACTGAAAATAAATCCTAATTATGCAAGAGTTGATCACTGTTTTTGTCCAAATGTTTTTCAGCTATGGTAAAAAAATATCCAAAACTTTTGAATTTACAGTTTTTAAACAAATTTTGCTAATTGTCGCACTAAATGCCTATTTTGTGTGATTATTGATGATTTGAAAGTTAAATTTGTGACAATTTGACTACCAAAACGAAGCAAGCAAAGACATGAACTCTTGGATACTCAATCAACGTTATATCTCTACCACGACTTCTTTTTTGGTTAAAATGCTAATATATTAACTAGAGAAATTAAAGCATCAAGGGGATGCAATTCATACAAAATTCCTACTTGTAGGTCACCATGTATTGTTCAGTATTATAACGCAATTTTTGTTGAGAAATATGTTAATATAATTTTCAAAGTCCTGATTTTAAGAGGTAAATACTTAAAAATATCATACATGGTGTTATATGTGATTAAAAGTTGAAAAGTTAACATCGATCTCTCAGGTTGTTGCACTTCGATCGATCAATGTACTTCGATCCCTCACATCGATCGATCTATGTAAGGCAGTGAAAGTTCAAGACCATACGGTGAGACATCGATCTCTAAATCTGAGACACATCGATTGATCGATGTACATCAAACCCTCACTTTGATCGATCGATGTAGGTCAGAAACAAATTCTGAAGCTTACTGTGAGACATCGATCTCTAAAGCTGAGGCACTTCGATCGATCGATGTCTAGGGCTTTTAGATATGTTTTTCTAAAATGTGATAAATTGGTTGTTTTCATTTGTACATGATTTATACATGTTCATTATGTGATTATTATGTGTTTTTGATGATTATAAATACATTATGACTAATGTGCCTTGGAAGTTTCTACAACTTACCAAAAAGGGCAAAATTGGTATTTTGAGTTTTGTAGGAACATGATATGGTGAAAATACTTCAAAGACATATTCTTATCTTATTCATCATGACAAAGATGTTATTATGATTATTTTTGACCTTCGGGGTCATTTCTGGAGTTTTCTCACACTAGGGGCATTTTGGTCATTTCACCCCTGAAGGTATTTTTGGTATTTTTACTCAATAAATCTTTTGAGTATATTTTTATCATTATTCTGGAGTTGAGCTATGATCATTTTGAAGATTATATGGTGATTTAATATTATTTCTCTTACATGATGATATTATTGACTATAGCAGGATATGTGACGAGTTGTGATGTCACATTCTATTTCTTTCTTGAAGACCCTCTTATATATGTTATAAAAGCATATTTATCATCATTATACAGAGATATCAAAGGTGTTAAAGGTGTGGAAATGATCACTACGTACAAGAAGAAATAGTTGGAATTTTGGTGTTACATATTAACATAATCTTGTCAATTATTATTTGGTGATTACTTCTTCAAAAATTTGAGTTGATATACATATACATATGCCCAAAAAAGTGTATTAGAAGATGAGTATGATGTGTTATTCATTTTATGAGTTGGTGACAAGTGGACCAATCAAAAAGGAGCTAGTTGGCAGAAATGCCAATTTGGAAATTGTTGACTTAGTAGCCAACGGCTACTACATCCAAGTGAGGGGCTATTTTGATTTGAAATTTTCAATGTCCACATGCATGTTATCTTGCCAAGGAATAGTGGAGTATTATCCCTTGCTATTATCTATACTTTTCAAGCAAAATTCCATGTCATTTTTGAAGCAAAAAATCGGCGAGCATTATGTCTCCAAGGTGGACTAATTATTTTTTTTTATGTTTCCAAGTGGACAAAGCCAACCAATGATGTAAAGACACTTGGACTTGATTATGAAGATAGTAACACATGTACATTCTTATATCCAAGGCTCAATTCACACTATAAATCGGAGGCAAAGGTGAAGAAGATGAAACACACTTGAAGCTCACTTGAAAGAATTTGTTAATTTGTCTAGCTATCATCTTCTTGTTGTTGTTCTTGTTTCATTCTTTATAGAAAAGGTGTTCTTGTTGTATTTGTTGAGCTACAAGCCTCTTGAGCTTCATTTGTAAGATTGATTAGCCAATTATATAAGGCTACATCAATAGGTGGTAGAGGTGTTGCAACTAAGTATTGCATTAAAGGTGTTATCCAAGTCTTGAATAGGGTTGGTGTATAAACCAAGGATCAAGCTTGGTTCTTGTTGTAAGTTTATTCATACCATAGTGAAATCAAAGGAAAGATGTTCCTTGGGACTGGAGTAGGTCACATTGGCCGAAACAGGATAAATCCTCGGTGTTCTTGTCTTGTTTCTACCTTTCTGTTTTCTGCTTGTTTTTACTACAGTTTTCAATTAACTTCTCACGATTTGAAAAAATAGCTAATCACTTTCAAAATTTATGATTTTGGGTGGAGTTATATTTCATAGTGTTAGCTTTCATGTGCAACAAGAATCCCTTGATTTGAGCAAGGAAAAGTTAGTCTTTCAGTCTTTCCAAGATAACTGCTCCAATCTGGCTCCAATCTGACCAGTTTTGAGAAAACTTAAATTTTATATTAATCGAATTGTTCAAGGTCAGGACCTTTTAAAAACATCAACTAAACATACTAGGGAGTGTTTTGATATAAAGATCAACCTTTTTGGTTGAGTATTCAAAGAGAAACACGTTTTCCAAAATCAGCAACATTCTGTCCAATTCTGTCCAGATTGACCATCTGAATCTTTTTATTTATTTGAAGGGTCAAACGATCTTATTTTTGTCTGGTTTTTGGACAGATCCTTGTTAACAACTGAAGTTAAGTTGTGAAAATGTTCATAATTTTTGGAGTTGTGTACAAGGAGTTTTAAATTTTTTCATAAACGGGTTCTGAATCTGAATAGTCTGAGATTCTGTTTTCAAAGGCGTTTTAATTAAGGGTAGCAGTGTAATTTCCGCTAACAATATTCACCTCCCTTTAGTGGTGTTTATTGCAGGTGCACGGTCCAACAATTGGTATCAGAGCAAGGTCTACACCACTCAAAGAAGCAAGATTCAACATCGTATAAACATCACAAGGCCAAGAAACAATAACTCTTTGTAGCCTGCTAATCTCAGATTAAAGGTACATACAATGGCCATTGTCTCTCACAAAGGTGAATTGGAAGGTATGTCCACACAATGCCCTCCTCTTTTCGATGGAAATAATTTTGTTCATTGGAAACTTAGAATGAGGCTATTCTTAATTGCTATAGACATCGATTTATGGTCTATAGTTGAAGATGGGCCGTACATTCCAATGAAAGTTGTACAAGTTAGTGGAGTCACACAAGAGGTTGAAAAATATAAAAGTGAATGGTCATCGGAAGATAAAAAGAAAATGTCCGTGAATGCTAAAGCTATGCAATTACTTTTGATTAGACTTACAACTTCTGAAGCAGGTTATGTGTCAAATTGCACAAGCGCACATGACATGTGGAAATCACTTGTATTAAAGCATGAAGGTACAAGCGGTGTAAAAGAATAAAAAATAAACATACTTATGACTGAATTAGAATCTTTCAAAATGTTGCCGAACGAATCCATAGCATCTATGGATTTGAGAATTACTAATATTTTCAGTGCCCTTGAAGCTTTAGGAAAATCATTCACCAACAACGAGAAGCTGCAAAAGGTGTTGCGAAGCCTTACTGCTGAATGGAATCCAAAGGTCACGGCGATTAAAGAAACGAAATCGATCACAAAAATGGACAAATTGATAGGCTCACTAAGAGTACATGAGGCAAAACTAAACCAACGGAAGTCTGAGTCATCTAAATCATCCGGTAAGTCAATAGCTTTCAAATCAACTGAATCACATACAAATAATGATGATAGTAATAGTGATACTGAATTAGACGAGGACTTGATATTGATAGCTAGAAAACTTAGAAAGTTTTTCAAACGTCCGAATAGGAATAAACAACGTTCTTCTTCTTCTTCTTCTTTATCTCAACTTAAGAAAAATAACTCTAACAACAACAAATGGTATAATAAGAGTTAAAATGCTACGAATGTGGGCAAAAAGGACATATCTCATATGATTGCCCAACAAAGAAAAATAATAACAACAATAATAAACAAGCCAAGGACAAGGAGGCACAAACGACTAAGGTAAAGGAGTCCAAGTCAAAGAAAGGCAAACGAGCAATGAAGGTGAGCACATGAAGCGACTCATCCGACTCAGAATCCGACACTGAGGAAGCTCAAGTCTGCTTCATATCCAACGAGGTAAGTTCTTCTTCTGATGATGATTCTGATAGTGACATGATATTTGATGAAATGTACGAAGATTTTTTAAGAATGCATGCTCACAATAAGAGGCTCTCTAAAGAAAAGAAGAAACTAATTGAAGAAAATGACAAGTTGAACACGTCTAACTTGGAATTTTCCGATCAATTAGAATCTTTTAAACATGAGTCTACTAATACTCTTGATTCTTTATAGACTAAAATTGAATCATATTGGAAAAATGAACATACACAAAAAACTGAAAATATCATGTTGAAATCTAAGGTAGAAAGTTGTGAAAATGAAATAGTACAGCTTAAATCTTCCAAACTTACCTTAGAAAAAATGTTAGAACAATTTAAATATGGTGCAAATATGTTAGATACACTTATATCATCACAAAAATATGGAAATGATAAAACTGGATTAGGATATAAAGAAGAAGATGACAAAGTTGATAAAAAGATAAAAATGTAACATTCGTAGCATTTTAACTCTTATATCATCACAAAAAACGAATTTGGCTACTAAATCTTCTTCTACTCCTTCTACTTATTCAAAGATAAAAATGTAACATGCACGGACAAACGTACCCACATACAAACATGCAACTAGGCAAAACTTTTCATCTAGACAACCTATAAATTATGCCTATATATATACAAATACAACTAGATATAATAAAATGCAACCAACTTATTATGAACCTAAGTATAGGCAACATTCATATAAGTCGTATAGAAATGCATATGAACATGCATACATATAGCACCATTCAAGAAACAAAATCACATGCCTTATACACACTATCAAAATCGGCCATTCTATAATAATTATAAACTAAGGTACAACATGTATAATAATGCATCTTCATGGAATGTATATGCTAAGTCTCTTTATTTTTCTCGTTATAACCATGCTAAAAATGTGCCAAAAATGTACATCCAAGTTTGGATACCCAAAGAGTATATAAATAAGGATGGTGTCTCTAACATTCAAGGACCCAAGTAAAGGGTACCTAAAACTTTGTCTCCATTGTAGGAAAATCGCAAGGAATGCAAGAAGGAGGCAAAGTCAAAGAATCTAAGAACTAAATGGTTTTTAGACAGTGGATGTTCAAAGCATATGACGGGCAATCCCAAACTATTCACCGAGTTGGAACATATCAAGAATGGAGGAAAAGTAACATTCGGTGACAACAACAAAGGACAAGTTGTTGGAAAATAAACAATTGGGGACCCTAACATATTTCAAATACGAAATGTATTGTTAGTAAGTAATTGTTCTTGTAATCTATTAAGCATTTCTCAACTTATAGATTGTGGATATAATATTTCTTTTCTTCCCAATTCTTGTAATATAATAAATTAAAAAGGGAAAATTGTATTAAAAGGAAATAGAGATGGTAACATTTACACTCTTACCTTAGATAACATGTTAGATGCTAAGGTTAAGTGTTTAATATCACATGACTTAGATGTGAATTTATGGCATAGAAGATTAGGCCATATAGGAATTTCAACCATTAAGAAATTATCTAAGAAGAATTTAATTAGAGGAACGCCTAAGTTAGACTTTCATAATTTTCAATTATATGAAACATGTATTAAAGGAAAACACATTAAAGAAACATTAAAACCAAAACATGAAGTGAGTACTAGTCATGTACTAGAATTGCTTCATTTAGACTTATTTAGTCCAAGCAGGACAAGAAGTCTAGGTGGACAGTACTATGTGTGTGTCATAGTAGGTGATTACTCACGCTACACAGGAACATTGTTCTTAACACACAAAGACGATGCTTCATTAGCAATCGAAACTCTCATTAAGCAACTTGAAAACATTTACGAAGAAAATGTTAAAAGGATTAGAAGTGATAGAGGTGGAGAATTTAAAAAAAAATGTAATCAAGTTTTGTGAATAACATAGAATAAAACATGAATTCTCACCACCAAGAACACGACAACTCAATGGAGTTGTTGAACGCAAAAATAGAACAATTCAAGAAGTTGCTAGAACTATGCTATGTGAAAATAAATTACCTAAATATTTATAGGCTGAAGATGTTTGTTGTGCATGTTATATTATAAATAGACTTACTATTAGAAAGAAATTAAATAAAACGCCTTATCAATTGCTAAACAATAGACAACCTAAGATAGATTATCTTAAAGTATTTGGATGTAAGTGTTTTGTGTTGAACACTAAGGATAATCTAGATAAATTTGAACAAAAGTCTATTGAATGCATATTTGTTGGGTATTCAACTAACTCAAAGAGCATATAGGTGTTATAATCCTGCATCTAGAAAGATAATTGAATCCATACATGTAAAATTCAATGAAAATGCATGTTTTGAAGTTAGTGATAAAACTCAATATAAACCTGAGAATAATGTTGAAAATATGTTTGGTGATGATGTATTACTTGAGCCTGTACTTGATCATCTAGAACCAACTCCCCCTGAACAAGACATGCATGAACCTTTAGATGAAATAAATGAAGAGACTTTGCAATTAGAAGATAATACAACTAATGATCCAATTACATATGATAATGTTCACACTAATGAAACATTTGAACAAGATGAGGGTGAACCTAGTCAATCTAGGAATTGGTGGCACCCTAAAGAATTAATCATTGGGGATCCAAGTGTTAGGGTTAGAACACATAGAAACATAAGTCAACTTGAAGGACATAGCTTAGTCTCACACATAGAACCTAAGAATGTTAAGGAAGCCTTAGGTGACATATCTTGGATAGATGCTATGCATGAGGAATTAAATCAATTCACAAGGAACAATGTGTGGGACTTAGTACCTAAACCCGAAAACAATTTTATAATAGGAACGAAATGGGTGTTTAGGAATAAAATAGATGAACAAGGAAAAATTACCAGAAATTAAGCTAGACTAGTCATACAAGGTTATAATCAACAAGAAGGAATAGATTATGAAGAAACCTTTGCTCCCGTTGCACGACTAGAAGCAATTAGATTGTTACTTGTAATTGCAAGTTTAAGCAACATTAAACTCTTCCAAATTTATATCAAGAGTGCATTCTTGAATGCATACATCCAAGAAGAGGTGTTTGTCAAACAACCCCGTCGATTCGAAGATCTAAAGAATCCTAACCATGTTTACAAGCTTAAGAAAGCTCTATATGGTTTGAAACAAGCTCCAAGAGCTTGGTATGATAGATTTGCAAGCTTTCTTATTGCAAATAATTATCAAAGGGGGAACATTTACGACACATTATTTCTAAGAAGAAAACATAATGACTTGTTAATAGTTCAAATATATGTAGACGATATTATCTTTGGTTCAACCAACCCTACCTTAGTAAAAGACTTTGAAGAGTGTATGAAGTCAGAATTTGAAATGTCAATGGTAGGAGAATTGAACTACTTCTTAGGCCTTCAAATCAAACAAGCCGCTCAAAGAATTCACATTAGCCAACTTAAGTATGTCAATGATATGATTAAGAAGTTTGACTTTGAAGAGTTGAAACCTACAACTACCCCCATGAGTGTTAGCATCAAACTAGATAAGGATGAAAATGGTAAACCTTCTGATGACACACTTTATAGGTCTATGATTGGCCTATGTTATACTTAACTGCATCAAGACCAGATATTATGTTTAGTGTGTGCATGTGTGCTAGGTTTCAATCTTGTCCTAAGGTATCACATTACAATGCAGTGAAAAAGATCTTTAGATATCTTAAGCATACACCTCACTTAGGACTTTGGTATGATAGAAACGCTAAGTTGGAATTGTACGTATATAGTGATGCTGATTATGGTGGTTGCAAGTTAGATAGAAAATCCATTAGCGGTATATGTCAATTCATAGGAACCAACTTGATCTCTTGGTTTTCTAAAAAGCAAGCTAGTGTAGCTCTTTCTACCACTGAAGCCGAGTATATTGCTTTGAGTTTATATACTACCCAAATACTTTGGCTTAAACAGCAACTTAGTGATTTTGGCATTAAAATGAAAAAGATTCCAATTTTTGCGATAGGACAAGTGCGATCAATCTTTCACGGAATCCGGTGCTTCATTCTAAGGCCAAGCATATTGAGGTGCGATACCACATTCTTCGCGATCATGTTCAAAATGAGGATATAATCATAAACCATATAAGAACTGATAACCAAATATCTGACATCTTTACCAAACCCCTTAATTAAGCCACTTTTGAAAACTTACGAGCCAAGTTAGGCATGATGACTTATGACACCATTGCGTAGTTCTATCTTTTGCATGATTTGCAAAATAAAGGGGGAGATAGAATAAGAACATGATTTAAGCTGGTAAGTCGTGCTAAGTTTCAAATGATATAAGTTGAGCATAGGTTAAGGATGTAGCGCCCCAGCCCGATACCGTCATCGGAACCAGTGCACCCGCTGTAGTCTACTATGAGAACTACGAAGCGTCAAAGCAGATCAAGCGTACATCATTCATGACGTAAGATAAATCAGCGGAAACGTCATCAAATTTAAAACTTCATCATCATTAATACAACCAGAAAGTACAACGGAAATAAAAGGGTGTTCAGACAACTGTCTAACTTATCCTCCAGTACAACATAATAAACATCAAGTTTTCCAACATAAAGAAAGTAAGCAAACATCTATCTACTTCCATGTCCATCATCCCACTGAGCCCACTCGCCATCGTCTTCGATAAATATCATTTCATATTCCGGCTCACCTGAAAAAGAATAGAGTATCTGTTCTTAGCGAAATTATCGCCAGCAAGTAATCCGTCTATACACCTTACGGAATCACACACGACGAGTCACCAGTGTATAGATCATTGCCCAAAATAAGGTGCTCGGGTTAGCAAGTAGTATCTTTATAAGAATGCCTCAAAACAGATAAGACACATAAATGATACACGGATACGAGAATAAACATGTACTAAAACAACATATCATCATAAGCAAGTCATAAGCTAGTCACATCTCTTGCACATCAATATTATGCTTCGTGTATCATGATGCATGTAATTCTTTAAAATCACACACAACACCCATGCATATGTCTTCTTTCATAAACATGTCATGCGTGTCGTTTTACAAAAAGTTTCGTCCTCAAAACTTACGTACCTTAATCAAAGAGTTGAGGATACTTCTCCCGCATTTGATCTTCGAGTTCCCAAGTGGCCTCACGCTCTGTGTGGTTGCTCCACTGGACCTTTACATAAGGAATCACTCGCTTCCTCACACTTGATCCTTTCGGTCCACAATTTTTACGGGTATCTCTTCGTATGTAACATCGTCCTTAAGTTCCAAAGGTTGAGCTTCAAGTACATGACTTGGATCCGTCATGTACTTCCTTAGTTGTGATACGTGAAAGACATTGTGAACTTACGCCAACACCGGAGGTAATGCTAACCTATAAGCCAAGCCTCCCACCTTCTCAAGTATTTTGTAAGGACCAATAAAACGAGGACTTAGCTTGCCTCTGACTCCAAACCTCATAATTCCCTTCGTGGGTGATACTCTCAAATAAACTTTTTCACCCACATCAAATTCCAATGGTCGTCGTTTGGAATCTGCCCAACTCTTATGCGCTCCTGAGCCGTCTTGAGTCTTTCCCGGATGACTTTCACCTTCTCCAGCGTTTTCTCCAATAGCTCAGGTCCGGTGATGGTGCTCACGCCTACTTCGTCCCAATAAACCAGGAACCTACATTTCCTTCCATACAAATCTTCAAAAGGAGCCATGTCAATTGTGCTGTGGTAACTGTTGTTATAAGAAAACTCCATTAGCTTTACCATTCCATCCCAACTCCCTTTAAAATCAAAAACGCAAGCTCTTAGCATATCTTCCAAGGTCTGAATAGTTCGCTCGAACTGTCCATCAGTTTGAGGATGACACGCCGTACTCAACCTTAATTCTATACCCATGGCTTTCTGAAATGCTGTCCAAAACTTAGATGTAAACTGTGAATCTCGGTCGGACACTATACTTACCGGGACTCCATGCAAGCTAACAATACTGTCCATATATAAACTCACAAACTTGTCAAGAGGTTTTTCACTTGAAACGGGTAGGAAATGGCCAAACTTTGTTAAACGATCCACGATGACCCAAATCATGTCATATCCACTTCTTGTCTTTGGTAAACCAGCTACGAAATCCATCGTGACATGTTCCCATTTCCATTCTGGAATTTCTGATGGCATCAACAATCCACCAGGCCGTTGGTGTTCCGTCTTGGCTTGTTGACAAACTAAACACCTCTCTATAAACTCCGCAATATGTCTTTTCATCCCAGACCACCAATAGTATTGCTTGAGGTCTCTATACATCTTGGTGCTACCAGGGTGTATTGATAGCCTTGAACTGTGAGCTTCTTGCAAAATTTTCCTTCTAAGTTCGTCAACATCAGGTACGCATAATCTTTCTCTAAACCATAAGCTCCCATCCTCTTTGGTCCGAAATCCTTCAGCTTGACTATGTTTCACCCTTTCAATTATTTCACTGAGGGTCTTATCATTCTTCTGAGCCTCTTTATCCGATCAACCAAACTTGGTGTGATAGTCAATGTTGTCAAAACATTCACTGTGGAGTCAACCAAATCTAACCCGAATTCCTCTATCTCTCTTTCCAATGGTGATTGTCGGGCATGGCTGGACTTCCTACTTAAGGCATCTGCCACTTTATTAGCCTTTCGTGGGTGGTAATGGATTGTCAAATCATAATCTTTTAGCAACTCCAACCATCTCCGCTGCCTCATGTTTAATTCTTTCTGAGAGAATAAATACTTTAAACTCTTGTGGTCCGTGAATACCGCGCACTTTTCTCCATACAAATAGTGCCGCCAAATCTTTAAGGCGAACACCACTGCGGCAAGCTCAAGATCGCGTGTTGGATAATTTTGCTCATAAAGCTTAAGCTGTCTTGAGGCATATGCGATGACTCGTTCGTTTTGCATCAAAACACAACCTACAAACAAGGTATTAGTCTAAACTTAATTGGTATGCAAGATCATAACCTTATACTACAGTTTACGTACCTAAACCGTTCTTTGATGCGTCACTATAAATCACAAAACCATTAGCTCCGAAGGGTTGAGCCAATACTGGAGCTGTCGTTAATCGCTTCTTAAGCTCCGTAAAGCTTTGCTCGCATTCCATCGTCCACTCGAACTTGGGCTTCTTTTGAGTAAGGCGACTGAGAGGTACAGCTATTCTTGAGAATCCCTCAACAAACTTTCTGTAATAGCCCGCTGGACCCAAGAAACTTCGCACTCGGTGACGTTGGTAGGTCTAGGCCATTTGGTTATAGCTTTCACCTTCTTCGGGTCAACAGCAATCCCCTCCTCCGATATCACGTGACCCAGAAAAGCCACACTTCTTAACCAAAACTCACACTTGCTAAACTTAGTGTATAGTTGTTTCTGCCTCAAAATACCTAGAACGGTTCTCAAATGCTCAGCGTGAGTTTGTTCGTCAGGAGAATACACCGGAATATCATCTATGAATACCACTACAAACTTGTCCAACTGTTCTCGAAAAACGGTATTCATAAGGTCCATAAAAGCTGCAGGGGCATTTGTTAATCCAAACGGCATCACCAAAAACTCATAGTGTCCATATCGTGTGCGGAAGGCTGTCTTTGCGATGTCCTCAGCCTTCACCCTCAATTGGTGATACCCTGATCGGAGATCAATTTTAGAGAAGATCTTGGCGCCTTTGAGTTGATCAAATAAATCCTCAATTCGTGGAAGAGGATACTTATTTTTTATGGTAACTTTATTCAACTCTCTATAATCGATACAAAGTCTCATGCTACCATCTTTCTTCTTTACGAACAAAACAGGTGCTCCCAGGGCGATACACTAGGACGGATAAACTTCTTGTCTAATAACTCTTGCAGTTGTTCCTTCAACTCTCTCAACTCTGCCGGAGCCATTCTATAAGGGGCTTTAGAGATAGGTTCAGTTCCTGGAACCAAGTTTATCTCGAACTCGACTTCCCTCGGGGGTGGTACTCCTGGTAAATCTTCCGGAAACACATCAAGAAATTCATTAACCACTGGAATTTGCTCAATAGACGGTACTTCCTAAGTAGCGTCCATGGCATACACTAAAAATCCCTCAGCACCCTTCCTCAAGGCTTTGCGTGCTTGTGCAACGGACACATAAACCTTCTTGGGAACTTTCTTTCGTTCCGCATCTCCTTGAAATATCACCTCTTCCATCTTAGCACTCTTGACCGTCACTTGCTTCAATCGGCAGTCAATGATGGCGTGATACTTGGCCAACCAGTCCATTCTCAATATCACGTCAAAGTCATACATCTGAATAGGGATCAGTGTGGCAGAGAATGTTTGTCCTTCAAACTCTAATTCACAATCCCGGCACTGATGATACGAAACCATAATTTGATCTCCGCTTGAACACGATACGGAGTTTCTAACCATTCAGGCAAGCTACCAAGGTGCTTAGTGAATCTCTTCACTACAAAGGAGTGGTTTGCGCCGCTATCGAAAAGTACATTGGCAGGCATCTTATTTACTAAAACCTCACCTAAGGCCATATGAAGTTTTACACAAAAAGTTAAGCACATAAACACTTAATTCATTAATGATTTAAACTTAATTCAAATGGTACCTGCTACTACATCGGTAGCCTCCTGCACATCTGTGTCCGTCATGAGATGTACACAGGCATTTGCTTGTGGCTTTGCTCTCGGCTGCTGAGCCGCTTCTCCCGGATTATTTTTCTTCATCTCCGGACAGTCCCTAATCATGTGACCCACTTGACCGCATCGAAAACATGCTCCTGCCACTTTCCTACACTCTCCGATGTGGTTCTTGTTGCAATGAGGGCAAACTCCTATACCGTGCTGAACTACTGGATTCTGAGGTGGAAGTCTCTGAAAATTTCCAACTGGTCCTCTCTTCGGAGTCTTGACCCAACGTCCGTGTCTTCCACCAACTCTCACATCATCCATTGGCCTCTTGCCTCTATCAGACCCTCCAGCACTAGCTGCTCTTGCCGCTACTCTGCGGAAATCGCTCTCAACCCGAAAACATGCATCCAACATGTCCTCGTAAGTTTTCATTCCTGCATTCACTATTGCCGACTGTATCCTCGAGTCCAAACCCCTCTCGAACTTCGTCATCTTAAGGCGATTATCAGACATAATCGCCGAGGCAAACTTTCTCAAAGCGTGGAAACGATCAGCATATTCTGATACGGTCATCCAACCCTGCTCAAGTCGGTCGAACACCCTAATCTTGTCCAGTATAGCCGTCTCTAGCACATAATACTTCAGGAACACACCACAGAACTGCGCCCACAGGATAGGTGGGGTCATTCTCAACACCATTTTGTCCCACCATTCACCAGCATTGCCACTTAGAAGGGGTGTGGTCACATCAACTTTTATCTCCTCCGGTACTTGCACTAGCCGAAAACATTTCTCTACCTCAGCCAACCAGTGCTGAGCTTCCTCAGGATCAGTACATCCTCCAAACTCCGGTACCCTCATCTTTTGCATCTCTCCATAAAAGAACCTGATGTTATGCTGGGGCGGTGGAGGAGGTGGAGGCTGATGCTGTTGAGCAAACCCTTGTGCGATCACCGTTAGCGCATCAGTGAGCACCTGGGGTAAAACAACCTGTGGTGGCTGGTTCTCCTGTCCATTACCAGAGTTTCCTGTGTTATCTCTTCTTGGAGGCATTTTTCTCTGAAATGTTAACGTTCCATTAGTATTCAGTAGATACAAGATGTTACTGAAAGCTTGAATGAATAAGGACGGGTAGGGTATGTAATACAACTATTAATTCGAAATTATATGCTAAACGCGCTCCCACACACCCAACCCAGATCATACTTAGACTCCAGAAAATCATCACTTATACCTAAGGATCAAACTTAAGGGAAAATCACATCTTAATTTGCTATAAGATCATGAACCTATGTTTCCGAGAGAGATCTGAAGCCTAGTCTCTGATACCACCTGTAGCGCCCCGGCCCGATACCGTCATCGAAACCAGTGCACCAGCCGTAGTCTACTATGAGAACTACGAAGCGTCAAAGCAGATCAAGCGTACATCATTCATGACGTAAGATAAATCTGCGGAAACGTCATCAAATTTAAAACTTCATCATCATTAATACAACCAGAAAGTACAGCGGAAATAAAAGGGTGTTCAGACAACTGTCTAACTTATCCTCTAGTACAGCATAATAAACATCAAGTTTTCCAACATAAAGAAAGTAAGCAAACATCTATCTACTTCCATGTCCATCATCCCACTGAGCCCACTCGCCATCGTCTTCGATAAATATCATTTCATATTCCGGCTCACCTGAAAAGGAATAGAGTATCTGTTCTTAGCAAAATTATTGCCAGCAAGTAACCCGTCTATACACCTTATGGGATCACACACGACGAGTCACCATTGTATAGATCATTGCCCAAAATAAGGTGCTCGGGTTAGCAAGTAGTATCTTTATAAGAATGCCTCAAAACAGATAAGACACATAAATGATACACGGATACGAGAATAAACATGTACTAAAACAACATATCATCATAAGCAAGTCATAAGCTAGTCACATCTCTTGCACATCCATCTTATGCTTCGTGTATCATGATGCATGTACTTCTTTAAAATCACACACAACACGCATGCATATGTCTTCTTTCATAAACATGTCATGCGTGTCATTTCACAAAACATTTCATAACTCTTCTTATCATATTCTTTGCGTAGCAGAACTTTATACCCTGTGGGTGATCAGTCCACAGCAAACAGAACTTTATACCCCGTGCTGAAAGGTCCACGGTCCCATAACATATAACTTTATACCCCGTGCTGAAAGGTCCACGGCCCCATTACATACATCATATATCCGTGCTGATAGGTCTACGGCCACATAAAATACTTTATTTTCCGTGCTGAAAGGTCCACGGCCCCATAACATATTTTATACCCTGCTGTTGATTCACAGGTCATGCTTTTATACCCTGCTTTCGCAGGCGTGACTTTTATACCCTGCGATCAACTAGCAGCCATTTTGTCTTTCGAAAACTTTAAACTTCTCTTGTACACACATGTTCTTTTGCAAAGCAATTCTCAAATCAAATGCAAGTGCCCATGTCATGATGCAGGATGCACATGTAACTTCGTATCAAGCATGTAACACACACACATACATCGTACATATCAAGTATACGGTCTTGCACCTCAAACACT
Organism: Eustoma russellianum; assembly: GCA_036186865.1. NCBI lineage: Eukaryota > Viridiplantae > Streptophyta > Magnoliopsida > Gentianales > Gentianaceae > Eustoma > Eustoma russellianum. The sequence goes on from AP025049.1 coordinate 8,220,204, forward strand.
CCATGTTCGTATCTTTCCAAGTCCGTTCGCCTCACTAATTCACTTGGGATTCAATCTTATTCTTACTTAATCAAACTTACCATCTACACCTCAATTACACCTCAAATACTCTTGTATTTTATGTTCATAAGAAGTGTATAAAGATACTACACATACATACGGCGCCTAAAGGGTCAAAAAGACTTCCAGTATACTTCGAACGCTACATGGAGCGCCTAATGTGGACATGGAGCGCCTATACTAGGCGTTCGAAGTGTTCGGGGATGTGCCGTATACATCGAACGCCTACATGAAGCGCCTAATGTGACATAGAGCGCCTAATGTAGGTGTTCGAAGTGTACGGGGATGCTCTGGGACACATTGAAAGCCTACATTAGGCGCCTAATGTTACATCGAGCGCCTAATGTAGGTGTTGGAAGTGTTCTGACGGTTCTAAACTGCAGTTTTTCTGCAGTAACTTCCTCCCTTCTCCTTCCTCCTTCAACCCTTTCATGTTAAACCTCTCAAGATCCATCTTACCATCTAGATTCATCATACTTAACACACATCTAACATGAATTGATGCTTAATTATGTCTAATAATATCCACTTTTAACCTTCTATCATTCACAACCTTCAAAAGATACCATCAACATTCCCAACACAACAAGTCTATAACAATGTCATCATTCATCCTTCAATTCCCTGCACTTACTCTCAAACATCTAGGTGTAGACAACCAACACAAGAATAGAACAAGACAATAAACACATCAAGAATACACTTTCATGGGCATGCTTGACAAACAACAAAGCACCACATAACTGTTTTCAGAAAAAATGGCCCAAAGAACAAGACTTTACGCAACTAGCAACAACAATTACATATAGTAAAGCATTTAACATAGACAAGTCAAGGTTACTAATGTGTGATCCAAGTTTGCTCTTTGTAGGAACATAGGGCCTAAAGTATCAAAATTAGCGTAAAGCGTATAGAAAGATTACTTGCCTTTGTTTCTAGTTAAGCTTACGGATTTACTGCAGAATTGCGGTAGGGATTGCACCTAGATTAGTCGCTCTTTCCTCCTTTTCTTCTTCTTCTCTTCTTCTTCTCTTCTCTCTCTTTCTCCTGCGGTTTTCTCCTCTCCTTTTTGGTGCTCTAACCGTCCCCCTTAGGCTGAGATGGGGAGTTATACTAAGTGTTGTGTAACTCCCCTATCCTTTAGTAGGGACCTTTTATGTAATTTTCTTTAATTACCTTTAATTCTACTTTTAACCCCTTCTTATTTTTCTATATTTTAAGTAACTAGGGATCACATTCTACATCATTAATTAAATTGCATTCAAGGTTGACCTAAAGTATTAAAAGTCGTGCTTAAAAGTCACGGAGTATGACAAAGGGGGAGAGTATAATTTGAGGGGGAGCGTACTATTTAAAAGTTTGTTAAAAACAAAGTTTGATAAACAATTGGTTATAAGTTGTGACATTAAAATCATGTTAGGTTTTTTTGAAAATCATCCCAAGGGGAGAGAATGTTGAGAAATAAGTTTGGATAATTTTCAAAGTCATGATTTTAAGTGGTAAATACTTAAAAATATCATACATGGTGTTATATGTGATTAAAAGTTGAAAAAGTTAACGTCGACCTCTGAGGTTGTTGCACTTCGATCGATCGATGTACTTCGATCCCTCACATCGATCGATCTATGTAAGGCAGAGAAAGTTCAAGACCTTACGGTAAGACATCGATCTCTAAACATGAGACACATCGATTGATCGATGTACATCAAACCCTCAGTTCGATCGATCGATGTAGGTCAGAAACAAATTTTGAAGATTACTATGAGACATCGATCTCTAAAGCTGAGGCACTTCGATCGATCGATGTCTAGGGTTTTTAGATATGTTTTTCTAAAATGTGATAAATTGGTTGTTTTCATTTGTACATGATTTATACACGTTCATTATGTGATTATTATGTGTTTTTAATGATTATAAATACATTATGACTAATGTGCCGTGGAAGTTTCTACAACTTACCAAAAAGGGCAAAATTGGTATTTTGAGTTTTATAGGAACATGATATGGTGGAAATACTTCAAGGACATATTCTTATCTTATTCATCATGACAAAGATGAGATTTTGATTATTTCTGACCTTCGGGGTCATTTCTGGAGTTTTCTCACACTAGGGGCATTTTGGTCATTTCACCCCTGAGGGTATTTTTGGTATTTTCACTAAAGAAATCTTTTGAGTATATTCTTATCATCATTCTGGAATTGACCTATGATCATTTTGAAGATTATACGGTGATTTAATGTTATTTCTCTTGCATGATGATATTATTGACTATAGCGGGATATGTGACGAGTTGTGATGTCACATTCTATTTCTTTCTTGAAGACCCTCTTATACATGTTATGGAAGCATGTTTATCATCATTATACAGAGATATCAAAGGTGTTAAATGTGTGGAAATGATCACTACATACAAGAAGAAATAGTTGGAATTTTGGTGTTACATATTGACATAATCTTGTCAATTATTATTTGGTGATTTCTTCTTCAAAATTTTGAGTTGATATACTTATACATATGCTCAAAAAGTCTATTAGCAGATGAGTATGATGTGTTGTTCATTTTATAAGTTAGTGACAAGTGGACCAATCAAAAAGGAGCTAGTTACCAAAAATGCCAATTTGGAAATTGTTGACTTAGTAGCCAACTGCTACTACATCCAAGTGAGGGGCTGTTTTGATTTGAAATTGTCAATGCCCACATGCCTATTATCTTGCCAAGGAGTTGAGGAGTGTTGAGAAAAAGGTGTTTGAGTGATTCACAAAATGCATGATTTAAATAACGTGTGCTAAAGAAATGCATGACACATTTTTTGACTTGACACGTTTTTGCGACAAACCTGCCTTATATACTTTATATATAATGGTGCCATATTAACAAGCCATGAAGCTTTAAAGCTTACAACAAATGAAAAACATTTGTTGTGTTTGAACTATTTTTAGGTGCCACCATTAATGAACTAAGTTCATTAAGTGAAGTACTTAGTTAAATGAACTAAGTAGTTCATTAAATGGAGAAATATTTGGAGAAGGCATAAGGGCAACAAACATGGCAATGGAAAGTCTCCTTCTACCCCTAATCACACATTTTTAATATATATATATATATATATATATATATATATACATATTCAAATTTTTTTAAAAAGGCACTATACAAATATATTCCAACGTACTACCGACACATTATATATTTTACGAACGTACATCAACGTCACACCACTATACTTACCTCATATTTATGAGTATATTCAGGTCTTATATCATATGATATAAGTCATGGTGATGACAAAATTATTACGACACGTTACAAGGTTGTAAACCAAAACTTGTCGTATCGGGTGACTACCGAAACTTCGCCAACGTGTCACGTACTTGCCATATACAGATGGCCAACCCCTACACTTCAAAAATGGCCACAAATTTTGTGGCTTACATGGTACATTCATCCATAAAATCATTCCATGTTGGCACACACAAATCACCCCCAATTAAGGCCAAATTGTGAAGATTCCAAATTCATCTTTTTAAGCACATGGGGCGCCACTTTACTCAGCCTTTAGAGTTGAATATTCATGTTATTCTATGTATATTATGTGTGACATAATATATATAACATGTGCAAAAAGTTTGAATTCAATCGGAGAAAAATCGTGAAATCGACAAAAGTCGAAAACTTTGTTTTCTACGAACACGACACATGGAAAGTTTTCTTTGCATGACATGTAGCATGTATCTAGACACTTTTTACATATTCAATACATTCTAAAGTGTTCTAGAATATTCAATTTAGGGCTTATTAGAATATACCATATGTGTATATTTATTGTGCACTATTTTACAAAGTTTACAAAAATAAAACTCAGCACATGTTGGAGATGGTTCACACGCCTACTACAACTTAGATAAGCTTATGTGAAGCCTAGTTGGCGTCTTGATTTGTCAAGAATGGAGTATGCAAGGTTAGTGACATGAAGGACTTTTTAAGCACGTGGGGCGCCACTTGACTCAGCATTTAGAGCTGAATATTCAAGTTATTCTATGTATATTATGTGTGACATAATATATATAACATGTGCAAAAATTTTGAATTCAATCGGAGAAAAATTGCAAAATCGACAAAAGTCAAAAATTTGGTTTTCTACAAACACGACACATGGAACGTTTTCTTGGCATGACATGTAGCATGTATCTAGACACTTTTTACATATTCAATACATACTGAAGTGTTCTAGAATATTCAATTTAGGGCTTATTGGAATATACCATATGTGTATAATTATTGTGCACTATTTTACAAAGTTTATAAAAATGAAATTCAGCACATGTTGGAGATGGTTCACACGCCTACTACAGTTTAGAGAAGCTTATGTGGAGCCTAGTTGGCATCTTGATTGGTCAAGAATAGAGTATACAAGGTTAGTGACATGAAGGAGGGAGCTACACAAGGTAATGTTTTAAACTATGTCACATATGTTGAGAAATATGTTTGGATAATTTTCAAAGTCATGATTTTAAGTGGTGAATACTTAAAAATGTCAAAACATGGTGTTATATGTGGTTAAAAGTTGAAAAAGTTGAAAAAGTTGACATCGATCGATCTATGTACATAGATCTCTCACATCGATCGATCCATGTAAGGCAGTGAAAGTTCAAGACCTTACTGTAAGACATCGATCTCTAAATCTGAGACACATCGATCGATCGATGTACATCAAACCCTCACTTTGATCGATCGATGTAGGTCAGAGACAAAACTTGAACCTTTCTGTGAGACATCGATCTCTGAAGCTGAGGCACTTCGATCGATCGATGTCTAGGGTTTTTAGAAATAATTTTCTAAAATGTGTTAAAATTGTTGTTTTCATTGGTATATGATTTATACATGCTCATTATGTGAATCTTATGTGATTTTGATGATTTTAAATGTATTGTGACTAACGTGCCTTGAAAGTTTCTACAACTTACCAAAAAGGGCAAAATTGGAATTTTGAGTTTTGTAGGAACATCACATGATGAAAATATTTCAATGATATATTCTCATCCTATTTATCATGACAAATGTGATATCATGAGTATTTCTGACCATTCGGGTCATTTCTGGAGTTTTCATATACCAGGGGCATTTTGGTCATTTCACCCTCAAGGGGATTTTTCGTATTTTCACTCAAGGAATCTCTTGAGAATATTATTATCTTCATTCTGCAGTTGAGATATTATTATCTTGAAGATTATATGGGGATTCTTTATCTCATATGATGATATTATTGACTATAGCTGGATATGTGACAATTTGAGATGTCACATTCTATTTTTTCTTGAAGACCCTCTTATATATGTTATGAGAGCATGTTGATCATCATTATTCAAAGATATTGAAGGTGCTCAAGGTGTGGAAAAGATCACAACATTCAAGAAGAAATATTGGGAATTTTGGTGTTACACGTTGACATAATCTTGTCGACTATTATCTATTAATTTCTTCTTCAAAAATCTGAGTTTCTACACCTATATCTATGCTTTAAAACGTGATTTATATGGTGTATTGATGTGGTATTCATTTTATAGCTTGGTGACAAGTGGACCAACCAGAAAAGAGCTAGTTAGCAAAATTGCCAACTTGGAATTTTCTAAATATAGCCAACGGCTATATGGTTGTGTCTGGCAGATTTTTTGAGCCAAAATGAAGACTTCACATGCCCTATTCTTGTGCTTGGAGTTGAGGATATTTTGGTGGTATTATCTTTTCTTATTTTCTTCATTTTACAAAGGATAATCAAGTTTAAGTTTTGGAAAAAACAAGGTTGTAGCCAACGGCTACATTGTTTGAATGGAGCTGAATTTGAGTTGGTTTTCATCCAAGAAAAGTTAGCCTCACATGTCCTATGTTTATGCCAAAAAGTTGAGGGAATTATCTCTATTTTGCTAAGGATAAATCAGGATAATTCCAAGTCATTTTTGGAGCTTAAATTTTCGGCCAAATGGAGTTGCCAAGGTGGACCAATTATGTTGTCTTATTTTGCCAAGTGTACAAGGCCAACCAATGATGAGAAAACATTTGGAGTTGATGATGAAGATGGTGACACATTGGAAGTCGTATCTACAAGGCTCAAATCACACTATAAATAGAGGCAATGGTGAACAAGATGAAACACACTTGAAGCTCACAAGCATTTGTTGAATTGTCTAGCTATCATCTTCTTCTTGTTGTTGTTCTTGTTCTCTTCTTTGTAGCTAAGGTAATCTTGTTGTTTTTTTTTGAGATACAAGGCTCTTGAGCTTCATTTGTAAGATTGATTAGCCATTCTTGTAAGGCTATATCAATAGGTTGTAGAGGTGTTGCAACTAAGTGTTGCTTAGAAGGTGATTATCCAAGTCTTGAATAGGGTTGGTATATAACCTAAGGATCAAGCTTGGTTCTTGTTGTAAGGTGATTCATTTGATAGTGAAATCCAACGAAAGGTGTTCCTTGGGACTAGAGTAGGTCACATTGACCGAACCAGGATAAATCCTCCGCGTTCTTGTCTTGTTTCTTCATTTATGTTTTTTGCCTGTTTTACTGCAGTTTTCACACAACTTCTCACAATTTGAAAAATATCTAAATACTTTCATAATTCGTGATTTTTGGTGGAGTTATACATCAGACTGTTAGCTTTCATTTGCAACAAGAATCACTTGATTTGAGCAAGGAAAAGTTAGTCTTTCAGTCTTTGCAAGATAACTGCTCCAATCTGGCTGCAATCTGACCAGTTTTGAGAAAACTTAAATTCTGTATTTATCAAGAATTGTTTAAGGTCAGGGCCTTTTGGAAACATCATCTACACATCCTATGGAGTATTTTGATTTAAAGATCAACCTTTTTGGTTGAGTATTCAAAGCGAAACACGTTTTTCAAACTAAGCAACATTCTGTCCAATTCTGTCCAGATTGACCATCTGAATCTTTTTATTTGTTTGAAGGGTCAAATGATCTTATTTTTATCTGATTTTTGGATAGAGTCTTGTTAGCACATTGAAGTTCAATTCTGAAAAGTTTCATAATTGTTGGAGTTGTGTACAAGTATTTGTGAATTTTTCAAACACGAATGTACCTTTAATCTGAGATAAGCAGGCTACAAAAAGTAATTGTTTCTTGGCTTTGTATTGATTGTACGGTATTGAATCTTGCTTCTTTGAGTGGTGCAGACCTCGTTCTGATACAAATTTTTGGATCGAGCACCTGCAATAAACACCACTAAAGGGGGGATGAATAGTTGTTAGCGGAAATTACACTACAACCCTTTGCAAAAATCCCCTTTGAAAATAGAATCTGAGACCACCTCTAATTTTGTTCATTGGAAACTAAGAATGAGGCTATTCTTACTGGCTATAGACATCGATTTATGGTCTATAGTTGAAGATGGGCCGTACATTCCAATGAAAGTTGTACAAGTTAGTGGAGTCACACAAGAGGTTGAAAAATATAAAAGTGAATGGTCATCGGAAGATAAAAAGAAAATGTCCATTAATGCTAAAACTATGCAATTACTTTTGAATGGACTTACAACTTCTGAAGCAGGGTACGTGTCAAATTGCACAAGTGCACATGATATGTGAAAATCACTTGTATTAAAGCATGAAGGTACTAGTGGTGTTAAAGAATCAAAAATAAACATGCTTATGACTGAATTAGAGTCTTTCAAAATTTTGCCAAATGAATCCATAACATCTATGGATTTGATGATTACTAACATTTTTATTGCCCTTGAAGCTTTAGGCAAATCATTCACGAACAATGAAAAAGTTCAAACGGTTCTACGAAGCCTTCCTGCTGAATGGGATCCAAAGGTGACTGCAATCGTGGAGATAAAGTCAATCATTAAGATGGATGAATTGATCGGGTCTCTTAAAGTCTGTGAGGTAAAACTAAACCAACGGAAGTCCGAGTCATCTAAATCATCAAGTAAGTCAATAGCTTTCAAAACAACTGAAACACATACAAATAATGATGACAGTAATAGTGACACTGAATTAGATGATGACTTGATATTAATAGCAAGAAAACATAGAAAGTTTTTCAAACGTCCCAATAGGAATAGACAACTTTCTTCTTCTTCTTCTTCTCAACCAAGGAAAAATAACACAAACAAATGATATAATAAAGAATTAAAGTGTTATGAATGCGGTCAAAAAGGACATATTTCATATGATTGTCCCACGAAGAAAAATAATAATAATAATAACAACAATAATAAACAAGCCAAGGACAAGGAGGCACAAATGACAAAGACAAAGGAGTCAAAGGCAAGGAAAAGGGAAACAAGCAATGAAGGTGAGCACATGGAGTGACTCATCCGACTCAGAATCCGAAACTGAGGAAGCTCAAGTCTGCTTCGTATCCAACGAGGTATGTTTTTCTTCTGATAGTGATTCTGATAGCGACATGACATTTGATAAAATGTATGAAGAGTTCTTAAGAATGCATGCTTACTGTAAGAGGCTCTCTAAAGAAAAGAAGAAACTAATTGAAGAAAATGACAAGTTGAAGACGTCCAACATGGAGTTTTCCGATCAATTAGAATCTTCTAAACAAGAGTCTACTGATACTCTTGATTCTTTATAGAATAAAATTGAATGACTTAGGAAAAATGAACAAAAGTTAAAAATGAAAAATAGCATGTTACAATCTAAGCTAGAAAGTTGTGACAATGAGATAATGCAACTTAAGTCTTCTAAACTTACCTTAGAAAAAATGTTAGAACAATTTAAATCTGGCGCAAATATGTTAGATACACTTATATCATCACAAAAGTATGGAAATGATAAAACCGGCTTAGGATATAAAGAAGAAAATGTAAAAGTAGATAAAAGACCAAGTTCGTCTCATCTAGCACAAAGTTGCCATATAATACAACAAAATCAACTTTGTCTGCTACATCTTCTTCTACACCTTCTTCTACTTATATCAAGGAAAAAATACAACACACACCCAAGAATATACACACGCATAAACATACATCTAGGCTAAATTTTGCATCTAGACAACCTAGAAATTATGTCTACATGTATACAAATACAAGTAGACCTAATAAAATGCATTTAACTTATTATGAACCTAAGTATAGACAACAATCATATAAGTCTTATAGAAATGCATATGTGAAGTAATGAGTTGTCCGAATTTTATGAGATTAATGAAGACAATTTGTCTTACAAATTTGTGGGGATTAATTATGTGATATTTGACAATATTTTAAATACTAATTTGGCACATGTTTTAAATGACATTTTCAGATTTATACAGTCATGAAATGATGACAAATCTTATCCAATCAATGAGTGTCAAGTAAGCAAGGCCAAGATGATCATCCAATGAAGTGTTGCCAAGTAAGCAAGTGGATGTCACAATTATGCAAGGTATTCTTCCAAGGATTTAAAAGATAATTTCCAAGGGGAAGAAAAGCCAAGAGGGGGCGCCACTCTTGAATTAAAAAGAAGAGAAGAGAGCAAACTAAGACAAGAAAATTCTCATATTCTCTCAAGTGCAAAAAGTGTCTTCTACTTTCTTCTTCTACCTTTCTTTCTTCTTCTCTTTCAAATCATTTGGATAAGTATAAGTTAATCAAACGTTAATAGTTCTGAGACTAGTGCAATCTGATTTTCAGACTTGCAAAGGTTGAGAACTTGAACGTATTTGACATACTTCCCAAAGGAAGTTTTTAAAACTGTTTCAACCCAATTAAATACATATAGTAAGAGGTTTGTCATTAAATTTTCAGACCATTTGGAGCCACGGTTTAATCGGAATAATTTTTTTAAATCAGACTACCGTTTCTGGCAGATTTGCGCAATCTGACTATCAACGCTTTTTCAAAGGGTTAAAGGTTGAATTTTGATCTGAAAGTTTTAGGAGATACTCAGAACATCTGAGACTACAATCTCTCTGAATTTCAGAATTTTTGAAGGCCTGTAATTTAGTTTTTCAAACGTCAAAAAACAGTTCCTGAAAACAGAAGCTGCTTTCAGAAGTTGAGTTTTTGGATTAAAACATTTTTAAAAACCAAATTTACTGCATCCACTATTCAACCTCCCTTCTAGTGGTGCCTTGCAGGTCCTACAAGTGGTATCAGAGAGCATGCACACTCACAACTAGAAGATCCAACGATCTAAGTGAGATGGCAACCACTAGCTACAAAATCATGCAAGAAGGAATGTCAACCGTAAGGCCTCCTCTTTTTGATGGTGAGTCGTTTATCGAATGGAAACTTAGAATGAAACTCTTTCTTATGGCTATTGATATTGATTTGTGGTCTAATATAGAAGACGGTCCAATCGTAACATCTAAGTTATCTATTGTTGATGGTGTCACACAAGATGTTTTAAAAATGAAATAAGAATACACTAGTGATGATAAAAAGAAGTTGAGTATGAATGCTAAAGCCATGAAACTACTTTTAAATGGGCTAAGCAAAAGTGAATCTAGTTACATATCTAATTGCTCTAGTGCCCAAGAGATGTGAAAAATTCCTGAGATGAAACATGAAGGGACTAGCCAGGTAAAGGAGTCTGAGATTTATATGCTTATGTCCACACTTGAGTCTTTCAAATTATTGCCAAGTGAGTCTATTGTTGACATGGATTTATGGTTGACTAACATCTATAATTCTCTTGAGTCTCTTGGCAAAGCTTTTTCTACACAGGAAAAGGTACAAAAGGCGTTAAGGAGTCTCCCATCCGAATGGGATTCAAAAGTCACTGCAATTGAAGAAAGTAAAGATACTAAATCGATAAAAATGGAGGAATTGATTGGATCATTAAAGGTATATGAAAACAGACTCACTTTAAGAAATTCCAAATTTAGTTCTAAACATGATAAGGCTATTGCGTTTAAATCAAATGAATACGTCTCTACTTCTTATGATCGTGTAGAGGATAGTGACACAGATTCCGATGATGAAGATTTAATCACGATGACTAAAAGATTTAGAAAGATCTTGAGAAAATCGATTAAAAACAAACATAAGCCTACTTCATCTAAGGATCATAGAAATAAAAATAATGAAGACGTAAAATGCTATGAATGCTGCAAACCTGGATAGTTGTCATATGACTGCCCGAACAAGGGCAAACAAACAAACAAATACTATGACAAGGATCGGATCAAAACTAGACTCGTCTCAGAACCTAAACAAAGGAGAAGAGCCTTCAAAGCCTCCACTAGGAGTGACACATCCGACTATGAGACTGATACAGAAGAACAAACGGCACAAGTATGCTTTACATCTAAGGCATCGAATGAGGTATCCTCCGACTCTGATTATTATTCTGAATGTTCTTATGATGATTTATTTAGTCAATATTTAGAGTAGCATAAGTTCTCAAAGACTCTTGCAAAAGAAAAGAAACGATTAATTGAAGACAAGAAGTTGTTGGAATCTTCTAACACGAACCTTGCTTCTCAATTAAACGATTCAAAAGAAGAGTCGTCTTGCATAATCAATGCATTAAAATCTGAAGTCACATCATTAACAAAACAAAACAATGAAATGAAATCCGAGATTTCAAATTTGAAATCAAGGAATACGGATTTAGAGAAAATGATGAAACAATTTGACATTGGAACTAACATGATAGATTGCATCATTTTATCACAAATGCAAGATAGTGATAAAACCAGATTAGGATACAACGAGAAGTTAAATAAGGCAACCAAATTCATTCCATCTAATAATGTAGATGCATCTAAGACGTATGTGGCGCCTAAGAAGACGCCTAGATCCTCCCCTATGTCATTTCAACGTGCTTCATCTTCATGGCATATGAGATACAATTTTGCGCCATACAAATATGAAAAGAAGTCACTGATGCATATGAGAAATCCAGATCATAAAAATGCATTTAGATCATGCCTCGTGCTTGCAAACCGAAATGCTTATCAAAAAACAAAGATCATACTATGTGCATGATGGTATTCTCGGCCAAAGGTCAAACGGATTTGCACCGAATGTCTATTATATTGCATCTACATCTCCTTTCTCACCTTTTAGAAGACCTAAAAAGGTCACCCAAATTTGGGTACCAAAAGGGACATTTGCAAAGAGTTAAATGAATAACCCTTAAGAACGAAATCGAAATGCATGAGTCTTTTTCTTTCTTATATGCACTTTTGATTTTATTTTTAAAATAAAGGGGGAGAGAATGCATGATTTAAGGGGGAGAGAGAGATTGATTGCATAAATCAAGGGGGAGGGAATTCAAAAATTCAAAATTTGAATTTGTGCACTAGGGGAAGCGATTAAATTTAAATCATGTACTAAGGTTATTTAGTAAATCATCAAAAGGGGGAGATTGTTGAGAAAAAGGGGTTTGAGTGATTCACAAAATGCATGATTTAAATAACATGTGCTAAAGAAATGCATGACACATTTTATGACTTGACACGTTTTTGCGACAAACCTACCTTATATACTTTATATATAATGTTGCCGTATTAAAAAGCCATGAAGCTTTAAAGCTTACATCAAATGGAAAACATTTGTTGTGTTTGAACTATTTTCAGGTGCCACCATTAATGAACTAAACTAGTTCATTAAGTGAAGTATTTAGTTAAATGAATTAAGTAGTTCATTAAATGGAGAAATATTTGGAGAAGGCATAAAGGCAACAAACATGAAAATAGAAAGTCTCCTTCTACCCTTAATCACACGTTTTTAATATATATATATATATATATAATCAGATTTTTTTAGAAAGGCACTATACACATATATTCCAACTATCCACACGTTATATATTTTACGAACGTACGTCAACGTCACACCACTATACTTACCTCATATTTATGAGTATATTCAGGTCTTATATCATATGATATAAGTCATGGTGATGACAAAATTATTACGGCATGTTACAAGGTTGTAAACCAAAAATTGTTGTATCGGATGACTACCGAAACTTCGCCAACATGTCACGTACTTGACATATATAGATGGCCAGCCCCTACACTTCAAAAATGGCCACATATTTTGTGGCTTACATGGTACATTCATCCATAAAATCATTTCATGTTAGCACACACAAATCACCTCCAATTAAGGCCAAATTGTGGAGATTCCAAATTCATCTTTTTAAGCACATGGGGCGCCACTTTACTCAGCCTTTAGAGCTGAATATTCAAGTTATTCTAATATATTATGTGTGACATAATATATACATATATATAACATGTGCAAAAAGTTTGAATTCAATCGGAGAAAAATCGCGAAATCGACAAAAGTCGAAAATTTGATTTTCTACGAAGACGACACATGGAACATTTTCTTGGCATGACACGTAGCATGTATCTAGACACTTTTTACATATTCAATACATACTAAAGTGTTCTAGATTATTCAATTTAGGGCTGATGTGTATAATTATTGTGCACTATTTTACAAAGTTTACAAAAATAAATTTCAGCACATGTAGGAGATGGTTCACATGCCTACTACAGCTTAGAGAAGCTTATGTAGAGCCTAGTTGGCATACTGATTGGTCAAGAATGGAGTATACAAGGTTAGTGACATGAAGGAGGGAGCTCCACAAGGTAATGTTTTAAACTATGTCACATATATGACACATGCAGAAAATTTCAGCATGTGTACATTAAGTTGGCCGAAAATTGCATCTTAATTTTGATATATTTGCCTCTTCATTTTCAAGGTATGATATAATATTATTATGGCAATATTTTGAATGTGTCTTGAATATTGCACATGCTGAAAATTTCAGCATGTGAAGTAATGAGTTGGCCGAATTTTATGAGATTAATGAAGACAATTTGTCTTGCCAATTTGTGGGGATTAATTATGTGAGATTTGACAATATTTTAAACACTAATTTGGCACATGTTTTAAGTGACATTTTCAGATTTATACAGTCATCAAATGATGACAAATCTCATCCGATCAATAAGTGTCAAGTAAGCAAGGCCAAGATGTTCATCCAATGAAGTGTTACCAAGTAAGAAAGTGGATGTCATAATTATGCAAGGTATTCTTCCAAGGACTTAAAAGATAATTTCCAAGGGGATTAAAAGTCGTGAGGGGGGCGCCACTCTTGAAATAAAAAGAAGAGAAGAGAGCAAACCAAGAAAAGACAATTCTCATATTCTCTCAAGTGCAAAAAGTGTCTTCTACTTTCTTCTTCTACCTTTCTTTCTTCGTCTCTCTCAAGCCTATTGTTCTTATATTCAAATATAATGAATAGGCTTTGTGTAGACCACCATACACGTTCATTGTTGTAAAAGGTTGATCAAGGTGTGATCAATCCTTCATTCGTTCGGTGGTGGTGTTCGTGAAAGGTGTGATTGTTTGTATCGTTTGTAAAGGGTTAGAGTTGGTGTGTAACTCCAGCAACCTTTTGTCATAAGGTGTTATTTTGTTTAGTGATAACCGAGGAATGTGTCCTCGAAGATTGGAGTAGGTTATGTTAACCAAACCAGTATAAAATTCTCGGTGTTATTACTTTCAGTACTTTACTTTCAGTTTCAAGCACTTTGCATCGTTTTTATTGCATTGGTAAAAATATCAAACGACTTTCAAAAATTAACAAACTTTGCAGAAACGTAGGCACACCTCTTAAGTTTCATTTGGCCCAAGTTTCAACCCAGTTGGATAAGTATAAATTAATCAAACGTTAATAGTTTTGAGACTAGTACAATCTGATTTTCAGACTTGCAAAGCTTGAGAACTTGAACGTATTTGACATACTTCCCAAAAACAGTAACATAAAACAGAAAATAAAAAAATAAATTAGAAAACAAGAATTACGAAAATAATATAGAAGCTGAGACTAACACGATGAAAATTAACACAATTTGTAAAAAAAACAAAACTTAACAGAACAGAAAAGACTACTAACGAAACAAAATAAAACTTTAAAAAATAGCAAAGGCAAAAAGTAAAGTCAAAACAGTAAACATAAAGGAAAGTAAAAAAAAGAATCAAAGGAAAATAAAATATCAAATAACAGAGAATGACTGGAAGTGTCAAGGCTTCAACACGAAACCAGAATTGATTTTTGTTTCTTATATTTTCTTATTTGACTATTTCAACCCAATTAAATACATATAGTAAGGGGTTTGTTATTAAATTTTCAGACAATTTGGAGCCACGGTTTAATCGGAATAAATTTTTTAAATCAGACTACCGTTTTTGTCAAATTTGCGCAGTCTAACCATGAACAATTTTTCAAAGGGTTAAAGGTTTAATTTTGATATGAAATTTTTAGGAGATACTCAGAACATCTGAGACTATAATCTCTCCGAATTTCAGAATTTTTGAAGGCCTGTAACGTTGTTTTTCAAATGTCGCAAAACTGGTCCTGAAAACAGAAACCGTTTTCAGAAGTTGGGTTTTTGGATTAAAACATTTTTAAAAACCAAATATTCCGCACCCACTATTCAACCCCCCTTATAGTGGTGTCTTGCAGGTCTTACAAGGGGATAATGGAGTATTATCCCTTGCTATTATCTTTACTTTTCAAGAAAAATTCCATATCATTTTTGGAGCAAAAAATCGGCCAGCATTATGTCTCCAAGGTGGACCAATTATTTTGCTTTATGTTGCTAAGTGGACAAAGCCAACCAATGACGTGATGACACTTGGACTTAATGATGAAGATGGTGACATATGTGCATTCTTATATCCAAGGCTCAATTCACACTATAAATAGGAGGCAAAGGTCAAGAAGATGAAACACAATTGAAGCTCACTTGAAAGCATTTGTTGATTTGTCTAGCTATCATCTTCTTCTTGTTGTTCTTGTTTCATTCTTTGTAGCAAAAGTGTTCTTGTTGTATTTGTTGAGCTACAAGCCTCTTGAGCTTCATTTGTAAGATTGATTAGCCAATTGTATAAGGCTAAATCAATAGGTGGTAGAGGTGTTGCAACTAAGTGTTGCATAGAAGATGTTCATCCAAGTCTTGAATAGGGTTGGTGTATAACCCAGAGATCAAGCTTGGTTCTTGTTGTAAGTTGATTCATACTATATTGAAATCCAAGGAAAGGTGTTCCTTGGGACTGGAGTAGGTCACATTGATTGAACCAAGATAAATCCTCGGTGTTCTTATCATGTTTCTACCTTTCTGTTTTCTGCTCGTTTTTACTGTAGTTTTTACTTAATTTCTCACGATTTGAAAAAATAGCTAAACACTTTCAAAATTCGTGATTTGTGGTGGAGCTGTACTTCAGACTGTTAGCTTTCGTTTGCAACAAGAATCACTTGATTTGAGCAAGGGAAAGTTAGTCTTTCAGTCTTTTCAAGATAACTGCTCCAATCTGGCTGTAATCTGACCAGTTTTGAGAAAACTTAAATTCTGTATTAATCAAGAGTTGTTTAAGGTGAAGAACTTTTGAAAACATCAACTACACATCCTAAGGCCCACTGCTGCCTCCCGTAGGAGTCTGGGCCGTGTCTCAGTCCCAGTGTGGCTGATCATCCTCTCGGACCAGCTACTGATCATCGCCTTGGTAAGCTGTTGCCTCACCAACTAGCTAATCAGACGCGAGCCCCTCCTCGGGCGGATTCCTCCTTTTGCTCCTCAGCCTACGGGGTATTAGCAGCCGTTTCCAGCTGTTGTTCCCCTCCCAAGGGCAGGTTCTTACGCATTACTCACCCGTCCGCCACTGGAAACACCACTTCTCGTTAGCAATTGATCATATTTTTTCCTAATATCCTTATCCATGCTGATCAATGTCTTCCCATAGATCAATGGCATGAATAGACTTTTGATGAGCTTTCTATCTAACTTAGATTCAATGATTTCCAGCTTTAACTTATCATTGATTCGATGATGCAAAACGCTTTTTTTATAGATAGAGAGTCAAGGGGGCTTCTGCGGGCGATTCTGTAACCGCGGTCAGCCCAGCCGACTTAATGATGGACGGACATGAGATCGCACGAGACCACTT
>AP025049.1:8237200-8348774 GCA_036186865.1 Eustoma russellianum
TGGTAATAAACTTCATTTAATTGACTATGTCTGGATATTTAAGGTTCCAAAATTCATTGCTAAGTTTAGCGAGGTTAAAGCTATCCTTTCGACTTAGCAATTGATCATATTTTTTCCTAATATCCTTATCCATGCTGATCAATGTCTTCCCATAGATCAATGGCATGAATAGACTTTTGATGAGCTTTCTATCTAACTTAGATTCAATGATTTCCAGCTTTAACTTATCATTGATTCGATGATGCAAAACGCTTTTTTTATAGATAGAGAGTCAAGGGCTGCGAGCCTAAGATCAAAGGCAGTTCCAAAAGCAAGTTCCCTATTTCCAGCTTGAGAAAGTAAAGTCTCAGTGCTGTTTTGATATAAAGATTAACCTTTTTGGTTGAGTATTCAAAGAGTAACACGTTTTCCAAAATCGACAACATTCTGTCCAATTCCGTCCAGATTGACCATCTGAATCTTTGTATTTGTTTAAAGGGTCAAACGATCTTATTTTTTTCTGATTTTTAGACTGAGTCTTGTTAATACATTGAAGTTAAGTTCTTAAAATTTTTATAATTTTTGGATTTATGTACAAGGATTTTTGAATTTTGTTTAAAAACGGGTTCTGAATCTTAGATAGTCTCAGATTCTGTTTTCAAATGGGTTTTTAATTAAGGGTAGTAGTGTAATTTTTGCTAACCACTATTCACCCCCTCGAGTGGTGTTTATTGCAGGTGCACGGTCTAACAATTTTAAACAATACAAACAGCGCACATATCTAAAATGTGTGGATAGAGCTTACACATCACTCTTTACACATGAGTGTAGATTCTATGTGTTACATCCCTAGATACAAATGATGTTCCTTCAAAAATGCATATGTTCCGAGCATGCTAGATATGATACATTGTGGCAGCCAAGGCAAGTTTTGCCGCCTTGGCTCTCAGATCTTTCCCTTTGAGTCTGCACGAACTCCAGGTCAGAAGTCTACTAACGTATCTAATTCTCCTTGGTAGAGCTAGCCATGCTGAGATGGTTAGCCAAACCTGTCTGGTAGCCGAGTCGGAAAAAAAAGTAGGTGTTGATGCGTATCTTGTTCCTCCGAGCAGAGGTGGCATGCTCTGTCTTCCAAGTAAACCAGCCTTTCCATGGTGGAAAGTATGTTCAATCTAGCAAGTCACAACATGAAAGAGTTTTTGGGAGTCATTGCCGAGTCCCAAATAATCTTGGCCCAATTGATATTCTTGTATCTTTTTCTAAAATATTCATATATCAGCCGAGGATTGAGGATTCTACCCGCTGTCCATGAGGTGACTACTTTTACGGCGAGCTGTAGGAGCCTGCACTGACTAGAAATTTGCCTCTGATCTCCATAAGCTTTTTCAGGAGGGGGAGTCAGAGATGTGTCCCATCCTAGTCCATAATGTGCTATACAGTTTATGTTTGTGGTTCATCTACTGTACCCATAGCGTGTCCGTATTATGTTGCAGATCCCACAAATTCTTGGTTAACGATGCCAAATTCCATGTCTTCAGCTGAAGAATATCCAGAACACCCTCCTCTTTAGGCATGCTGACCTAAGACCAAGAGACCTAAGCCTTTTTGGACCCAAGTGAAGAATTCTCACGTAAGAAATGTAGGCAAATTCTGTTCACCAAAGGCCTAACTGTTGCAGACAAGGGTAAAGCACTCAACCAAAAACAGTTCGCTCCTTGCAGCATTGATTTGATCAGTTGCAGTCTGCTAGCATATGAAAGGCTAGATGAATTCCATAATCCCACCTTATCCATAAGCTTCTTGATGAAAAGGGCATACTGCGAGCTCCACAGTTTGTGCCATACGATGGCAATACCCAGATATCGGAAGCGCATTATGCCCGCTGAGAAACATTGTGCTGACCTGTAGCGTGTTAGTTGCCTCTCCAATACCTACATGAAAGAACTAGGATTTGGCCATGTTGGCCCTGAGCCCTGAACAATCACCAAAGATAGCTAGCGTATCTATTACTTTTTGTACTGAGCAGGTGTCACCTCTAGAAAAAAGGATGAGGTCATCCGCGAAGCAGGGGGGTGATATACTGCTCAACACAGCTGGCATGGAAATGAAACCCTTTGTCATGGTGCAATCATCTGAGGAGCCTTGAGAGGTACTTTATGCCAATGACAAATAGGAAAGGAGAGATAGGGTCACCCTGTCTTAGCCCACGTATGTCCTGAAAGAATCCATAATGAATTCCATTAAGAGAGACAGAGTAGGAGGTGGAGCTCACACACTCCATAATCCAGGCATTGAAAACAACAGAAAAACCAAGTCCAAAGAGCATGTCCTTAAAGAAAGACCAACTAATGGAATCAAAAGCTTTCCTGATGTCAACTTTACAAATGTTACACAATATGTATATGTATAGTTATAGATAATAAGATTCATTCCTTAGTAACAATGCCAACACAACCTCGTTCAAGTAGAAACAAATGTAAAGAAACTACCCAAGCTTGGCACTGTAATATGCAACAATTTTCTCATCTCATGATTTCAAAAAATTCTGATATATATATACATATACATATACATATACATATATATATATATATATATGTGTGTATATATATATGTATATATATATATGTATATATATATATATATATGTATATATATATATATGTATATATATATGTGTGTATATATATATATGTATATATATATTGACACAGATTAAATCCGATATGATGCTGCGCTCTGGAGAAAAGGTTCTGCGGCGGCAGTAGCCGCCGCCGATGTCGGTTTAAGCCACTGTCTTCATCCCGTATCCAGTGTTCACTTCCACTTTTCAACCTTTCGATCATCGCAACTCCAAAGCTGAGCCTTTTTACATTTCGACACCAAACGTTGTGGCGGATGCGCCTACTTTCGCCGCAGTCGTGGCCGGATCAACTGCTCCACCGCTCTCCATCTCGCCAAAGATTGCGACTTGTTACAAAGGTATTCCCATGGTTTCTTTCCTTGATTCGGAAATTGACGCGCTTGCTGCTCCTTTTCGGTATTCTCTCGTTTGTACTTTTTGGTATGGTCGTCCCCCATTAAAGGTTATACGTGAAGTTTTTGAGAAGATTGGTTTTCATCACGACCTTCGGATTACTCTCATTGATCAAACGCATATTTTGATGAATTTTAGCAATGAGGCGGATTATTTGCAATGTTTTTATCGTCGTTCTTGGCATATTTCTGGTTGCCACATGAGAGTTACAAAGTGGACAGTGGATTTTGACCCATCCTCCGATGTCCCAATTGTGCCGGTTTGGATAGCCCTACCTGCATTGCCGATCCATCTTCATCAGCAGGAGGCTTTGTTTGAAATTGTTCGATCCATTGGTTTACCAATCAAACTGGACGTAGCCACCTCTAAGGGCCTGCGTCCGTCGGTAGCTCGGGTGTGTGTAGAGATTGATGTATCTCAGGATTTGCCGCAAAAAATATACCTACAAGCCAAAGGTCGTTTAATACTGCAGACCATTGTTTACGAAGATTTGCCCTTGTTCTGCACTGACTGCCGCAGGCTGGGGCATAAACTCGCTGATTGCACATCCAAAGGAGATTCTAGTATTCCTCCGCCGCCTCCTCCGCCTCCCTCCATTCGCCATCCCAAAACGCGGTGGACCCCTGTTAAACGCAAATCAACTGTGCCTCCTCCAGCGCATGAGACTAACAAGGATGTCGAAGACCCGTTGGATCACTCAATTAATGTTGAAAACCTAATGGTTCAAAGTGAACAGCCTCCCTTGCCTGCGGTTGATCCATCACATGTCCCAGATGATTTGGATGCAGCGGACTATGACTCAGGTGATGCCGTTCAGATGCCTGCTCACCAGCCTCCTGATGCTACACTACAAGATGAGTTCTATGATGCAGCGGATTATCCTATACCAGTTGATACCACGCAGCACGATATTGGACATGTGTCTGACACTGATTTGCCTACTGACTCACTTGAAGAGGATATATCGATGGTTTTAGCTGATGTGGCACGCCGCATGCAGCTCATGCAGCCCTCACCGGATGACGAGTTACTACTCTCGCAGCTGCAAGATCCTGCAGCAGACGCTGCGTTTATTCCCGTGGTACCACGCCGTAAGCGTCGTTCCCGCAAGGATCTTCCTCCTTTGCCTCCATCCACCATCTTGACACGTAGTGCATCGCACATTATTCAGGGAAGTTCCTCTACCCTAACTCAATGAATATATTAATCTGGAATATTCGAGGCATGCGTGCCTCTCTGCCCCGGTTACGTAATTTGATTCACGAGCATAAATTGAATCTACTTGCTTTGATCGAACCTAAACATACTCCCTCACAGATAACGGGATATGGTTTACGTCTTGGTTTCTCGCAGGCTTTTGTTTCGCAGTCTGAGCATATTTGGTTTTTTTGGCGGGATAATGAGTTTCGTTTGCTTGCCATGCAGGACAGGGATCAGGTGGTCCATCTTACATTACAGTCACTATCATTGCAATATACTTTTGTCCTTTCTTTGGTCTATGCGAAACATACACCCTCTCAGCGTCAGATACTTTGGCAATCCTTGTGTGACTTCAATACCACATTGCAATTACCCTGGCTAGTTGGGGGTGATTTCAATACTTTCCGTTCTCTGGAAGATCACAGTGGAAGATCCACTCCAGCACTGGCATCGTTAAAAGATTTTGATGAGTGTATCGAACACTGTTCTCTTGTGGCCCCCCCATATCATGGCACCCGATTTACATGGGCGGATGGCAGGGGTCTTGGCCGAGTTCGACGACGTTTAGACTGGATTTTTGTTAACTCCATGTTCCAAGATTGGTTTGAAAGCTTCCAGTTAACTCACTTGCCTCGGACGACATCAGATCATACACCACTCCTTTTGCTATGCAAAATGACGTCTCAACCATCCCGTCGCTGCTTTCGATTTTTGGATGCATGGCTACATCATTCAGATTTTCAATCTTATGTACAAATCGCGTGGCAATCCTATCCAACAACGGGTGGCATGCATGGTTTTTATCGAAAATTATTTGCTCTAAAGAAGGATATACAAAGGTGGAATAAGGTTGTCTTTGGAAATATT
Organism: Eustoma russellianum; assembly: GCA_036186865.1. Taxonomy (NCBI): domain Eukaryota; kingdom Viridiplantae; phylum Streptophyta; class Magnoliopsida; order Gentianales; family Gentianaceae; genus Eustoma; species Eustoma russellianum. The sequence goes on from AP025049.1 coordinate 8,242,284, forward strand.
TTCAGCAATCTGAAGCATGCAGAAGAGTTGCTGAATCATGCGGAAAGCCGTTGGGATGCCACACCCACGGAGGACATGCGGCATGCATATTATAAGGCCAAAGCAGATTATTTGCTTGCCTCAAACAATGAAATGCAGTTCTGGAGCCATAAAGCTAGGGTTAAATGGTTAAATGAAGGAGATGCTAATACTAGGTATTTTCACTCCCTTGTTAAAGGTAGACGCACGCAGCTTAGTATACAGCAAATCCAAAACTCTGAGGGCATTCTCCTTACTACTCCGGATGATATCATGGCTTCTGCGGTTGAGTTCTATACTACTTTATTTGCAAGGGAGGCAACGCACGATCACTCGAAGATTCTTTCGCACATTCCATGTTTACTATCTGCGCAAGACAATCTTATGCTCACTCAGCTTCCGTCAGAGACAGAGGTGAAGACAGCTGTGTGGAGTTTAGATCCTCAAAGTGCTGCAGGGCCAGATGGTTTTCACGGTACCTTTTTCCGATCCTGCTGGACAATTATACATTCGGATGTTCTAAAAGCAGTGCAGGAGTTTTTTCTATGGGTTCCGCAGCCAGCAGTCATGGCCGGTGCATTGATTACGTTGATTCTGAAGATACAATCTCCACAAACATTTAGTGACTTTCGCCCCATTTGTCTGACGAATTTTTTGAGTAAGGTTTGTACTCGTATACTTGCCACACGCCTTGGGACGCTCTTGCCGCGATTAATATCACCGGAGCAAACAGGATTCTTACCGGGACATGATATCTCGACACAAATATTATTAGCACAGGAGATGATACACATGATGGATAAAGGGGGGTCTCAATTGTGTTTGAAATTAGATATGATGAAGGCGTTTGACAGGGTAAGCTGGGAATACCTGGAGCTTTTATTGCATAAGTTTGGCTTTTCGGATTTCTTCATACGAGTGGTTATTAATCACCTTAGTGCCACACGGCTATCAGTGTTAATCAATGGCCAACCATCACCACAGTTTCGCCCTTTTCGAGGTGTAAAGCAGGGTGATCCACTATCTCCGCTGTTATTTATATTGTCATCTGAAGGTTTTAGCAGGGGCTTAAAGTCACTGACTGCGGCAGGACACATCCAATCTTTTCGGCTGGGGCGTATTCCATTTGCTATCACGCACTTTGCATATGCTGATGACTTACTCATTTTTCTACGAGGCACACAGCGTAACCTTCGTCATTTTCGAACATTCTTAACTCAGTACGAAACAGCATCTGGCCAAAAGGTTAATTATCACAAATGTAATATCATCCCTTCGTCAAATGTTGTCTCGCATCAGCAACGAACCTTTAAGGAAATTCTTGGTATGCGGCTCTCTTCGCTTCCCTTTCGGCATCTAGGCGCCTATCTACACAAAGGTATTAATAGGGCAATGTACTGCACCTCCTTGTTGCAACACATGGAGGCTCGTTTGAACGGGTGGCACACACGACTCCTTACACACGCTGGTCGATTAGTCCTGCTACACTCAGTGATTGCTGCTCTTCCATTACATATTTTAGCAGCAGGTGGTTTACCTAAATCAGTCATCCGCATTATCAATAGAAAAATGGCTTCTTTCTTTTGGGGCAACCGTCATCATTGGGTATCATGGTCCAAAATTACACGACCAATTGATGAAGGAGGTCTGGGTCTACGAGACCTTATTCAGTTACAACAGGCATATCATTGCAGAATCTGGTGGACATATCATAAAAATGATACTTTGTGGAGTAACTATATGCATATGAAGTATGGCAGAAGAGGTGATTTTGTGCCGCGACATCCAGACTCGACGATATGGAAATTAATCTGTCGCATACATCCTATGTGTATATCTCACACAACGGGTTCGGGGCAATTCCTTTCGTGGACACCGTCTTCTACAGGTGAGTTCTCACTTAAATCAGCATACAATGTTTGCCGGACATCCATCCCCACGCAACTATCATCAAAATTTATTTGGTTCAAGCATCACTCTCCATCCACGAAACTGTTGTTATGGCGTATCTTCAATTCTGCTTTACCTTTTGAGGACTACATTGGCCGCTACACTGTGATGTGCCCTACGCAGTGTCCTTTATGTAGGCAAGCTTCAGCCTCAGTTGCTCACGTCTTTATGCACTGTGATCGCATCTCTCCAATCTGGGCATTTTTTGCTTCAGAACTTCAGGGTTTGCTGCCGACAGTGTCCACTCTTCGGAGTTTTAAATATTGTTGTACCAGCACTCACTGTTTCAAACATCTGGAAACTCTATGCTCAGCTCACATATGGGGATTCAACATCCTTTTCAATCGCCATGCTGCGGAATGCTATACATTTTGACATTAATATGTGGATTCACAAGATACAAGGATCCAAACTTACAGTAGGATCAACTCTTTCTCTTTCCTGGATCCCACGCCTTCGACCTCCTCGCCTCAAGATTGTTAGATGGAAATGCCCGCCATCTGGTAGGCACAAGCTGAATGTGGACACCGCAGTCGGTGCTCGATATGCTGCAGGAGGAGCACTATTGCGCAATCATCATAGGGATTATGTGCGAGCCATATCCTTCCGTCTGCCACAATGCACACCATTGATGGCAGAAATTCAGGCAACTTTATTTGGTCTATTATATTTTCTTCCATTCTACCGATCAATTATGATAGAATCCGACTGTGCGCACTTGGTGTCGCGACTACAAACCACGCAGCAAATTTTTGGCAATTATCATCTGCACCTTTTACACTCGTTACTTCAGTCACATGGATTACAGATCACACATGTGTATCGAGAAACTAATATGGCAGCTCACTACTTAGCTCAGCACGCAATGCTTTGCCCTGAGACAGGATACATCGGCAGTCATAATCTTCCACCCTTGGTACATGCATCATTACTTCTCGATCTCACATCAGCGAGTCTGCGCGTAAGCTGATACTCAGGTCTTCCTAATGGATTGGCGTGTCTTGGTTTGTTCTGCCCGTACCATTCGTGTTACGGGCAGGCGTGGTATGATTTCTACTCCATCGCTGTACTGTCACATTTTCTTCATTTTCAGTACTTACATTATTTTCTTCTCTTCCACACGTGTTGTTTGGCGGATCCATTCCACTCCACTGAGGTGCACCCACCATGTTCGCTCAGCGCATTCTTTCCATCAAGCTTGGCGATTTACCGTCCTCTCTGCCTGTACTCCATTGAGTACAGGCAGACTCGGTATGATTTACATTCTCTTACACTATTGGATAGTGGCACACATTGTTAGTCCCCTTTATAACTTTCATGATTATTTGACATATGTTTCCTACCAAAACAATGCGGAGTTCCTTTGGATCTGGAGCATTCGCATGACGACTGGATCCAATGGTGTGGCTTATTTGCCCACACACTTATCTACTGTTGCACTTTTACTGAAGGGTTTGGCCTGTCTTGTAATTGCTGCCGGCACATTAGTTTGTGCTGGCAGGCGGGGTATGATCTTCAACTGTTTCTCTTCCAGCAATCCATTACCTACGTTTTCACTGCTTTACTCAGCACTTATTTTCTTCTCTGCATGGCTGCAATATTGGCTCGGCATGGATATACCACCCGCTTACATGAGAGCTGCGACAACAATGGGTCATTTCCGAACGAAGAAACTCGACAAGATACTCATTCTAGTGTATTGGTACAACCAACAGGATTGTTATGTTTTTCATTTATTTGATGGATTCGATGGTGTATATCAACACTCCATATATATAAATATGTACGCTTTTTCCTTCGCCAAGGTTTTATCCACAAGGGTGGTTTTACTTGGCAAGGTTTTAATGCGGCATATCATATATTATATGGATGATGATAATCGCATATTTAATTCTTACCATATTCCTTTTTTGTAATAAGGTATTCCTCCGCCAAAAGAGGGCTTATTCTAATAAAATTTTTGGGTTATATATATATATATATATATATATATATATATATATATATATATATATATATATCTGTGTGTGTGTGCTTATTTGTTTGCATATTTGACAATTTTTATGATGGTCAATAAATAACTATTAGATAGTTATTAATCAAACATTTGATAGTAGTGAGTATGCAAAACAAAGGTCTCTATTATTATTTTTCACACTGGTTGGTGACTAATTAGTATAAGTTACTCATTGATCACTATAAAATTTACCATATATGAGATGACAAGCAGAGAGAGTTGAAACGGTGCTATTGGGATTCTGTGTAAGTAGTATTAGTTGTAGATAATATTAGATGTTGTTGTAGATAAAGTTGAGTTGTTGTAAAGGATAGAAGATAGACTTAGATAGTCTTGTTGTAGTGGTTAAGATATCCCATATTCTAGGGATCACCTTTTGATTGTTTTACTTATACGCAGTCTGTATGCATTATACGATTGAGAAATACCAATATCAAATTATACGATTCTTCATGGTATCAGAGCAAAATTGATCCATCTCTCAAATTGGTCGTCAGTTTGTGTTCTTACGATATCCTTTTTTTTTGTTTCTATAAAAAAAATTCAACGTCATTAGTTTTTGCAAACCAAAGTAGCATTTTTTGTTGGTTTGCATTTCTTGGTCATTCTGTCAATCCGTTTTGGTGTCGTACACCATCATATTTTTGTCGTCGCACGTCGGTCTCCTCTGCAGTATTTTTTGAACTTGTTTTTTTGTATGTCACCCTAGTTTCTCGCAGTCATGGTGAATCACTGTGGAACAGTTATGAGTTCCACAAAGCCCGCGGTTTCAGAGGATGTGAAGTCCCTGACCGTGCAGGGAGATGTATCGGTAGCCCCTGCTTCTGCGGGACTTACTCTTGCCCAACAGCAGCAATTGGCTCAATTTGTTGAACACTTGAACAGAGGTAATTTTGGGTCGAATATCCCGATCGCAAGCAAAAGTGAACCTGGTATGGTACCTTTTATCCCTTCCTTGTCCACTGGTTGGCTTTTTGACAGTTGAGCCAACGCACATATTATAAATAATTTGTCCATGTTTACGACTGTTCTTAACGATAAGGTTGCAGCAACAGTTCAAATACCCGATGGTCGGCATGTCCCAGTCCGAGCGATTGGAACTGTTAAACTTTCAGATTCCTTGACTCTGCATGATGTCTTGGGGGTTCCAGATTTCGCTTTTAATTTGAATTTCTGTTAGTCGTTTGGTGAAAGATTCAAACTGTGTACTGACTTTTGGTTCGGCGTTCTGTGTTCTGCAGGAAATGCCGTCGAGAAAGCTGATTGGCGTGGGTAGACAACATGATGGTCTGTATAGCCTCCTTCTCAATTCGTCCAGTGACACCCGCCCCCTTCACAATTCAGCCAGCCTCACTCTTGCCGCAATCAAAGACGATGAGTCAGTCTGGCATCGTCGTATGGGTCATCTTCCTCTCTCAAAATTTCGTTTCATACCTTCTATCGTTGTGTCAAATAAAGCAGTTTTTTGTGATGCTTGTAGTCGGGCAAAGCAAGCGCGTATCCCATTTCCCGTTAGTACAAGTCTAACTTTACAGTCTTTTGATCTTGTTCATTGTGACATTTGGGGGCCTTATAAAACACTTAGTTTATCTGGTGCACACTATTTTTTGACTATCGTTGATGATTATAGTCGCAGTACTTGGGTATATCTGATGGGTTCAAAGTCTGAAACTAGTCGTTATTTGCTACATTTCTTTAATTGGGTCCGTACACAGTTTGGGCGTCCTGTTAAACGTGTTCGTAGTGATAATGGGCTAGAGTTTACTAGTACTCCTATTCTTAGTTATTATGCTACTCAGGGGATCGACCCACAAACATCTTGTGTTTACACTCCACAACAAAATGGTGTTGTGGAGCGTAAACACCGTCATATCTTAGAAGTCGCTCGAGCTCTTCGTTTTCATGCTAATTTACCTATCAAGTTCTGGGGCGAGTGCATTTTAACTGCAGTTTATCTCATTAATCGCATGCCTACTCGTGTTCTCCAAAATAAAACACCTTATGAAGTTTTGATGTGGAAGTTACCCACTTATACTCATCTTCGTGTTTTTGGTTGTCTTTGTTATGGTTACACCCATCGCGGTACTCGTGATAAGTTTGCTCCTCGTTCTGCCCCAGGTATCTTTCTTGGTTATCCACATTCAGAACGGGTTACAAAATCTTTGATTTATCTAGTCGCAAACTTTATGTCAGTCGCGATGTGTTTTTTCGTGAAACTGTTTTTCCTTTTGGTATGGCCTCTTGTGTTGGCAGTTCTTCATCACTAGTCCCAGCTTCCCTTCGTCCGACTTGCTAGGATGGTGCCGTTCCATAGCTGCCTGCTCACTTGTCTTCTTCGGCTGATAACCCAGCTTCAGCAGGACCGCCTCCCACATCGGCTGAGGCCTCCCCTTCAGCTGGTCCCAATTCTAATCCGTCCAATTCCTTCCAGCATTCGGCTGTACCGTCCAGTCCTCCGCCTGTGTCTCAGCCTTGCACGCGAGATCGCCGACAGCATCAGCTGCCGCGACATCTCGCTGATTTCGACGTTGCATTACCTTCTTCACTTGTGCCATCTGCTGTGCCATCCACACCTACGACTAATTCTACGGTCTTATGCTCGGTTATCACCATCTTACCACTGTTTTGTCGCGGCCATCACTAAAAGGGATGAGCCAGTTTCTTTTTGTCAGGCCGTTAAACATGCACATTGGTGTGAGGCGATGCAACGTGAAATATCTGCTCTTGAAGCTAATCAGACTTGGACTGTTGTCCCTTTACCACCTAATAAGCGCACTATTGACTCCAAATGGGTCTACAAGATCAAGTATAATCCTGATGGTTTTATTGAGCGCTACAAGGCCCGTTTAGTTGCTCGTGGGTACACCCAGATTGAGGGTACGGATTTTCATGAAACTTTTGCTCCTGTGGCTAAGTTAGTCATTGTTCGATGTTTACTTACTATTATCGTGGCCCGTAGTTGGCATATCCACCAGTTGGATGTCAACAACGCCTTCTTGCATGGCGATCTTACGGAGGATTTCTATATGCGTATTCCGCTCGGTTTTTCACGTGAGGGGGAGCGTAATGTTTTTAAGCTCTGCAAGTCTTTATATGGTTTGCGTCAAGCGTCCCGTAATTGGTATGCTAAATTTACATCTGCTATTGTTGCCGTTGGTTATGTGCAGTCTGATGCTGATCCTTCATTGTTTGTGTTGTCCGCCGAGTCTTCTTTTGTGGCAGTTCTAATCTATGTTGATGATGTTATTGTGAATGGAAATGATCTTGCACGTATCACGGCGTTAAAGACCTATCTTGATCATAAATTTAAAATCATAAACTTAGGCCCACTCAAATATTTTCTTGGCATAGAAGTCGCCCGTTCGTCGACTGGCATGGATTTAAATCAGCGTAAGTATGTTCTTGATATTCTCATAGAGTGTGGGTTACTTGGTTGTCGCCCGGCAAGTACCCCGATGGATCAGAAGGTTCGTTTCGCTGACTCTGATCCTTTGATAGATTATCCCGCTTTCTATCGTCGTATCGTTGGTCGTCTTCTTTATCTTACAGTTACTCGTCCTGATATTTGCTATGCTGTTAACACTCTGAGTCAGTTTATGCATGCACCACGCAAATGCCATCTTGATGTTGTCTTCCATTTGTTGCATTATCTTAAACAAGCGCCAGGCCAGGGTCTTTTCTTGTCCGCTACAACGCCCTTGCATCTTACCGCATATTGTGATGCGGACTGGGCTGGCTGTCTCATCGCTCGTCGTTCCACTACTGGTTATATGGTGTTTCTTGGTTCTGCTCTTATTTCTTGGCGTTCTAAAAAGCAGCCTGTTGTTTCTCGTTCGTCTGCTGAGGCTGAGTATCGTGTTATGGCTTATGCCACAAGTGAGATTGTTTGGCTTCGCACGCTTTTGCGTGACTTAAGGGTACCGGTTTCTCAGCCTATTGCACTTCATTGTGATAATCAAGCGGCTTTACATATTGTTGCTAATCCTGTTTTCCATGAACGTACTAAGCATATTGAGATTGACTGCCATTTTGTCCGACAGCATTATGTCGCAGGCCACGTTTTGCCGTGCAAGGTTCCCGCCGCCCAATAGTTAGCCGATGGCTTCACTAAGCCTTTGGGTCTGGATAATTTTCGCCGTTTTCTTGGCAAGTTGGGCATGGTCAACATTCATGCGCCAACTTGAGGGGGAGTATTGGGATTCTGTGTAAATAGTATTAGTTGTAGATAATATTAGTGGTTGTTGTAGATAAAGTTGAGTTGTTGTAAAGGATAGAAGATAGACTTAGATAGTCTTGTTGTAGTGGTTAAGATATCCCATATTCTAGAGATCACGTTTTGGTTGTTTTACTTATACGCAGTCTGTACGCATTATACGATTGAGAAATACCAATATCAAATTATACGATTCTTCCGGTGCAACAAAAGTTCTTTCAACGAGAAGCAGGCCGCATCTAGGATAAAGATGTTGGAATTTACTGCATCTTCTTGGAGCTCGACGGCCTTCCTTTTGTCAACTGAAAAGTGGTATACCAAAATTATAACCAAAAACCCACACATACTAAACAACAAATGAACCTTCAAGTTTGTGCACAACTTAAATTATCAAACTCTATTAATTCTTATTTTTTAAACACTTTTGATAAGTTATAAATTATACATATTTTACGTACCCTTCATATTTAATAATTTTAAATAATAAATTGGATTAATATTGATGGAAATTTCATGTTTTTTAATTGGGGTTAATTTTTATAAATATAATTAAATTAATATAAATATGTAGAAAATATTACTTTTATTTGATTTATTTTTCTGGTATGAAAATACTTCATTTTGAAGGAAAAGATTAAATATGTCAAATGGAGCAATCAATAATGAATTCTAGAAGAAAAAACAATGTAGCATGACTTCCAACGCAATTTCCGACCATTAAAGTGTCTGGATCAAATTATGGTGTATCAAAGTTGTAGCCCATGAAAAGAGAATTCGATGTCAATTTGAATCACTCATTTTAGATAAGCTTAGCTCTGGATGTGGTCTAAAAGCCGAATGGCTGTTAAACTAACTGCAATAATCTTATTTAAATCAGATTTTCTTATAGGATTAGATTTCTTTCTACAATGAAACAACTTGGCTACTTCCAACACCACAAAAAAATTGTGGTTTGCCGACGGAAAAATCACCGACGAACAACGTATAGTCGTTGTTTCGTCGGTAATAGCGACGACTCTGCGACCAAAATAATGTAGTCGCTAATTGCGACGAAAGTACGATGAAATTCGTTGTCGCTAAAAGAAAAATAGTCAGTCAGGTGAATTACGTCGGTGATTTGTCGGTGTCTCGTCGCTATTCTGCGTGTTTTTGTTCGTCGCTATTTAGTTTATAATGCTTCGTCGCTATGTCGTCGCAAATGTGTCGCTAAAAGTATAAAATAAATTCGTCGTTTACTAAGTTCTTGGAGTTGTGTATCGTCGTTTTTTTGTCAATGAAACCCGTATGTGGCAAATGTTTTGAATTACTTTCCGTTCGTAATTCGGTTTGTCGTTGTGTCGTCGCAGATACATCGAGAATTAAACACGTGTATTGATTAAGGAAAAAGAAAGCGGTAATTTGGAAAAATACTCATTCATTTAATAATAAGAAGTTACATTATCAAACGAAAAAATAAAAAAAAATCTAAAAAGAGATGCGGAGATGGGCCGTTCACTCTTCGTCATCGGACGAAAGAGTGGCCGCGACATTCTCCGCAAACTCTTTGAGAAGGCGCTTGAGCTTGTAGTATCTAAATTTCATCTTCCGCAGCCTTCTAGTCATGTAGTGCAGTTGCCGCGACTGCTGATGCATGTTTGCCATCAGCATACGGAAGTCGGCGTCCTGCACCGGCATTTGTTCTTGATCATCCTGATGCGGCGGTGGGCCATAGACAGATACAGAACCCTCTCGCTCAACCAATGGTGGTTGAGGAGGAGGCCCTTCTGGAGGGGCACTGTTTGCCCGTCCACCACGCCTTGGGGTTCTTTTAAAACGACGCGGCATATTTTGATTATTTATAACGTTCTATGTGTGTATGTATAACAGCGGATGTTTGGGGTATAAATAGTGAAATGAGCGACGACATAGCGACGACATAGCGACGCATTTGTCAACCATTGGGAATGTGCAGTGAATGTGCAGTGTGTGCAGTGAATGTGCAGTGATGACCTTTCGGATGTTATAGCGACGACGTAGCGACGAATTAGCGACGTATGTTTATCGTACTATGCAACCGTTGGGAACTGAACTGACACTGCCGAATAGCGACAACTTGGCGACGGAATAGCGACGAAACGCGTCGAATAATGTGAAGAGACGTTTTCCGTCGCTGTTTCGTCGGTAAAGCGTCGGTAAATTCAAAAAAAAAACCCGCGAAGCCCGTTCTTCTCATTGTATTTAGTTTTTCCGTTTTTCGTCGATACGGTTAGTAGGTTTTTGTCGTTCTATTAAGTTTCGTCGAAGATATAGTTAGGTTTCGACGATACGGTTAATAGGTTTTTGTCGTTCTATTAAGTTTCGTCGAAGATATATATAGTTAGTAGGTTTTCGTCGTTGTATTAGGTTTCGTCGGTATATAGTTGATGTTTAGTCGGTGAATTAGTCGGAAGAAATTTTTCTTAACCACATTTTGCGTATACAGGTGCGTCGTCAGGATTCGTAAGAGATTAAACACGTGTTATAATTATTAAGAAAACAAATACGATATTAAAAAACAAACTTCATTAATATAAAATTAAAAATTAAAAATTACAAAATATAATAAGAAATATTTAAAAAAAGCTAAATAGCGAAGAGTAGCCACTCACTGTTCGTCATCCGAACAGAGAGAAGCTATACTCTCCGCACACGCCTTCAGTTGGCGTCTCAACTGTGCAGATTTGGATTTAATCCGCATCTGCCTTTTATCTATGTAGTCGAGACGCTCTTCCTGAACCGTGACATGCGCCCTCACCTCATCTAACATTTTCCACAGATCTCGTACTTCTGTTTGGAGTTCGACAATTTGTCGATCCCGGCGAGGCTCAGAGGGCTCTGGTGGGGGAGGAGGTGGGGGAGGAACAGTTGAAGAAGAAGGCACTTCAGTTGGCGGTGTTGCCGCCCTACCACCACGTCCACCACGTCGTGCTTGCGCTTTAATACGAACCATTTTGGATTATAAAATAGTTGTTTTATATGTTGTTGTGGGCACACGCTGATCCACTGTCTATATAGTGAAATCAGCGACGACATAGCGACGAATTAGCGACGCAAAACATCGTAAGTTGTAAGCATGGGGAACTGGACGGACTGTCTTTTACCGACGACGTACCGACGACTTAGCGACGAAACACGTCGTACGGAATGAAGAGACGTTTTGCGTCGCAATGTAATCGGTACTTCGTCGGTAAAAGCATATCAAACGACGTGTTTCGTCGCTGGTCGTCGGTACGTCGTCGGTATATGTGTTTGTTTGTCTCCGGAATTTGTGTTTCTTGTTCGTCGATGTTCGTCGCTAAGTCGTCGGTATATGTGTTTGTTTGTCTCCGGGATTTGTGTTTCTTGTTCGTCGCCGTTCGTCGCTAAGTCGTCGGTATTGTGTGCTTGTTTGTGGGTAACGTACTGGGAACGATAAAACCATTGTCTTTCTTCTTCTCTTCTTTTCTTCTCCCATTCTTCTCTCATTTCAAACACATCAATCATCAATTTTGAACGAAAATACAGAAGTGTGGAATTTTTATTTTTTCTACACACGAAAAAAGATAGCTGCTGTTAGTTTCAAGGTGTAGCGAGAAAATGGATCCGAGGAGAAGCGATAGAAAGTGGATGTACCAGAGAGTATACAACGGGGAGTGGTGTTTTAGATTTGTTGAAGGTCTCGAAGAATTTATTGATTTTGCGACGAGTAATGAAAGTGGAACGCAGATTAGATGTCCGTGCAAGAAATGCAAGAACCGTAAATATAAGGATCCGGGTGACGTGAGGGTTCACATATTGAAACAAGGTTTCGTCCACAATTACCATACATGGTACTGTCACGGCGAATATGAGGGGGCGTCTACATCTGCAACTGTACACGTCGAAGGGGGACCCGGTCAGGTTAATGCCGAAGAAATAGGCGAGGGATCTCACAACCCATACATGCAGATGGTGACAGACGCAGCCGCTGGCGCATTTACCGGAGAGCAGTTGTTACAAATGCAGGATCCGGATGAACAGCCGCGTACATTCGTGGAGGAAGATCCGAACCCTCAGGCGAGACAGTTTTTTGAGATGCTGAACGCCGCCAACACGCCGCTGTATCCTGGTTGCGGTAGTCACACACAGATGTCCATGATCGATCGGATGACGAGCATGAAGACGGAACACCGCATGACGGAGAGATTGTACGATGGGATGTGTCAGCTGATGAGGGAATCTCTTCCTGAAGGGAACACAATGGTCGACAGTTTTTATTCGACGAAGAAACAGCTGCAGGCGTTGGGACTGCCGGTTCAGAAAATCGATTGTTGTTCAGAGGGGTGCATCATATACTGGGGCATCAACGAGGATAAAGACATGTGCAGGGTCTGTGGGACAAGCAGGTGGAGAACGAACAAAAGAAACCGGAACGTGCCAAGAAAACAATTTTACTATTTACCTCTCGCCCCTAGACTGCAGAGGCTATACGCATCCGGTGCCACAGCTAGCCAGATGAGGTGGCACGCGGAGCACTACACGAAAGACGGTGAGATGTGCCATCCATCTGACGGCGAAGCTTGGAGGACGTTCGATGCGACGCATCCGGGTTTTTCGTTGGAGACAAGGAACGTTAGGTTGGGTTTATGCACCGACGGGTTCAACCCGTTTGGACAGTCGGGAGAGCAGTATTCGTCGTGGCCTGTAATCGTGACGCCGTACAATCTACCGCCTTGGATGTGCATGAAGAAGCCTTACATGTTCTTGACTGTGATCGCACCAGGTCCTAGGAATCCGAAACAGAAGATCGACCTATACCTGCAGCCGTTGATACAGGAGCTGAAGTGGTTATGGGAGTTTGGCGTGGAGACGTTCGATGTATCGACTAAACAAAACTTCCAGCTACGCGCCGCGCTGATGTGGACGATCAGTGACTTCCCGGCTTATTCTATGTTGTCGGGGTGGAGCACAGCGGGGAAATACGCTTGCCCTTGCTGCATGAAGCAAGCGAAGACGATGTCCTTGAAACATGGACGTAAGATAAGCTGGTTCGACAGCCATAGGAAGTTCCTGCCCAGACGTCATTTGTACAGAAGGAACGTGACGGCGTTCATGCCTGGCATTGTCGATAAGGACACAAAGCCCGAGCTCCTCACGGGTGCAGAGGTGCTGCAGGAGATAGACAGTTGTGGATTCGTGGGGGTCGCTGATGATCCGGACGGTAGTCACAACGCAGACCTGGCTCGTTACTGTATCGGGTGGAAGAAGAGAAGCATATTCTGGGAGCTTCCGTACTGGAAGAGCAATATGATCCGACATAACCTGGATGTCATGCATATTGAGAAGAACGTGTTTGACAACATTTTCAATACAGTGCTGAATGTGCCAGGAAAAACAAAAGACAATTCGAAGGCACGACTTGATATGCGCGACCTCAACATGCGACCGGAGCTGCATCCCGTTGGCACATCATACATGCCGAAGTCCTCGTACACGCTGAATGCGGAGCAGGTCAGTGCGTTGTTATCGTGGCTAGGGACGGCTAGATTTCCTGATGGCCATGTTTCGAACCTGTCGAAGAACATCGACGTGAATAAACGCGGTTTGCACGGGATGAAGAGCCACGACTGTCACGTGTTCATGCAACGGTTGATGCCCATTGCATTCCGCGAGCTGCTTCCAACCAATGTATGAGAAGCAATTACCGAGATGAGTCTGTTCTTCAGATGTCTTACAGCCACGAGACTCAGGGCGGATGATATGTCAAGGCTGGAGGGCGAAATCCCAGTGATCATATGCAAGCTGGAAACTCTATTCCCTCCGGCCTTCTTTGATTCAATGGAACACCTGCCAGTTCATCTACCATACGAGGCACGTGTTGGTGGTCCTGTTCAGTACAGGTGGATGTATCCGTTCGAGAGGTACTCTTTTTTATGTGCATGACATTCTTATGTGTCTAAGCGATATGCATTTGAACATATATTCACTATATGAACAGATATCTCAGGCATTTGAAGCTGAACATCAAGAACAAGGCGAAAGTCGAGGCCTCTATGTGCAATGCCTATCTGACGGAGGAAGCATCGACCTTCGTGTCTCATTACTTCGAGCCAGATGTCCCGTCGAGGTGCAGAGATGTTCCCCGGAACAACGACGGCATTTCCAGATCCGGTGTCCTCCCAATATTCACACATCCGATCAGATTTCACGGACAGGGAAAGGAAATGATATTGGGGGACAGCGAGCTGAAGATTGCTCATTCTTATGTTCTGCGCAACTGCCGTCAAGTCGACCGTTTCCAGAGGTATAAACGATTTCCCATTTTATTTTGTAAATACCTTGCGATACTCTATCCATTATGTTACAAAGATATACAGGGTACTCATTCGTAATTTGCTTCAGCTTGTTCGTTGATTTATTGCAACACCGTTCACCGAGTATATCGAGCGATGCAATAAACAATGAGTTAGATTCCAAGTTTGCTGATTGGTTCAGGTGGCATGTAAGTTTAGTATTTGCCTGTTACGTGTACGATATGTGATACACATTTATTGCCCCGTTGATGTATACTTACTTGTCCCTTTACAGGCGAGCAAAGGTCATCTGGCTGACGATGAGTACGGTTACATTCTGACGCCAGTAGCCGAGGGTCCATTGAACAGAGTCACGCGACACGACATGTGTTTTGTCAACGGGTATAGATTCCACACAGTCTCCCATGCCAGCCGAAAATCGTCGGAGAACAGCGGAGTGTGTGTCAAGCGTTATGACAATAGCCCGGACGAGGATGACTTCTACGGCTACCTTACTGACATCATTGAGCTCGAATATCCCGCATTGCCTATAAAGCGGGTGGTCCTATTCAAGTGCGAATGGTACGATCCAACTCGAGAAGGTTATCGCGTTGGCACAAAAGTCCACGACCAATATAAGTTGGTAGACATACACCAAGGGCGACGGTACAGAAAATACGATCCATACGTTTTGGCTAGTCAAGCGTCCCAGGTGTACTATCTATCGTATCCAACAACGAGGATGAATGCGAGCTCAAAAGACTGGCGAGCCGTGTGCAAAGTGAAATCGAGCAAGTTTGATGTGAGTATACAGACAGTTTCAGATGGTATGGACGCCGCATTTCAAGAAGAAAACCCGTCCGTTCTAGATACGACACATGTTCAACTGCACGACCTCCCTCTAAATGACCCCAACGGCGGTTTTATCGAAATTCATCTCAACATACAACCGTCTGACAATATTGAAGACGTAGTCGAAGACGAATACGAGGATGAAGAGGACGACGAGCATGTAGATGAAGATGAAGATGAAGACGAAGATGAAGATGCGTATGAGGATGCAGATGACCAGGAAGATTGACGTTAGCCAAAATTTTTTATGTACCTCTTTATATGAAAGTGTGTATGTGTTGATGTACTTATATTCATGTATATACTACTTTATATTTTGTATTATTTTTTTTTCAAAAATGATAACACCGACGCGTTACCGACGAAATCTTTCGTCGCTAAATTTGAAATAACGACGACCATGAAAAATAGCGACGAAACTAAATAGCGACAGAAGTTCCGTCGCTATGTCGTCGCAAAATTTCATAGATATAAGCTGAAATTCCCTTCTTCTTCCCCATTTCCCTCCCCCCGCGAAAACCTCCCCTCCCTCCGGCGAAAACCCCCCCTCGCGAAGAAATCCCCTCCGGCGAACCCCCCCCCGACGAGCTTCCTCTCCGTTGACCTCCCCTCTCCGGTTAGTTTTTCTTCCTATTTCGTTTTTATTGCAATTACCGTATATATATGTATATGTATATGTATATTTCGTTTTTATGTATATGTATGTATGTACCGTATGTATGTATGTACCGTATGTATGTAAATGTATATGTATATTTCGTTTTTATGTATATGTATGTATGTACCGTATGTATGTATGTACCGCATGTATGTATGTACCGTATGTATGTATATGTATATGTATATGTATATTTCGTTTTTATGTATATGTATGTATGTACCGTATGTATGTATATGTATATGTATGTATTTCGTTTTTATTGCAATTACCGTATGTATGTATATTTATATGTATGTATATGTATGTATATGTATTTAATAGATTTGTAAATGTATGTATATGTATATGTATATGTATGTATATGTTTTTAATACATATATACACGCACATATACATATATACGGTACACGCACATATACATATATACGGTATATGTATGTATATGTTTTTAATACATATATACACGCACAAATACATATATACGGTACATATATACGGTACATATATTTAATTTCGTATTTAAATATAGTTAAATTTGTAAAAACTGTTTTTAATAGATTTGTAATATATCTTTTGTAATTTTTGTATATAAATATATGTAAAATTATTAGAAACTGTTTTTTTTTTTGTAGAATTATGTATGTATATATATTTTTCCTATTTAAATATATTTATAATTATATAATCTATTTTTGGTACATATATGTATATGGTATATATATGTATATACGGTATATATATATATGCATATACGGGTATATATATGTATATACGGGTATATATGTATATGGTATATATATGTATGTACGGGTATATACGGGTATATATGGTATATATGCACCAATATTGTTGTTAAGGTTGAATTAGTTGAAATGTGGTGTGCTTGCCAATGAATGATGCATGTACAAACTGTTTTGTAAGAGGTTTGCATATGATTTTCGGTATGATTTGCATTTGTCTTTGGAGAGGCTATTAAGGCTGGGAAACCTCCGTTTAAAAATTATTAATATGTTCCTCTCAGATCTGATGGCTAGTGACGGTTTACCGACGAGATCCACATATCCACCATCTACACAGGACCTTCAAGGAGAGTTCGATGCGTTCATTCATCAGCATGATACGTATGCCTCGGTTTCGACCGCCGCTCTGGCTGCGGACTCAGACCTTTTACGGTCTGCCGACATGTCCGCACCCCCCAGACATACGACGCCACCCACACCCAGCGTTTCAGCACCTCATCCGGCGTCTGATGCGGCATCGGACCAGGGTGTCATATCAGGGCGTCGTCCCCTCCCTTGGTCAAATGATACCCATACGCAAGTAATGATTAATTTATTTAACATGTTTTCAAATATATTTCACGCGTTATTTTTTTCCTAACAACTTAAACTCTTTCAGGTTTGGATCGGACAATGGCGCGCTTTCCGGTTGCATCACCCGGTCCTTCCACCTGAGGCTTGACCCATCTGGATATACCTGGGGCCGTGTCACCCCGGAGACACGTAGGTTCTACTGGGATGAGTTTCAGGTATTCAAATTTGATAAATTTCACTTTTTGATGCGTAATCAATCATTACTTTTCTAACCACACTTTTATTATTCCTCCGTATGATAATTGCAGAAGTCGTACAGCTGGCCAGCCGACATCGCCCGCGACGTGGAGCAAACGCTACGGGGACTTCGTCAACTCCCTCAAGACCAAGTCGGAGCGTGACCCCACGTGGATAAGGCCTGCCTACGTATCCGAGGCCGTCTGGGCGGCGTGGGTAGAAGGGTGGAGGGACCCTGCTTACCAAGCCCGCAGCGCCCGGAACGCGGCGAACCGGCGCAGCGGCAACGTACAGGGCCCAGCACCTGCCACACACTCAGGTGGATCGGTTTCCCACGCCACCACGATGCGTTCTATGGTGAGTATTTTAATATTGGATTATAACGACCTTCATTGATTTCATTGGATTATTTACATTCATCGACTTAAGTGGATTATTTACATTCAGTGAGTTAAGTGGATTATCTATATTCGTTGATTACTTATGTTGTGCTGTTCTTTTTTGGTATTCGTATATGGTTACTTTAAGTGGTACATGTGATTTGACTTGGGAGAGGCCTTTAAGGTCGGGATACCTCCGATAAACGAATAGGTCATGCCGAAATTTTTAAAAATTCTGCATATCACTAACATATTTTATTTCATTCTTTCAGCACCAGGAGACGGGGGAGTGGCCAGCCTCCTACGATCTCTTCTACAAGACGCATCGGAAGAGAGCCTCCGACGGAACGGAGGACTGGATCACGACGAAGGCCCGCGACATCAGTGTAAGTAGACTACGATATCATTTGTTTTTTTCCTTAGTTTGTTTTATTGCTAAACCATAACAATTCATATTCTCATTTCAGGACGAGTACAACAGATTACTCGCAGATAGGGGCGAACAGGCCGACAAGAACCGCGCTTATTGGGATGCAGTTCGGACCGTCGGCCCTCAGAATAACAAGAAGAAGGAGGTGTACGGGGTTGGATCAGCAGCGCCGCGATTCTTTTCCGAAGTTCTGCATCCAGGTGCTTCCTCTGAGGCCAGCACCTCCGCGCCTTCTGCGACGCCAGAGGATATTTTGCGCCTGGAAGCAGATAATGCGGCGCTGCAGTGTGAGATAGAGTCCATCAGGACGAGGCAAGAGGAGAGTTTACAGGCACTGCAGTCGCAGCAGCAGGCGATGCAGCAGGCGCTTCAGCAGGCGTTTGAGCATGCGCAGCATCAGACGATGCAGGTGCAGCAGGCAACGAACCAGCAAATCTTCCAGCTGTCGCAGGTCGTCATGACTTTCATTTCCAACTCCTCGCAGCCTCAGCCTCAGCCTCAGCCCCGCCCTCCTGATGGTCACTCTTCTCCGCATGATCCCCCTCCATCTTCCTCTTCATAGTTTTTTATTTTTTCATTGTTTGTACAGTCTATTTCATTTGTTGTATTGACATTTTCTTTGTACTTTTATATATTCTATCTGACAATTTTACGGATTCTATTTCGTTTGTGTTGTTTAATTATACGAACTTGAATGCGCAAATACCGTATTACTGTATAATATTTGTACAAATGATTTAATATACAAAATAAAATATATTATAGAAATTAAATAATAATAATAAAAACTTTTTAATTAATAATGTATTAATATTATTAATAAATCAAAAAAAATTTAAAATTTAATATTAAATAATGTATTTAAAATAATTATTAGTAAATTTAATATTTTTAAAAATAACAAATACCGACGAACCGGCGACGAAATTGGTCTGTCGCAGATCGGAAATAAAAAAACAAAAATTTAAAATTAGCGACGAAAAGACATATTAACGACGACATTTTGCGACGAAATAAAACGGAAACAAAAAATAAAAAAATAATAAATAGCGACGGTAAAACATATACCGACGAAATTTTGCGACGAAATTCTTTGTCGCAGAACATTAATAAAAAAATAAAAAATACGAAATAGCGACGAAATAATTTACCGACGAAACAGCGACAACAGAAAAAAGGTCGCAGACCTGACAGTTTCTCGTCGCAGTTTTGCGACGATACACCGACGCAATTTTTTTCGTCACAATACAGCGACGCATTGCCGACGAAATTTGCTTTGCGACAAGCCGTATAACGACATTCATTTTTCGTCGCTATTTCGTCGCTATATGCCTGTAGCGACGAAATAGCGACGTTTTTTGTCTGTCGCTATAGGCTTTTGTTTTTGTGGTGCAAGACCCTTACGTATGAAATTTACAGCTCAATGACACTTTATAAGTAGTGGTAGATCTCTCACATTTCCTCTTAGACGATCTTTTCTCCTCTCTAGAGTTTTAGACAATTATTCTAAAGCACTTTCTATTTAAAAATTATTTTTCTTATGTGCTGCTTTGGAGCTCAAACTATGAAGGGCTAAACTCTGGATTGTCTCTAGTAGGTTAATGCTTTCTTCTTGTTTAATTGGTACGGTTATGTTTTAATTGTGTTACTACATGTACCTAGTTATTCTCATTTAACTGTATGATTTATGTGATTTATCTAGATAGTTGCTAGATAATCACCAGCAAATCTACCACTAGAATTAGTAATAATGTCGGTGTTTATTCAATTCAAGGTAGAGAATATTATTCGGCTTTGAATCTTTATAAATTAGGGCTAGATTAAGACAATAATATTGTGATTAATCAATCTAATTTGATCAATTGAGATCTGCTTCCCCTGTTTAGTGCGGTTCTTTAATCAATTAATCAGTTAGAGACTAGACGCTTTCTTCTAGGTATACAATCTGGTTACATGAAAATAGCTTGGGTAATCTTGCTATTAGACTTTTTGCATGACAAGAATTAACCTTTTGTTGTCTATGAACTAATTAATTGAATAAAGATAGCAAGTTTGCCAGAGAAGATTGCTAGATATATTATTGATTTGGAAATTTTGGTAATTTATCCGTATTTATAGAACCTACATTATTCGTTTAGCTTGCGTAAGTAGATTATTTGTGCTATTGGTCTAAATTTCTCTTTGAAACGATCCCTATGTAGCGCCTCGGCCCGATACTAGACATCGGCACTAGTGCATCCGCCGTAGTCTACTACGAAAACTACGAAGCGTCAAAGCAGATCAAGCACACGTCATCCATAATGTAAGATGAATTAACGGAAACGTCGTAAAATTTAAAACTTCAATAACAACAATAAACCCAAATGAAATACAGCGGAAATAAAACGTGTTCGGAAAAATGCCTAATATATCCTCCAATACAAAATATCAAACAATAAGTCTTTCAACTAAAAAGAAAATGAACGTAAATCATCCCCTTCAGTGACCATCATCCCAATGAGCCCTGCTCCTCGTCGTCTTCTACAAAGATCATTTCGTACTCTGGCTCACCTGAAAAGAAGATGGTGTATCTATTCTTAGCGAAAACATCGGTAGCAAGTAACCCGTCTATACACCTTATGCGACCACATAGGACGAGTCACCAGTACATAAATCAATGCCCAAAATAAGATGCTTGGGTTAGCAAATAACACCTTTATAACAACTCATCAAAGCCAAATAAGTCACATAAATGACACACAAATACGGAACCAACACAACATGTCAGATCTTATGCTTCGTGTTCCATGTTGCATGTAATTCTTTAAAACCACACACTGAACTAAACAAAACCCTTACATATGCCTTCTTCCGCAAACATGTCACGCGTGTCATTTCACAAAACTTTTCACAATTCTTCTTATCTTATTCTTTGCGTACAGAACTTTATACCATGTGGGTGATCAATCCACAACAAACAGAATTTTATACCCCGTACTGAAAGGTACAGGGCCCCATATCATAAACTTTATACCCTGTTGTTGATTCACATGTCATGCTTTTATACCCTGCCACTGCAGGCGTGACTTTTATACCCTGCGATCAACCAGCAGCCATGACCTTTTCTTCTTTTACGTACACGTGTTCTTTCGCAAAGCAAACCGCATGTCGGAATGCAAAATACGTATGTCGTGACGCAAATGCTCATGTCACATCATATCAAGCTCCCAAACATATACACATACTTTACATATTGAGAAAAGGGTCACAAACCTCAAACGCACCTCAAGCACATCTTACTCGTATCATTTCACGCCCACTCTTATCACGATTTCACCTCTAGCTTCCACATGGCCTTACTCATTCACACTTAATGTTTACAACCAACTCACACCTCAAAAACACTTGTATTTTATGAGCAATGAAAGAGAATCAAAGTATCTCACATACATGGAGCGCTTAATGTGTCGAAAGGGACTTTCAGAACACTTGAAACACCTTCAGAAGACGCCTAATATGACATAAAGCGCCTATACTAGGCGTTTGAAGTATTCTGGAATACATTGGTACACATCAACCGCCTACATAAGGCGTCTCAAGTGACATAGAGCGTCTTATGAGGTGTTCGAAGTATTCTGGAATGTGTTGTGACACATCAAACGCCTCCATAAGGCGCCTTATGTGACATGAAGCGCCTTATGAGGTGTTCGAAGTGTTCTGGAATGCACTGGGACACATCGAATGCCTACTTTAGGCGCCTAATTTGACATTGAGCGCCTAAAGAGGTGTTCGAGAAGTGCTGTCGATCCCCAAAACCTACAGTTTTGCAGAAACTTCCTCTCTTCTTCTCCTCTCTTCATCCTTTCCACGTTAAACACCCCAAATTCAACTTATCTTATAAATCCATCAGGCACAGCAGACAAACAACACGGATTGATTCTTACACATATTAAATCGCATCAACTCTAGGCCTTCTATCACTCACATCTTCCGATATATCATAAAACTCTCCAATCCAACAAATCTACGACAACCCATCATTCACCATTCAAATCTTCTTCAAGTCATCTCAAATCATCTAAGACACAGTTAATAAACATAATAACTTATAACAAGATAATAATCACATCACGGACGACACTTTTAGGGCATATTTAACGACAACCAAGCACAACACAAGTATTTTCAGAATTTGGCCTAAAGAACATGACTTATTACTCAATCAACAACAACAAATACATATAGTAGAGCATTTAACAAAAACGCAGTAAGATTACCAATGTGTGATCCAATTTTCTCTTTATAAAGACATAGGGCCTGTTGAATCAAAATTTGCGTAAAGCGTATAGAAAGATTACTTGCCTTTGTTTCTAGAAAATCTTATGAGTGTATGGCGGAATTTCGTGATGGATTGGATCTAGGATGGCCGCTTTTTCTTCTTCTCCTTCTTCCCTTCTTCTTCTTTCTTCCTCTATTTCTGTTTCTCTCCTTCTTTTCTCTCTCCCTTTTCTCTAGCCGTTTCCTCCTGTTCTTTTCTTCTTAACCGCTGACCACTCCTAAGAGTTATACCAATTTGTGTAACTCCCTCATCACTTAATTGGGGAGGGCAAATTTTGTATTTGGGACCTAATTTTCTCAATTTCAGCTTTTTGATTATTTTTCCACCTACAATCTATTTAATTAAGCATCATAAACATATGTAATTAATAAAATTATTTTTAAGTTGCTCTTAATTATTTAATGTCGGACTCGGAAAAATACAGAGTATGGCACCCTACTTCCTTAGTATATAGCTAGGATTGTAAGTTTTTTATTTGGTGGTAATATGACGTACATCATCTATACCAATTGTTGAAAACACAAAAGATGAAACACTTCATCAAACAACAACCGAGGCAAGAAAAGGCTTTGACAGGTTTATCTCTAATTCCACAAACCAATTGTCTATTTGTACACAAGGGAGGCTGGTTGAACGACGAAAATGCGCATAATAATTTTTTACTTTAAATTAAAGAAGAGATTTGAACTCGTTCTGTGTGAACGCAAGAAATGTGAATAATAATTTCTTTATGGTGTGTGGTTATTAGCAGAGTACTTTACTTCCAATCTAGAGTATTCTATGGACTTGCTTTTTCCACAAACTTTTCAAGACCACCCCATTAAAAATCGAGCTTTAAATCTGGTTGTTCTTATATGCGGATGAGATCCGAGGAGGCCTCATATGAGGTCTCCAATCACACGATTCTTCGTGTACAAAAAAACCCGTTGTTTACTTTTTTCTTTTTTAAAAAAAGACTCTTTTATACACGTGGCGTCGCGTGATTGGAAGCGTCAAATTTTGTCTTATATAAGGCCTCCTCAGATCTCATCCGGTTGTTATGTCCATTAATAGGATTCATGAAGGTAAGGCTACTCATGAATTGGCGGTCCCTCGACTGACGACGGCTGTTTTGAGGATATTATTGTTGTCTTGTTGGCAAAAGGTTGAACCCTAATCCAAAGGGCTCCTACTGTCCTAGTCCCAAGGAGCTACGTGGAGGATGTAAATCAGAAATCCAGCGGTCTCCTAGATTGGGTGAGATCTTACACAGTTACTCACACAAGATGCTCCTCACAAACCAGGCCAGAACACCCACACTATGTGCGTCCCTGGATTCGAACTCATGACCTCTTATTGGCAATCTCCAATCTAAGTATTAACTGGACTATGCCCTGGAGGCAATATTATTATTGTCTAATAACACGTGATGTTAAATGGCCAAGAATGACCGTGTCTTAACGTAGGAATTCATGAACGTCGGTCTATTGGACTCGCGATTCTTTTTTTTGGCTGTATAATTATCCCTTTTTGTGAAAGAATAAACGAAAACATAGGTTACACACACATATATGTGTGTATTTGTGTATGTATATGTGTGTGTGTGTATATATATATTATATGTGTGTATATTCTAACTGGTGAGAGCAGGTCTTGGAGCAACTAGTAAGGTTATTGTTTTGTGCCTTTGAGGTTATCGGGACGCAGAAACCACCACTTGCACAAAGTATAGGGTAAGGCTGCGTACATCAGATCACGAAACGATCCGTTCCCTCTCCAGACTCTGGAGAAACGCAGGACTCCAATGCACCGGAAACACCTTTTTATTTATTATAATTAATAAGGGAGAAGACAGCTTTCACAAAGAAAGGGATTCCATGAACTCTTGGTCACATTCAAGAGAAAACATAACATGTGGTAACAAACATAATTCCAAGTCAATGCTTCCATCTCCTTCAGTCCCCGGATAAAGTGTGACTTTCCCATTAAACTTGTTGGTTTCTCCACTTCGAATCGCTATGGCTTTCCCTAACCCGAATTCGTTACCATACATGTTGAATCTTGGTGAGCTTCCAATTGAGATCCTAAATTCACCATCAGGTGCACCAAGCTGTTCTAAAGTTGGGGAACAGGGCCACAACCGAACCCACTCCCTGATTTGATCCGCATTGTAATTGGCCACCGCCATATGAAGCTTCCAAGCTGCCCATCCAAGCCCATTTCGGAGCAATTCGCTAGAAGTCGTAGATGGAAATACGCTATTCAGACAATTTCCAAAATAATCTTGGGATAAAGGAGGATCCATCCTTGCCCTACTGTTGATCACAATTTCTACGCTCGTTTTTTGATGGGGTGGAAAATTTTGAACCCTTGTGGTGCATCTCCATATATGAGCTGCCAATGCTTTCAATGTGGAAATCTTTGTAGTTTTGCACTCAGCATTTGCTTTTGCTTTGAGGGTTGTCAATGATTGGGATGAGAAGTGGAAAATCTTGATCCTCTTGCTTGGTAATTCGTGGCGGCGGATGAATTGATCAGGGTGTGAGAAAGGGCCTAAGCTAATAATTTGGCCATGTCCCTCAGGGATAAAACGGTCATGTATTGGAATTCTTGAAAGTTCAGAAATCTTCCCATTGGCTTTAAATATTTCAGACAATGTAGACAAAAAATGCCAAAAAGATGAACCATCACAAACCATATGATTAATAGAGCAACCAATAAAAATGCTATCAACCAATTCAGTCACTTGTATTGTTAGCAAGGACGAAGTGTGACCATCATGGTTGATCGCCTCACTGTGATCGAACAATAAATTCAAAACATCAGACTTGTGATTTGGTACGACAATATCTTGACTCATAGAGTTCAAAGACGCGTAAACAAATCTAGCACCCGGGCTATTGACACAATCGATATAGATAGAATAGGAAGGAGGATTCTCTTGTTTGAGTGTTGCAAGACGGCCTGCTAAAGGGTAGAAATCAACTAAAGCAAAAGAAAGAGAGTTATTGAGCTTCATCAAGAAGGGTTCTATTTGTTTTTCACTATCAAAATCAGGAGGCTTGAGATAGAGTAGGCCTTTGAGCATGTACTGAAGATTTACCATTGTCAAATCCCATGGCCCCAAGTGTATTGGCTTTTGTGATTCAGCTGGTGGGAGTTGGGGTTTGACGAAACAATCAGAGACATATTGAACTCTTGGATACTCCATTGACGTGATAGATACAACGCAACTTCTTTATTTATAGCCGTCTTTAGAACAATGTTAAATACCCAATGCCAACCGCGCTGTGAATTTTCATTCTTTAAAACAATGTTAAAGATATTATGCGGTTCGATAGAAATAATATTTTTTGGAGTTTTCATTATCTAACGGAGCTATAGGAGGTCCAGGTTCAAACTTAATAATATGATTTAAATTTCATCTTACAGTTTGCTAAGTGTGACTATATTACACACCTATACTTTTTTCCAATGTCCCATGCTGATGAGACCAGAATTGCTCACCGGGTGGATCAGAGGTGACCCGAGTTGTGCGCCGTTAATCTTCCGTCCAAATCCTTCAACAGAATCTGAGGAGGAAGAAAAACGTTAGAGGTCCCAGGGCAGACGCTTAAGTCAGTTATGAGTGTTTTGAATAGGCAATTTATGCTGGAATAGAAGGTTTAGACAAAACCTGTAAAAGATCTCATTGAGTTTATGAGTTTTTGTGCTTTGGCCGAGATGGAGTTATGAAAGAATGCTCCAGAAGTTCTCCAAAATTCGGATCCCCTTCCCCGTCTGGATAGAGGAGTATTTATACTTGAGATTGTGGAGGTCTGACCTCCTGCCTGATTGATGAGACAGTGATGTGGCTGAGATGGCGGTCTAGTCCATTGCTGAGCTGCAGTGTGATGGGACTAAAGCTTGAGACCGTAGCTGTTGTGTAGGCCGGTTTGTAATGATGATCTTGTCCTGAACCAACCATCGCCTGACATCTGGAAAGTATTCTGCAGAGTTGCTTGGTGGGTCCCATAAAACGATAGATAATATCTTCTCTTGTTCTTATCTGGTACTATTTAGAATAGTAAAACCAACACAAGGCCGAGGCCGATGTCAACCTGAGGCCGAGATAAATAAGTACTCCTTATCTGCTGAGGTCGACTATTGCGTTGCCGAGTCGAGATGCGGTAAGTCGAAGTATCATGTAAGACCTCGTTTTAACAGTTCTTAATCCTGAATAAACAAACGCCGGCCTGACTCAAGCACACGGCCGGGCTGACCAAGATTTATAGTTGAAATTGTCTTAGATGTTTTA
Source organism: Eustoma russellianum (assembly GCA_036186865.1). Taxonomy (NCBI): domain Eukaryota; kingdom Viridiplantae; phylum Streptophyta; class Magnoliopsida; order Gentianales; family Gentianaceae; genus Eustoma; species Eustoma russellianum. The sequence goes on from AP025049.1 coordinate 8,269,218, forward strand.
ACAAACTTGCTTTAGGCAAAGGCACGAGATGGTTGAGCAGAAGTGCATTCCTGCTGAGCTGAAGCTAAAGCTTGCTTCCGAAGTGAAAACCTTAGCATATTCTTTACTAAGAAGGCAAATAACGTGGAGTATAGCCGAAGTGCAGCATGGCCGAGCAGCGATGTATTTGTGCCGAACTGTAAGAGTTGAGCCTCTTATGAACAAGTTCTGCGGTTGACCGTCGTTGACTAACATATGTTTATTTTTGGCTCATCATATGCCTTTAAAGCTTTTGCTGTTTTCTTTGTTTTTGTTTTGCCATTTTGTCGCCAAAGATGATTTTACAGCCACGAGACAAGTGAATCATTACAAAAAAAAGTCCTTTTTTTATGTTGTTGTCGTAGTTGTTGGAACTAATTTAAGTTAGACAAATATGACTTCTGTACAACAGTGGCTTACCTGCCGAGCTCAGGGTAGGCTGGACTGATCCGCTAAGTCAAGACAGTTCAGATAGCGCAATTGACTTTGCATTCTGAACAGTCCGCCGACATGCCGGCCTTAGCACAATAGCACTTCAAAACAGTAGTTCTGTGCTACCAGCCTCCCAGCCGAGTTCAACTCAAGTCAGTTTGATCAGACAGATCAGATCAGTCTAGCCAGCGCAATTGTATTTGTGTTATGGGCTGATAACCGATCTGCCGACCTCGGCACCTCAGCACAACCACAACTGTTGAGCTTTCAGCCGCTTTGGCCGAGCTCAACACAAAGTAAACCTCAGTACGACAACACTGTACAATAGTGCTGCTCTATCCCACGATCAGCTAGACTCAGCACAAAGTAGAGCTCAGCTCGGCAATAACCTTCACAGCTCTACTGAGCAGAGATCCGAAGTGAGTCCAGGACTCTGCCCTTAAGACGTATTGCTCCGATATATTGTGTCCAACCGAATGGAGAAATCGTCTCACAGGATACAACGGAAGTCAGTTCAGACAAGCGGTACTACAGCTTATGAACTCTACGAACATGTATGATGTTTTAAACCTCTCAGTATACTGATGCAGAAGTGTATGAAGGGAGTGAATATCTAGAGATGCAGAAGGAGATTACAGAGAAAAGAAAGAGACTTCAGATTTCTGAGTGTGTGTCCTCTCAGGCCAGCTAGGCCACTATTTATAAGGAAATTCTAAGGTCAGTTCATTACAGTCAGTTCAATCTCAGCCGTAGGATCAGATACCAGCTCGGCCTAAACCATTGGATCAGATAATTGCATCACGCTGCCCTCAGCCATCAGATCAAATAACTGTTCAACTTGAGCCATCAGATCATAACAAATTCAGGTCAGCTCGCCGGTTATTCCAACAACTCTTCAAAATTTAACATTAGCCTATCTTAACAACGTGGAGAGTTTGAACTGAATCAAACTTCACTCATAGCTGATAAGATCCAACCCGGTGCTATAGGACTCGACCTACAGTCTGCAGTATGCAGCCTGGCTTGTAGTCTAGTCCGTAACCTGAGCCTATCAGGTCTACAACTCAGTCCGTCACCTGAGCCCATGCCCAGGTATAGACCAAGCTAAGCTGACTTTCTCCCTCACTTTGAACATTAATGTTTCATTCATCTGGTATTGGAATCGAGTGATTCAAAAGCCTAAAATTATCTACTCGACGTGTAGATAATTAAGGACTCATTAGTTTCTAGATTTCATTAATGAAACCTATCATAATCTTATCTCAAAATACGTTGCTAACCATAGTTTGCAACTTGGCCCAATTTCAATTTATTTCCATTTTCTCCAACAATCACCCACATTAATAGAAATTAATGCAAGTGTTTATGTAGACTCTACCGAGAAATCAGACAAGAAAATGATGTATCAAAAGAGGTAGCTTCTTTCTTTGAACCTGTCTTAGTGATATACTATCGGATCCACTCGGCTAATTAGTGAACTTGATGTCTTGATCTAACCGGCCTTTATTGTGAACCTAGACAATAGTACTCACACAACATTTTTTAACACCTTTTTGTTTCTCATGATTGTGTTTGTTTTGGCCATGAACCGTCTGGTTTCAGAAAGTGTGTTAGAGAACTTTGGCCTTACAAAATTCTCATAGAGGCAGCCACACTTCACACTTACATACGTGCTTCCTATAAAGAGTATTCTTCCATACCCAACTTGATATATCAAGATATATGAACCATTAAAAGCCTCAGCTTACCCTCATTCTTCTGTTGACAGCACTTTTATTTAACAGAATGGGTAAGTGCTCACTGAACTCTATAACTTAGTTGTCCCATTGAGCCAAGATTCTGGGATTTCAAGTCAACAAGGTTGAGTTACCGTTACAAAGATTCATGCGTTATAGCTTTTAGTCCCAATCCGTTTGTCAAAGTTGACATCCGGTCTCTAGGCAAGCCTTTTGTAAGCGGATCCACAAGATTCTCCTTTGACTTTATATAATCAATGAAAATCACGCCATTGAGATCAACTGCTTAATGGTATTGTATCTCCGACGCATGTGTCGAGACTTACCATTATAGATGTTGCTTTATGCTCGTCCTATAGCTGACTGACTATCACAGTGTATGCTAATAGGAGCGATTGGCTTAGGCCAGCAGGCCACATCTTCTAGGAAATTCCAAAGCCATTTTGCTTCTTCTCTGGCCTTATCTAGTGCTATAAACTCTGCTTCCATTGTGGAACGAGCTATGCACATTTGCTTCATGGATTTCCACGACACAACACCTCCAACAACCGTGAATAGATATCCACTTGTAGACTTAGAATCTTTCCTGTCAGATATCCAGTTGGCATCAGAGTAGCCTTCCAACACTGCTGGATATCTTGAGTAATGTGATCCAAGATTCATTTTATACTTTAAACCTGCTCAATTTGTGTACTGAGCATGCTAAATCTGGTCTTGTACTGTTTGTTATGTATATCAGACTTCCGATTACTTGCGAGTACTACAATTGAGCTACTGGCTCGCCTCAATTCTTCCTTAAGTGTATACTTAAGTCTATTAGAGTCTTCACTGGTTTCACATCAAGCATATTGAAACGTCTTAGAACAAATTCAATATAGTGAGTTCATAACAACACGAGTACCTCGCGTATCCTAGAAATTTTAATTCCTAGAATAACGTTGGCAAATCCCATATCCTTCATGTCAAAGTTCCTCATCAACATCTTGTTCGTATTTAATATGATATCACGAGTACCTCCCATGATTTGCATCTTATCCACATAGAGACATACTATCACATATGCATTCTGTGTTAATGTAGACACACTTGTCACATTCATTGATCTTTAAGTCGTTAGCTAGCATAGCTTGATCAAATTTCAAGTGCCGCCGTTTAGGTGCTTTCTTAAGTCCGTACAACGACTTAACAAGTCTACAGACTTTTGATTCTTGTCCTGGAATCACAAACCCTTCGGATTGTTCTATATAAATTTCTTCATCCAACTCACCATTCAAAAACAACAGCCTTTACATCCATCTGATGGATTTCCAGATTATAGGTTGTAGCAATAGCAATTAGCATCCTTATAAAAGTGATTCTAGTTACTGGTGAGCAGATGTCAAAAAAGTCAAAGCCTTCCTTTTGTCGACAGCCTTTAGCACCAACCTGGCTTTATACTTTTCGATATACCTATCCTCTTTTATTTTCTTCTTGAAAATCCACTTGCAACCAAGTGGTTTAATTCCTGGTGGAAGGTCAACCAACTATTAAGTGTGATTCTGAAGAATCGAGCATATCTCACTGTTAATTGCCTCTTTCCAGAAAGGAGCTTCTGGAGTTAACATATCCTCGAAGAAGGTCCTTGGCTCATTTTCTACCATATAGATTAGAAAATCCAGTCCAAACTAAGTTGGCACTCTGGCTCGCTTGCTTTGACGAAGCTCTTCTTCTCTTTGAGGAGTCGCCTCACGCATTCGCTTACCAGTTCTTGTTTCTTCGTTGTTCTTGTCTTTCCTCGGAAATACATCTTCGAATAACACTGCATTCCTCTACTTCATGCCAACGTTTTCATGTATGCCCGGAATGTCCGATTTGTGTACGAAGAAACGACACTACTGTTTGTTGCATATCCTATAAATACGCAGTCAACCATTTTAGGCCCAATTTTCACTTCTCTTGGTTTAGGTACAGCAACCTTTGCCAGACACTCCAACACTTTCAAGTATCTGTAACTAGGCTTGTGGCCTTTTCAAAGCTCGTATGGGGTTTCATCCATCTTCTTAGATGGAATTCTATTTAAAATGATGTTAGCTGAGAGAATGGCTTCCCACCACAAGTTTTGAGGTAAGCCCGAACTTATAAACATAGCATTCATCATTTGTTTTAGAGTTTTGGTTTTTGCGCTCAACAATACCATTCGATTGAGGTGAATACGATGCAGTCGTTTGATGAATAATGCCATGTTCTGAACAAAATTCATTAAACAGTTCATTATATTCTCCACCTCTATCACTACGAATTGCTTTAATTCGTTTGATAAGTTGATTCTCGACTTAATTTTTATAGTCTTTAAAAGAATCAACGGCTTCATCTTTGCTACTTAGCAAATAGACATAGCAGTATCGTGTGCAATCGTCGATAAAAGTTACGTAATACTTTTTACCACCTCTTGTTTGCACAAACTTTAAATCACACACATAGGTATGAATTAAATCCAAAGGTTCAGTGTTCCTTTCTATTGATGGAAATGGCGCCTTTGCCATCTTCGCTTCAACACATATTTGGCATTTTCCATTATCAAAATTTAATTTGGGCAACAAGTCAAGATTAACCATTTGTTGTATTGACCTATAATTAACAATGTCCCAAACGAAAATGCCATAAACAAGAAGACTCAAGCATGTAAACAGAAGAGGAGCAATATCATTAGCCTCTGCGGGCAAATCATTCTTTGGTACAATAGTGATGACATTTGTTCTTTCAGATCTGCGATTGTCTTCCTCTATATGGAGTCGGAAAATCAGATATTCCCATGTCATTTCCTTGTGTTTGAGATAGTTTCTGAATTCCCTCCACAGAAGATGTAGCTTCTCAATCACTGCAGTCACCACGAAAGATTCACGGAGCAACATGCCCTCCTCTTCCATCTCAGATACCAACGTCTGAAGTTGCTCAACTTGAGAAACAACAGTGCGAGAATCTGACATTTTGAAATCTAGGAATTTGCCGACAATAAATTTCTTAGTGCCGGCATCTTCCATGCGGTATCTCTTTTCCAAAGCCTACCAAAAAGACTTTGTCGTCTTGTACGTGCAGTACAAGCCATACAAGAAATTGTCCAAGCACCCCAAAATATGGCTCAAGCAAACATAATTGTTGAAGTTTCATGCTTCAACAAAGAGTTTGTGTTCCATATTTTAGGTCTGGTCCTCCTTAGGACCCCCCACAGGCGGGTCCTCGGTCAAAAACGAGGCCAATCCCATGGCAGTCAAGAAGAATAACATCTTCTGCTACCAGTGTTTGAAGAAGCTCCCACTGAACTTCTCTAGCTTCTCTACTTGGGCCATTGCAGGACCATGTGCAGGAGGAGCATGCCTCGGCGCCCCAGTATTTGGTGCCATTGGAGTAGAACTGTGTACGTCTGCGCCTTGAACCGAGCTAGAGTTTGCATTCTCCATTTAGTTTCTATAAGATGTCAGAAACAAACCGGAATCTGTCAGAATCAAACGAATACGTCTTAAGAATTGTTGGAACTAATTCAAGTCAGACAAATATGATTTCTGTACAGTAGTGGCCGACCTGCCGAGCTTATGGTAGGCTAGATCGATTCGCTAAGTCAATACAGTTCAGATAGCACAATTGAGTTTGCGTTCTGAACAGTCAGCCGACCTTAGCATAATAGCACTTCATAACAGTAATTCTGTGCTATCAGCCTTCCAGCCAAGCTGAAATCAAGTCAATTTAATCAGACAGATCAAATCAGTCCAGTCAGCGCAATTGTATTTGCGTTCTGGGCTGATAACCGATTTGCCGACCTTGACACCTCCGCACAACCACTACCGTTGAGCTTTCAACCGCTTCAGCCAAGCTCAACACAAAGCAAAGCTCAGCACGGCAATAGTGTAGAACAACGAATGTTCTCATCCAAATAGCAGAGCTCAGCACAAGACAGAGCTCAGCATGACAACATTGTATAATAATGTTGCTCTATCCCACGATCAGCTGCGCTTAGCACAAAGCAAACCTCAGCTCGGCAATAACCTTCACAGCTTTACTGAGCAGACATCTGAGGTGAATCCAGAACTCTGTCCTTAAGATGTATTGCTCCAGTATACTGTGCCCAACCAAATGAAGCAATCGTCTCCCAGGATACAACAGAACTCAGTCCAGACAAGTGGCACTACAGCGTATGAACTCTACGAACCTATAAGATATCCTGAACCTCTCGGTATACTGATGCAGAAGTGTATGAAGAGAGTAAATATGCAGAGATGCAGAAGGAAATTGTAGAGAAAAGAAAGAAACTTCGGATTTCTGAGTGTGTGTCCACACAGATCTACTAGGCCACTATTTATGGGGAAATTCTGAGATCAGTTTGTTAAAATCAGTTCAAGCTCAACCGCAGGATCAGATACCAGCTCGGCCTGAACCATTGGATCAGATAACTGCACCAGGTCTGCTCTCAGCCGTCAGATCAAATAACTGTTCAACCTGAGCCATCAGATCATAACAAAATAGACCAGCTCTGCCGGTTAAAGTTCCAACAACTTTTCAAAATTTAACATTACTCTATCTTAACAACCTAGAAAGTTTGAACTGAAACAAACTTCAAAGGTGATAAGATCTGACCCCGTGCTACAGAATCTGGCCTGCAGTCTGCAGCCCGAAGCCTGCAACCTGAGCCTATCAGGTCCACAACTCAGTCCATCACCTGAGCCCATGCCCAGGTACGGGCCGAACTGAGCTGACTTTCTCTCTCACTTTGAGCATTAATTTCTCATTCATCCGGTATCGGAATCGAGTGATTCGAAAGCGTAAAATTATCTACTCGATGCATAGATAACTAAGGACTCATTAGTTTCGGCATATCATAAGTGAAACTAATCATACTCTTAGCTCAAAATACGTTGCTAACCACAGTTTGCAACTTGGCCCAATTTCAATTTCTTTCCATTTTTTCCAACAGTAGTTGAGTAAATTATTTTGTATTAAAATGATATCCCTTGTGGAAGAGATTGGTTAGCCTTGCATTCATATTTCTCTGCCTCAAATTTCCACTATCGGGTGATGTTTTTATCAATCAAACTGAACAAACGAAACCAGTTCATTGAGTGTATCAAACACTGTGCCTATTTTCTTTTCTTAAGAAGAATGATTTTTTTAAAAAAAAATTTTGAAACCGTGCACAAAGTAAATCTAAATTCTATAATAATTCATAGGCAAAGGAAAAGAAAAGGTTGATTCTATAATACTCTACAGTATCTGGCAGTTGCTTGACAGGCAAAAAAAATTGTTTAAGTTTGATTTTCGTATAATTAATAAAAGTCAAATTATTTTAGCCAATATGTACTTAATTGATGAGTTGGTATAAACTAGATAAATCGTGTAAGTGATGACTGAAATCGTAGTATCATAACTTTAACTTCTACTATATTACTATTTCTGAAACCAACCAAAACAAAAACTAGAACAATATATTTAAACAAAATTTTATATTTTGTATATTACACCTCCGCTTATGGTCTTATAGATCATGACATTGCATGACAGGAAGACATTTTAGAGTACTTTTACATATACCCTCTTGATTGCATATGGTATTTTCTAAATATTTTTTTCTGGACCACAAACAATAAATGGCAATCAAGCCATCACATAGAATTATATACTGTGGAACCTTTTTGGATAAACATTTATAACGTCAATGCCAGATCCAAGTCAATTTTTGAAAATGTTCTGCATTGATAGTTTGTATAGTGACAAAAGAAGCGGAAATTGTCATCACTTCATTTTTAAGACTGATTACGGGAGACAATGAGAAATAAATGAAAATGCAATACAATAATTAGCTAAAATTATCGCTGGCATCACCTACTATTGTGACAACATAGATTTAGAACCTGATGTCCAGTTGGTATTCGGGTTGGGATTTTGTTTCAAGATGTCAAGAGTTCGATTACAAGGACACACACAGTGTAGGTGTTACACTGCTACTAGGCTGAAGGCCTAGTTTACGGAGGTAAACCTTGTGTGTATCACTGCGTATGTCCTCATCCAGTCTAGAAGGCTACTGGACTCCTGATTTACATTCTGCACAATGCTATTTGGGGTTGGAGCGGTGGAGGCCAAGATATGCCCTTTTGTTGCAAGATTTACAAGGTGACAATTAGCTTTACATTTCTTCAAAGAAGTATTGATTGATTCTGACCCCTACATTAACTACACCACCCCATCACTGGACTTTTTGAGGCATCCATAGAGGTCAACTTTAGCTTGATATTTCTTGAAAGAAGTATGATTGATCCTGGCCCCTTACATTAACTACTCCACTACTGGACTTTTTGATGCGCTCGTCGTGGTCAATTTGTTCACATGGCACATTGTTAAGTATGGTTCAGGATCGTGCATTTATTCTATTGTTCTTGTGAGAAAGTCTGAAAATGTCATTATGTAGATTTTACAGATCTTTACTATCTTAATCTTACAAATCTTTATTATCTTAGTCTTATTGATTTTGTAAAAGATACCGATCAGAATAACCTAGCAGTCTATTAGATGAAAAAGTATAGGTCTGGTATCCACTAAATACCGATCCTATACTGGCAGAAAGCTAAACTCACATTAGAAGAGATCTTATACTAGCAGGAACATAAGTACTTGCACTGCGGATGTCAAAGTTTGAATATATAAACTTCTTGTCATAATATGATATCTGAATCCACTGAGCTACGTTTGGTGAGATACATTGGTTCAATTGTTGATTCATACCTAGACAGTTTGTTTGGTACCTTCGTTAATTGAGGCTAATTTTAGAAAAACTGAAAAAATTAAACAAAAATAAATGCGGCTGAGTTTGTATCAAAAAGAGCATATTCTTTTGGCCCTCATGGCATAATCCTTTAGTTCATTTTGATTCTTTTTGAAGGTTGGTTGTTTGAATTTGATCCATGTTTGGTTTTATCTTCTATGCCGGAACATTTTAAAAGCATTTCTTGATTGTTCTCATAGTGCAAGCAGAATCTTTTGGGCAATTAGACTTGGTCCGGTTCAGAAGGATCTCAAAGCGTGAACTTGCCCATTGCACAAGGGCAAATTCTTTTGAGTGGCATATTTTGCCCTTTTAGTCAATTACCTTACTGGATTTTCTTTATAAAAAGTACCCATATTTAACATTCTCTCGAAACAATTTAGGGGACGATTGAATCTCCCTTCACCAGATACATCACCACCGGCTAACATGTATGAGGAGTGTTAGACGATTCATTTCAACATAGTTCATTAATTTATATCATGTGTGAAAATTGCTACCTTCCGATATTAGGGTTTCATTTTTGAAGTTCAACCGAGATTAGATTTGAGGTGTCTATTTTCTATATGGTATTTGTGTGTCATTGACAAAAAGGATACCAAGTCTAAATTCTTTTTTTCCATCTCACCACATTTTTATATATATAACACCATAATCCCATCTTAGTTCAGCGGGGGTAGATCCAGAAATGCTATTTGTTAATTTCTCTTTCCCGGTTATAGTTTTGTGAACTTTAAATTGTCCAATTGGATGATCAGATTAAACATGACTTACTAGAGTTGCACCTCTCTGAAGACGTGGTTCAGGATAGAAACTCATAGAGACATAGGATTAAGGTTAAGGAGGTGTAGGCAGGATATATGGACACCTTAGATTATACTTAGAGGATTAGATACTTTCTGCACTTTATGTTGATTTTGTATTTTTTTGTTTTTATCTGTGTCTTTCAATTATTTGTGCATATCCACTACAGTATTTGTGTTTACTAAAATTCCTACACTAAACAACAACAACAACAATCATACCCAGTATATCTCAACGACAGCAAAATCTATCGCTAGGGTCTGGGGAGAGTGAGAAGACGGCGAACAATACCTCCATCCCAAGAGAAGGAGAGTTTGTTTCCAGTGAGACCTCCGGCTCTATATGTACCTGCATAGATAGCACAATAATAGGAATATGTACTAGTGAAGCGATTTCATTAAACATAAACAAAGTCTTCCGATATTAAAATAGTCATAATAGTGGATATGCACAAATAGCTGAAAGACAAAGACCGAAACAAAAACGTATAAAGTGAACCTAAAGTGTAAATATTATCTAATCCTCTAAGTATGCTCTAAGGTGCCGCTATATCCTGCCTACCTTCCTTAACCTTAATCATCTGCATCCATGAACTCCTATCCTGGAACATGTCCTCCGAGAGGTGCAACTCTAGTAAGTCATGCCTAATTTGCTCCTCTCACGTCAGTTTGGACCTGTCTTTACTCCTCTTCCCTTCTACAGTGAGGCTTTCAATGACTCTGACAGACGCCGTTGTCTGTCTCCTCTTGGCATGTCAAACCATCTCAGTCTTCCCTCTCTTATTTTATCTGATATACTAGCTATCCATAACCTTTCTTTGTATACCTCATTTCTTATCATGTCTAGCCATGTATGGCCACACAACCACCTCAGCATCCTCATCTCTTCTACTTCCATCTTCTGTGACTGCGTCCTCTTGATAGCCCAACAGTCTGTTCCATATAACATTGACGGTCACACCGCCATCTATGCTGGTACATATAGACATAGGGGTCTCACTGGAAGCAAACTCTCTATCCCTAGGGATGAAGGTATTGTTTGCCTGTTTCCCACCCTCCCCAGACCCTAGCGATAGCTTTTACTGTCATTGGAATATACTGGGTATGATTGTTGTGGTTGTAAATTGTCGAATTGAAGCAATTCTCCATCAATAGCATTTTCCAAGTATTTATCTACAATACCGAATCATTATTATCTAGTGAAGTCCGCAAATAAACTATCACACATGCACTTTCTTTTCTTACTATACTAATGAAGAATGTAACAATACACCTCGCTTAACATTTACACAATTATTTTTTAATATTTTGATAGAAAAAAATAATACTTCATCAAATGATAATGCAAATGTATAACTTTTAAGGTAGGTTTGTCCAGAGAAAATCTCACTTATTAGCCTAAGGTTTGGCCCATTACTCGGTTAGCAGCCTAACGTTGATGAAACTCACTTAACAACAACTCTTTTGCCGAAATGTCTCACTTGTAGCCAGGCGACCGTTGACCAACCGTTGACCGACCGTTGATTATACACAACAAACGAAACCAAAACTTCAAGTCTGATTGATCAATTGGTTTGATCTACTTTAATTAATATTTGAATTCGGTCATTTCTTTGATAAGAGAAAATTTAACTAGTTTTATAAAGATCCAAAAATTCCCACATTAGAAAGAAAAAATAAACGTTAAATCTGGAAATCGATTAAACAAACCCGGTTCATTTCAAATTTTGTAACTATTGAGTGGATTTCTAACTACTTAAAACACATTTATATCATCAGTAAAGCCTATCACTTTAAGCTATCCTTCTATAAAGCACATTTTTGTATATCAAATCTACTAGACAAATCCAGATAATTTCAAGTTTAGTAATTATCGGATGAATTTCTAACTACTTAAAACGCATCTATGCCACCCGTAAAGGCTATCACTTTAAGCTATTTTATTCATGGGGGAGGGGACGCGGGGGTGGTTGGGACGTTATGGGTGAGCTAGAAAAAATTTTAAAAAAACATTCGCGAGAGAAGGGGGTGGGGGAGGGGACGCGGGGGTGGATCGGGTGGTCGGAGCATTATAAGTGAGTAAGAAAAAAATTTTAAAAAATTTTTTTTGGCGGGGGGTTGGGGTGGGGGTGGGGAGGGGTGGCGGGGTGGGGGGTAGGAGGGTGGAGTGCTGGGGGGTTGTGGGTAATTTTTTATTTTTTTTCCCTAATTTTTTGATTTTTTAAATATTGTTTAATTAATTTTTACAATTTTTTAGAATTTTTAAATTTCTTTTAAATTACTTTATTCAAAAATACAATTTTATTTTTTTAATTAAAAAAGGGTCGCCACGTGTCAACTTCTGATTAGTCTGAGAAAGTCAACGGTCGGTCAACGGTTAGTCAACGGTTGGTCAACGGTCGCCTGGCTACAAGTGAGACATTTTGACAAAAGAGTTGTTGTTAAGTGAGTTTCATCAACGTTAGGCTGCTAACTGAGTAATGGGTCAAACCTTAGGCTAATAAGTGAGATTTTCTCGGTTTGTCCATTCAAACCTAAAAGCAGTGCTTTAGTAGAGGGAATCTTTACCTCCTTTGTGTTGACGAAACCATCCCTCGATATCTTTTTAGTTTGTTTTTCCACGCTTTGATTCCTTGTGTTTTTCCACAGAAAAGGAAACACCATTCAATTGCATAATAGATTATTGTGTTTGAGTTGCCTATAATACCCTCATAAGCCTTCATGAGTCTAGCAAACCAACCAGCTCTGCTGCCCCCACCAGCTGACCACCCAATCCCGCCGCCGCCACCATCCTTCACTTACACCATTGTAAAAACCACTCCCTCATCAAAGTAAAAACCACACAAATAAGCAAGCCACCATGTATCCTCATCACCCCCCCCCCCCCCTCCACCACCTTCCCCATCTTTGCAACCCCATGTCCCTGTCCATCCAACAGGCCCCACAAACTCTCCTTCTTTGCCACTCCTTTCACGCCCCGGGCCCTTAGACCAAAAACGTCACAGCGGTCCTATTTCTTCTCAAAAAAATATAAGGCTTCTCATATGGCAATACAATCACTTCAATCACAATTAAATAAGTAAAACTCAATAAAAGTGACTAAAAACATTCAATATAATATTCAAAATAATCATCGACGAAAACAAATATCACATCGTTGAAACATAATAATCCAATATTCGAGATAATATCTCTTATGAACTAAATACTAACTAGAGTTTAAATTACTAATAACAAATTAAATTTTAAAACTATTTTCCAAGCTTTTTCACCATCCTCACTCATCATCCTCATCAATATAAACGTATCATAGTTTCTCTCATTTGTAAAATTGGTAAGTATTGGTGTGATTAAAACAACTTGCTCAGTAAGTAATCTAAATACCTTTTTATGGGATCATATATGCCGGGAAACAAGTTTTGAAATAATAATAATTTTCGCAATAAAATCAAACACCGCATCAAGTTTCTCATATTTAAATACTACATATAATATTTTTACTTTTTAACTCTTAACTAACTTATACCATTCGTGAGAGTACTTCTTCTAGAATAACATCTTCCAGATAGGCTCATGGATCCCGACTATAAAATGAGGGCATGAAGCTAAATCCCACATGTTTCGGACGCTCTAGCAACTCGCTTGCGAATATTGCTACTTTCATCATTTGACAAGTCACGCGACATCGGTTTAATTCATTTAAGAGCACAAAAACTCATTGTTTACTAAACCACATATCATCAATAAACTTTCACATAAAGCGCATATTCCATAAAACACAACATACCTCTGTATGATCCAATTTAATATCAAAATAGACATGTAAGAATATAATTTCCAAATAAACACTTTTGCAAATACAAAAAACAGAATTAGACTAGTTACCTCAAAACAGATACTTAATTTATTCTTGTTGTATAATCGAACCTAAACAATTATAGAGTAAAGATCATTACTTAGAAGTATCACTAAAATACTTATTCCCTATGTATCTTTATTAATTAATCCTTAACTTCTTTTGTATTTCTTTTATCTATTCATCACCTTAAGAACCTGCAACTTAACTCAATGGGTGTTATTGAAGCAAAATGTGAAATCACTCATCCCGGGACTCCTAAGGAGCATTTATGGAGGATGCAGGAGTCCGACGGTCTTCTAGGTTGGATGAGGACTTACGCAGTGATCCACACAAGGTGTCCCTCACAAACCAGGCCTCCGGCCTAGCAACAGAGGAGCACGCACGCTGTGTGTCCTTGAAGTCGAACATTTGACCTATTAGAACAAGTCCCAACACGAATACTAACTCAACAAATCTTCTTAGCATAGTGGTGCATCCATCCTTTCGTCTACCTGCCTATGACGCCATCAGTGTAGAGTCCATGCTTCGACAAACAGAAGCACTACACTTTCAACGATATTACTAAGCAATACAGAACAATAGAAAATGGCCAAGCTCGTCGCTTATGTTGTTATCTTTCAGCAATTTACCTCCTGTGAGTTTCTCCTACTGCTTTTCTTATAGCCGTAAATGAATTCCCCCCTCGGTAATCCTTGCGTGATGCGGTGATTCCGTATCTTCTTTGTATCATACTTGACACATATACTGTAGCTTATCATTTACAAAGTTTAACATTAACAACGACCCAGTCATCACTCTAAATTTGTTACTTTTATAATTTACGAAGTTTAACATTTACAACAACCCTTTCATCACTCTCAATTTCTTATGTGTTATACCACACATAAATTTGACCAACCGACAATGCCCACATGGAATTAAATATTCAAATCTCGCCTCCAAGGCATAGTCAAGTTGGTACTCGGATTGAGATTTGCTCCAAGAGATTAAGAGTTCGATTCCAGGAACACGCACAGTGTGGACGTTCCTCTGATGCTATGCTAAAGGCCTGGTTTGTGGGGAGACACATTATGTAGGTAACTGCGTAAGATCTCACCCAACCTATGAGACTGCGAGGCTCCTAATTTGCATCTTCTATACATGCTCCTTGGAGCTGAGCTGCTGAGTGACCCAGGTGATTTCATCTTTTTTGCTCCAACAATAATCATACTCAGTATATTCCAACGACAGCAAAAGCTATCGCTAGGGTCTGAAGAGGGTGATAGGCAGACAAACAATACCTCCATCCCAAGTGATAGAGAGTTTGCTTCCAGTGAGACCCTCAATTCTAAATATATATATATATGTATAGATAATACAATAATAAGAATAACTTTTTTGCTGCAAATATTCAAATCTCTTCCGAGTCATTGTTTATGACACCACAAAAAGATTTTCGTTTACCGACGAAAAATCACCGACGAACTATGGTCCGTCGTTGTTTCGTCGGTAACTTGCGACGCAATTGCGATACACGCACTGTCGTCGTTAATTGCGACGAAAATACGATGAAATGCATTGTCGCTAACAAAAAAGTAGTCAGTCAGGTCAATTGCGTCGGTGATTTTTCGGTGGTGCGTCGCTAATCTGCGTGTTTTATTCGTCGCTATTAAGTTTGTAGCGTTACGTCGCTATATCGTCGCTATTGTGTCGCCAAAATTCCAGAACACAGATAAATAAATTCGTCGATTAGTAAGTTCTTGGCATTCTGTATCGTCGGTTTTTTTGTCGATGAAACCCACGTGTCGCAAATGTTTTGTTTTACTTTTCGTTCGTAATTCGATTTGTCGTTGTGCGTCGCAGATTCGTCGAGAATTAAACACGTGTATTAATTAAGGAAAAAGAAAGCGGTGATTGGGAAAAGTACTCATTCATTTAATAATAAAAATTTACAATATCAAACGAAAAATTAAAAAAAATCTAAAAGAGAGGCGGAGATGGGCCGTTCACTCTTCGTCATCGGACGAAAGAGTGGCCGCCACATTCTCTGCGAACTCTTTCAGAAGGCGCTTGAGCTTGTAATATCTGAATTTCATCTTCCGCAGCCTTCTAGTCATGTTCCACAGTTCTTGTATTTCTTTATGGAGATCGCCAATTTGGCGATCCCGACGTGGTTCAGAGGACTCAGCTTGTGGGTGTGATTTGGGTGGTGGAGGAACCGCTGAAGAAGAGGATTGTTGAATAGGCGGTCTTGCCGCTGAATGGACACTACCACCACGTCGCGCTTGCGATTTAGTACGAACCATATTTGATTATAAAGAAGAAGTTGTTTTATATGTATTTGGGGGTCATGGTCCATACTGTTTTATATAGGGAATTCAGCGACGACATAGCGACGTAACTTTATCGTACATTGTAACCATCGGGAACTGAACAGACACTGCGTAATAGCGATGCTGTAGCGACGCCATAGCGTCGACACACATCGTATGGTGTGAAGAGACGTCGTGCGTTGCTATTTTGTCGGTAAATCGTCGGTAAAAGCATACCAAACGACGTGTTTCGTCGCTGGTCGTCGGTAAAGCGTCGGTATGTGTGTTTGTTTGTCTACGGGATTTGTGTTTCTTGGTCGTCGCTGATCGTCGCTAAGTCGTCGGTAAGTGTGTTTATTTGTCTCCGGGATTTGTGTTTCTTGGTCGTCGCTGATCGTCGCTAAGTCGTCGGTAAGTGTGTTTGTTTGTTTCCGAGATTTGTGCCATAAAACCATTTTTCTTCTTCTTCTCCTCTCCCATTCTTCTCTTCTCCCATTCTTCTCTGTTATTTTGAAGGTATAGCGAGAAAATGGATCCGAGGAGAAGCGATAGAAAATGGATGTACCAGAGAGTAAACAACGGGGAGTGGTGTTTTAGATTTGTTGAAGGTCTCGAAGAATTTATGGATTTTGCGACGAGTAATGAAAGTGGAACGCAGATTAGATGTCCGTGTAAGAAATGCAAGAACCGTAAATATATGGATCCGGGTGACGTGAGGGTTCATTTATTGAAACAAGGTTTCGTCCACAATTACCATACATGGTACTGTCACGGCGAATATGAGGGGGCGTCTACATCTGCAACTGTACATGTCGAAGGGGGACCCGGTCAGGTTGATGCCGAAGAAATAGGCGAGGGATCTCACAACCCATACATGCATATGGTGCAAGACGCAGCCGCCGGCGCATTTACGGGAGAGCAGTACTTACAAATGCAGGATCCGGATGAACAGCCACGTATATTCGTGGAGGAAGATCCAAACCCTCAGGCGAGACAGATTTTTGAGATGCTGAACGCCGCCAACACGCCGCTGTATCCCGGTTGCGGTAGTCACACACAGATGTCAATGATCGGTCGGATGACGAGCATGAAGACGGAACACCGCATGACGGAGAGATTGTACGATGGGATGTGTCAGCTGATGAGGGAATCTCTTCCCGAAGGGAACACAATGGTCGACAGTTTTTATTCGACGAAGAAACAGCTGCAGGCGTTGGGACTGCCGGTTCAGAAAATCGATTGTTGTTCAGAGGGGTGCATCATATACTGGGGCATCAACGAGAATAAAGACAAGTGCAGGGTATGTGGGACAAGCAGGTGGAGAACGAACAAAAGAAACCGGAACGTGCCAAGAAAGCAATTCTACTATTTACCTCTCGCCCCTAGACTGCAGAGGCTCTACGCATCCGGTGCCACAGCTAGCCAGATGAGATGGCATCCATCTGACGGCGAAGCTTGGAGGACGTTCGATGCGACACATCCGGGTTTTTCGTCGGAGACAAGGAACGTTAGGTTGGGTTTATGCACCGACGGGTTCAACCCGTTCGGACAGTCGGGAGAGCAGTATTCGTCGTGGCCTGTAATCGTGACGCCGTACAATCTACCGCCTTGGATGTGCATGAAGACGCCTTACATGTTCTTGACTGTGATCGCACCGGGGCCTAGGAATCCGAAACAGAAGATCGACCTATACCTGCAGCCGTTGATACATGAGCTGAAGTGGTTGTGGGAGTTTGGCGTTTAGACGTTCGATGTATTGACTAAACAAAACTTCCAGCTATGCGCTGCACTGATGTGGACGATCAGCGACTTCCCGACTTATTCTATGTTGTCGGGGTGGAGCACAGCGGGGAAATACGCTTGCCCTTGCTGCATGAAGCAAGCGAAGACGATATCCTTGAAACATGGACATAAGATTTGCTGGTTCGATAGCCATAGGAAGTTCCTGCCCCGACGTCATTTGTACAGAAAGAACGTGACGGCGTTCATGCCTGGCATCTTCGATAAGGACACAAAGCCCGAGCTTCTCACGGGTGCGGAGGTGCTGGAGGAGATAGACAGTTATGGATTCGTGGGGATCGCTGATGATCCGGACGGCAGCCACAACGCAGACCTGGCCCGTTACTGTATCGGGTGGAAGAAGAGAAGCATATTCTGGGAGATTCCGTACTGGAAGAGCAATATGATCCGACACAACCTGGATGTCATACACATTGAGAAGAACGTGTTTGACAACATTTTCAATACAGTGCTGAATGTGCTAGGAAAAACAAAAGACAATTTGAAGGCACGACTTGATATGCGCGACCTCAACATGCGACCAGAGCTGCATCCCGTTGGCACATCCTACATGCCGAAGTCCTCGTACACGCTGACTGCAGAGCAGGTCAGTGCGTTGTTAGGCTGGCTGGGGACGGCTAGATTTCCTGATGACCATGTTTCGAACCTGTCGAAGAACATCGACGTGAATAACCGCGGTTTGCACGGGATGAAGAGCCACGACTGTCACATATACATATATACACGCACATATACATATATACACTGCATATATACGGTATATATATATATATATATGGTATATATATGTATATACGGTATATATATATATATGTATATGGTATATATATGTATATACGGTATGTATATATATATATATGTATATACGGGTATATATATATATGTATATACGGGTGTATATGTATATGGTATATATATGTATATACGGTATATATATATATATGTATATACGGGTATATATATATATATATGGTATATATATGTATATACGGTATATATATATATGTATATATGGGTATATATATATGTATATACGGGTGTATATGTATATGGTATGTATATGTATATACGGTATATATATATATGTATATACGGTTATATATATATATGTATATACGGGTATATATGTATATGGTATATATATGTATATACGGGTATATATGGGTATATACGGGTATATATGGTTATATATGGTATATATATGTATATACGGTATATATGTATTATAAGTATATATATATATATACATATAATATGTATTATATATATATGTGTGTGTATTATGTATATATGTATTATATATATATATATATATATATATATATATATATATATATATATATATATTTCGGTTTTATGTTCTATTTGTGATTATGAATAAAGTTTTATATGTATTATGTACACATAAGTATACTATATATGTTAAATATGAATAATAATATTTTGAATATCTTATATACTTATATATGTAGAGTATATAACCTTATTATGTAGTACACATGTGTATATGTATAACATATATGTTAAGATATGAAAATGAATAAGTTTTGGATATTACATACTATTTTGCCTTGCATGTACCGAAAAAGGGCTGTTGGTGACTAGGGTGCGTATGCACCAAAATTGTTGTTAGGGTTGAATTAGTAGAAATGTGGTGTACTTGGCCAATGAATGATGCATGTACAAACTGTTTTGTAAGAGGTTTGCATATGATTTTCGGTACGATACTAGTTCAAGGTGTTTACTAAGCTCGAGAGATGAAAGTTTGATTATGTAGTTTGTTTAATCATGTCATGTTGTTGGATTTGGATTTGTCTTTGGAGAGGCCATTAAGGCCGGAAAACCTCCGATAAACGCATAGGTCATGCTGAAATTTTCAAAATTATTAATATGTTCCTTGCAGATCTGATGGCTAGTGAGGGTTTACCGACGAGATCCACATACCCACCAGCTACACAGGCCCTTGAAGGAGAGTTCAATATGTTCCTTTCTCAGCATGATATGTTTGGCTCGGTTTCGACCGCCGCTCTGGCTGCTGACGCAGACCTTTTAGGGTCTGCCGACAGGTCCGCATCCCCCAGATATACGACGCCACCCACACCCACCGGTTCAGCACCTCATCCGGCGTCTGATGCGGCATCGGACGAGAGTGTCATACCAGGGCGTCGTGCCCTCCATTGGTCACATGATACCCATACGTAAGTAATGATTAATTTATTTAACACGTTTTCAAATATATTTCACGCGTTATTTTTTCCTAACAACTTCACCTCTTTTAGGTTTGCACCGGACAATGGCCAGCTTTCCGGTTGCATCACTCGGTCCTTCCACCTGAGGCTGGACCCAGCTGGATATTCCTGGGCCCGTGTCACCCCGCAGACACGTAGGTTCTACTTGGATGAGTTTCAGGTATTGAAATTTGATGAATTTCACTTTTTGATGCGTAATCGATCATTACTTTTCTAACCACACTTTTATTATTCCTCCGTAATAAAATTGCAGAAGGCGTACAGCTGGCCAGCCGACATCGCCCACGACGTGGAGCAGGCCTGGCGGCTTAGGGCCGCCAAACGCTACAGGGACTTCGTCAACTCTCTCAAGACCAAGTGGGAGCTTGACCCCATTTCTGCCAGGCCTGCCTACGTATCCGAGACTTCATTGATTTCATTGGATTATTTAGATTCATTGACTTTAGTGGATTATTTAGATTCATTGACTTAAGTGGATTATTTTGATTCATTGATTTCTTATGTTGCGCTGTTGTTTTTTTGGTATTCGTATATGGTTAATGTAAGTTGTATATGTGTTCATTTGACTTTTTCTTTTTATTTTTCATTTGACTTGGGAGAGGCCTTTAAGGCTGGGATACCTCCGATAAACGAATAGGTCATGCCGAAATTTTTAAAATTCTGCATTTCATTAACATATTTTATTTCATTCTTTCAGCACGAGGAGACGGGGGAGTGGCCAGCCTCCTACGATCTCTTCTACAAGACGCATCGGAAGAAAGCCTCCGACGGGACGGAGGACTGGATCACGACGAAGGCCCGCGACATCAGTGTAAGTAGACTACGATATCATTTGTTTTTTCCTTAGTTTGTTTTATTGCTAAACCCTAACAATTCTTATTCTCATTTCAGGACGAGTGCAACAGATTACTCGCAAATAGGGGCGAAGAGGCCGACAAGAACCGTGCTTATTGGGATGCGGTTTGGACCGTCGGCCCTCAGAATAAGAAGAAGAGGGAGGTGTACGGGGTTGGATCAGCAGCACCGCGATTCTTTCCCGAAGTTGTGCATCCAGGTGCTTCCTCTGAGGCCAACACCTCCGCGCCTTCTGCGACCCTAGAGGATATTTCGCGCCTGGAATCAGATCAAGCGGCGCTGCAGCATGAGATGGAGACCATCAGGGTGCAGCATGAGGAGAGTCTACAGGCACTGCGGTCGCAGCTGACTGAGACCCAGCAGTCGCTGCAGCAGTCGCTTCAGCAAGCATTTGAGCGTGCGCAGCAGCAGACGATGCAGGTGCAGCAGGCAACGGACCAGCAAATCTCGCAGCTATCGCAGGTCATCATCTCGTTCATTTCCAGCTCCTCGCAGTCTCAGCCTCAGCCTCGCCCTCCTGATGGTCACTCGTCTCCGCATGATCCCCCTCCATCTTCCTCTGCATAGTATTTTATTTTTTGATTTGTTGTACAGTCTATTTCATTTATTGTATTGACATATTCTTTGTACTTTTATATTTTATCTGACATTTATACGGATTCTATTTCGTTTGTGTTGTTTAATTATACGAACTTCAATACGCAAATACTGTATTTCTGTATCATATTCGTACAAATGATTTAATATACAAAATAAAATATATTATAAAAATTAAATAATAATAATAAAAACTATTTAATTAATAATATATTGATATTATTAATAAATTAAAAATATTTAATATTAAATTAATATTTATTATTAAATTAAAAATAGCGACGAACCTGCGACGAAACTGAAATTTCACAGACCGGAAATAAAAAAAATTTAAAATAGCGACGAGAAAAGATATACGGACGAAAATCTGCGACGAAACAAAATGTCGCAGAACGGAAATAAAAAAATAAAAAAATAAAAAATAGCGACGAAAAAAATACACCGATGAGAAAACGACGGCAATAACAGGTCGCAGACCTAACAGATTTTCGTCGCAATAATGCGACGAAACACCGACGAAGTTTTTCCGTCCCAATATAGCGACGCATCACCGACGAAAATCACTTAGCGACAAGCCGTATAACGACCTACTGTTTTCGTCGCTATATGCCTGTAGCGACGAAATGGCGACGAGTTTCGTCTGTCGCTATATACCTTTTTTTTGTAGTGTGAGTGCGGCTAATACTTATGATATAAACAATTCAAAAGAGAAAATATGCACAAAAAATGAGACCTAAGGAGTCTTTTTTGAGAAAAAGTGAAATCACTCATCCTGGGGCCTCCACTGCTCCAGCCCCAAATAGCTGTGTGGAGGATGGGTCCTTCTTTTCTTGGAGCAAAAGGTGAAATCCCTCACCCCGGAGCCCCCACTACCCTAGCCCCAAGGAGCTGCGTGGAGGATGTAAATCAGAAGCCCAGCAGCCTCATACATTGGGTGAGATCTTACGTAGTGACCCATACAAAGTGTCTCCCACAAACCAGGCCGAACAGCAGAGGAACACCTAGATTGTAAATGTCCCTGGATTCAAACTCTTGACCTCTTAGAGCAAATTCCAACCTAAGTATAAACTGGATTATGCCCTAGGGCCCTTTTTTTTCTTTAATGACCCATGATAAATGTCTTGCTAAAACCAGATACCAAAAACAGATGGTATCTGGCGATAGTTTTGCCAAACTACAGGAGCGTAAGGGATTCTCTTTATTGTTTATACTTTTTTATCTACATTTAAAAAACTTCTTTTAATTTTTAAAATGTGCATAATTAATGAAGATAATCCAATAAATCAAATATTTTTAGATCATTTATTTAATATAGAGAAAAAATTTTAGAATGAACCGATGAGACCAGAATTGCTCACCGGGTGGATCAGAGATGACACAAGTTGTGTGCCGTTAACCTTCCGTCTAAATCCGTCAATGGAACCTGAGAAAGGAAGAGAAACGTTAGAGGTCCCAGGACGCTGTCCTGGGAAAACCCTCCGACGCTTAAGTCAGTTATAGGTGTTTTAGAGTAGGCAATTTATGCTGGAATAAGGTTTAGATTAAACCTGTAAATTTCACTGAGTGATTTGACTGTTTATGATGTACTGACCGAGATGGAGTTCATGTGAGAAGGCTCCAGAAGTTGTTTCAAAAGTCGGGATCCCTTTCCCCGTCTGGATATAGGGGTATTTATACCCAAGATTATGGAGGTCTGACCCCCTGCCCGATTGATGGGATGGTGATGCTGTAGAGAAAAAGGGGTTTGAGTGATTTTCAAATGCATGATTTAAATATGCACAAAAACGAGCATAAGATAAAACGTGCATGATATATAGACATGTGTGCATAATAACTTGACATTACTTGCCTTATATATTATGTTGTCGTACTAACGAGCCATGAAGCATTAAAGCTTACATCATATGGCGAACATTTGTTGAGTTTATACTATTTTCAAGTGCCACAATTAATGAACTAAAGTAGTTCATTAAGTGAAGTACTTAGTTTAATAAACTAAGTAGTTCATTAAAGGAAGATGCATTTGGAAAAGGCACAAAGGCAACATGGCTATGGAAGGAAAGTCTTCTCCTCCTCCCCACATTCAATGTCACACGTTTTTATACACATATATATACTATATTTTAAGATTTTTTATAAAAGGCACATACACATGTATTCCAACGTACTACCGACACGTTATATATCTTACGTACGTACGTTAACGTCACACCACTATACTTAACTCATATTTATGAGTATATTCAGGTCTTATATCATATGATATAAGATATGGTGATGACAAATTAAATACGACACGATAAAAAGGTTCTAAATCGAAATTTGTCGTATCGGGCGAATACCGAAACTTCGCGAATGTGTCACGTACTTGCCATAAATAAATGGCCAGCCCATATACATCAAAAATTGATGAAAATTTCGTGATACACATGGTGTGATTAGCCAAAAAATACTTTCCATGTTGGCACACACAAATCACCCCACATTTAGGCCAAAATGTGAAGATTCCAATTTTATTTTTGTCACATGTTTATGGTACCATTTTAAATCAGCCAAGAGCTGAAATTTAAAATATATATTATATATATTATGTATAACATAATATATATATCATGTGCAAAAGTTGGAATTTAAATTAGAGAAAAATCGGGTAATCGATAAATATCGAAAATTCGGTTTTCTACGCACATGACATGGAACGTTTTTCTTGAACATCATGTGACACGTATCTAGACACTTTATACATATAATATACATCTTAAAGTGTTCTAGAAAATTAAATTAAGGGCTGATTGGAATATTACATGTGTGTATTATTAAATGTACACTATTTTACAAAGTTAGCAAAAATAAAATTCAGCACATGTATATACATATCATAAACACCTATACAGCTGAGATGAAGCACATGTGGAGCCTTGTTGGCGTGTTGATTGGTCAAGGATCAATCATACAATGTTGATGAATCAAAGAGAGAAGCTACAAAAGGTAAGTATTCAACATATACCTCTCTTATGTCACATGCTGAAAATTTCAGCATGTCATACTAGCAATGGCCGAATTCTTAAGGGTTAAGCAAGATAATTTGTCAATTTTTCATTAAAGGATAAATCAAAGGAGTTATGGAAATGATTTCAATTGTAGGTAAGGTTATTAAGTGTGATATTTTACATATCACACATGCTGAAATTTTTCAGCATGTGTGAAGGTGATAGTGGCCGAATATTGTCTCTTTTGGTGTCCAAGTTCATTCTTCATTTGTTAAGCAAGACTTACCATGTATTGTTGATTTATTTTAATGAGAAAAATCAAAGTAAATTGGGGATTATCTTGAATAAAAATGGATGTTGCACATGCTGAAAAATTCAGCATGGCAAGGAGCATAATGGCCGATTTCATGTGATGAAAAGAAGGGATTTTTGTGTCTTGCACTTTATGACAAAAATGTGACAATTATGGCATGATTTAATAATTGATTATTTGGCAAATATTTAGTGTTTATTTCAGATTTTCCATGTCATCAAATGATGACAACATTGTGCCAATCAAGAGGTGCCAAGTAAGCAATGACTAAATGATGGTCCAATGAAGTGATGCCAAGTAAGCAAAGCATTGTCACCATGATGTCTCACATTCTCTCAAGCACTTAAAAGGAAATTTTCAAGAGGGGGAGAAAGGCATAGGGGACGGCTGGACTTCTATAAGGAAGGAAGAGGAGAGCAAACAAAAACAACACCAAGATTTGCATTCTAAAGTGATAAAAGTGCCAAGCCTTTTTTCTCCTACATCTTTCTTTCTTCTTCTCTTGTAAAAAGCCTATTGTACTTTACTTCTTCATTCTTGAATAGGCTTCATAGAAACCACCATTCATTTATCTTTGTACAAGATTGATCAAGGTGTGATCAATCTTCATTCTAGCGAGGTGGTGGTGTTCGTGTGAATTGTACTCGACATACAAGGTTTGTAAAGGGTTGGAGTTAGGTGTAACTCTATCAACCCTGCGGTAAGGTGTACTGCGTGTGTGTGATTAGTGTGATCCAAGGAAGGTGTTCCTTGAAGACTGGAGTAGGTTGTTTATAACCGAACCAGTATAAAATTCTTGGTGCAATTTACTTTCAGCATTTACTTTCAGTTTTCTGCGCTGTTCATCCGTTTTGTTCACGTTCGGAAAAATAGCAAACGATTTTCAAAAATTATAAAAATTTTCAGAAACATACTTGCACGTTCTAGGGTTAATTTGGCACAAGTTTCAACCCTTTTTGGACAAGTATAAGTCAATCAAACATCAAAAGTTCTGAGACTAGTGCAGTCTGATTCTCAGACTTGCAAAGGTTGAGACTTTGATTATATTTGACCTACTTCCCAAAAGAATTTTCCAAAACTGTTTCAACACATTTAAATATAGTGTGTGAGGAGTTATTGGTCAAATTTTCAGATCATTTGGACATTAACACAAATAGGAATTAATTTTTCAAAACCATCTACCGTTTCTGGCAGATTTGCACAATCTGAGTGCCAACGGTTTTTGAAGGGGTTAAAGGTTGAATTTTGATTTGAAAGTTTTAGGGGACCCTCATAACATTTGAGGCTAAGTTCTCTCAAAATTTCATAATTTTTGGAGACCTCTAACCTAGTTTTTAAAAAACGTTTTAAAACTGGTCCTGAAAACAGAATCTGTTTCAGAACTTGAATTGGTTAGGTTTAAAGAAATTTTAAAAACCATATTTTCCGCACCATCTATTCAACCCCCCCTTCTAGTGGTTCCTTGCAGATCCTACAATTGGTATCAGAGCCAGGTTCACTCACTACAAAGGATCCAACGATTCAGTGAGATGGCATCCACTAGTCATAGCACCGTGCAAGAAAGAATGTCAACCATAAGGCCTCCTCTGTTTGACGGTGAGTCTTTCGTTCAATGGAAGGTAAGAATGAAACTTTTCTTTATGGCAATAGATATTGATCTTTGGTCCATTATAGAAGATGGTCCTTTTGTTCCATCTAAGTTGTCCACTGTAGACGGAGTCACATTAGAAGTCATTAAAACTAGACAAGAATATACAAGTGATGATAAAAAGAAACTTAGCATGAATGCTAAAGCCATGCAACTATTATTAAATGGCCTAAGTAAAAGTGAGGCTAGTTACGTGTCAAATTGTTCTAGTGCTCAAGAGATGTGGCATATTCTTGAAATGAAACATGAAGGGACTAGCCAAGTAAAGGAGTCCAAAATTAACATGCTCATGTCCACACTTGAGTCTTTTAAATTATTGCCCAATGAGTCTATTGTAGATATGGATCTTCGTTTGACTAATATCTACAACTCTCTTGAGTCTCTTGGTAAGGCTTTTACTACGCAGGAAAAGGTGCAGAAAGTTCTACGAAGCCTTCCTTCTGAATGGGACCCTAAAGTAACGGCCATAGAAGAAAGCAAAGAGGCCAAATTAATTAAAATGGAAGAACTAATCGGATCACTTAAGGTATATGAAAACAAACTTGCTTTAAGACATTCTGAGTCTATTTCTAATAATGATAGGGCCATAGCATTTAAATCAAATGAATACGTCGTAGATGATAGTGATACAGATTCCGATGACGAGGACTTAATCACAATGGCTAAGAGATTAAGAAAAATATTGAGAAAATCGATTAAACATAAGTCCACCTCATCTAAGGATCATAAAAATAAAAATAAAGAAATAAAGTGCTATGAATGCGGCAAACTCGGACATCTATCATATGACTGCCCTAATAAGAAAAACAAACAAACAAATACCCTGACAAGGATTGGAACAAGAATAGACTCGTCTCAGAACCTAAGCAAAGGAGAAGAGCATTCAAAGCCTCCACTTGGAGTGACACATCGGATTCTGAGACTGATGATACGGAAGAACACAAGGCACAAGCATGCTTTACATCTAAAGCATCAATGAGGTAACTTCCGACTCTGATTCCGATTCTGAATGTTCATATGATGATTTATTTAGTCAATATTTAGAATTGCATAATTTTCAAAGACTCTTGCAAAAGAAAAGAAACGATTAATTGAAGACAAGAAATTGTTAGAATCTTCTAACGAAAATCTTGTTGCTCAATTAAACGATTCTAAAGAAGAGTCATCATGTATCATCAATGCATTAAAATCTGAAATTTCATCATTGACATCCGAGAACGTTGAATTGAAATCCGAGATTTCAAAATTAAAATCAAGGAATGCCGATGTAGAGAAAAAGGTGAAACAGTTTGATACAGGATCCAACATGCTGCATCGCATTATATCATCACAAAAGCATGACAGTGATAAAACGGGGTTGGGATACGTTGATACAAATGAAGTATCAACCAAACCAACAAAGTTTGTTATGTCTAAGAAAGTAGACTCCCCAAAGCCTCAAGTGGCGTCTAAGATGACGCGAAAATTACATATTCTCTCATCACGCCCCACCTCTTCATCATATCATGCGAAACACAATGTTGTACCATATAGATATGAAAAGAAAAGAGTGATGCATACACGGCATTCAATCCATCCACGCGCTATGCATACAAACACAAGGACATATCCAAAGCGTTCTACATATAATGTGTATAAAGGAGTCCTTGGCCAAAGGCCAGATACAGTCGCACCAAAAGTTTATTATGTTGCGTTCTCATCACCTTTCTCACCTTTTGGAAGACCTAGAAAGGTCACCCAAATGTGGGTACCAAAAGGGACACTTTCAAAGGGTTAAATAAATAACCCTTACGAAAGCACGTATATGAAATGCATGATTTTCTTTTCTTCATCTTTACAGGCATCTTTTGATTTGCTTTCCAAAATAAAGGGGGAGAGAAAGCATGATTTAAGGGGGAGAGAGAAATGGTTTAAGAGGGAGAGAGAGACCAATTGATCTTAATTGCACAAATCAAGGGGGAGCCGGATTTGAAATTCGAAATTCAAATTTCAAATCTGTGCACGATTCAAGGGGGAGAGATAGTTTTAAATCATGTACACAAGTTATTTTGAAAATCATCAAAAGGGGGAGAGACCAATTGATCTTAATTGCACAAATCAAGGGGGAGCCGGATTTGAAATTCGAAATTCAAATTTCAAATCTGTGCACGATTCAAGGTGGAGAGATAGTTTTAAATCATGTACACAAGTTATTTTGAAAAATCATCAAAAGGGGGAGATTGTAGAGAAAAAGGGGTTTGAGTGATTTTCAAATGCATGATTTAAATGTGCACAAAAACGAGCATAAGATAAAACGTGCATGATATATAGACATGTGTGCATAATAACTTGACATTACTTGCCTTATATATTATGTTGTCGTACTAACGAGCCATGAAGCATTAAAGCTTACATCATATGGCGAACATTTGTTGAGTTATACTATTTTCAAGTGCCACAATTAATGAACTAAAGTAGTTCATTAAGTGAAGTACTTAGTTTAATAAACTAAGTAGTTCATTAAAGGAGATGCATTTGGAAAAGGCACAAAGGCAACATGGCTATGGAAGGAAAGTCTTCTCCTCCTCCCCAAATTCAATGTCACAGACACGTTTTTATACACATATATATACTATATTTTAAGATTTTTTATAAAAGGCACATACACATGTATTCCCAACGTACTACCGACACGTTTAATATCTTACGTACGTACGTTAACGTCACACCACTATACTTAACTCATATTTATGAGTATATTCAGGTCTTATATCATATGATATAAGATATGGTGATGACAAATTAAATACGACACGATAAAAGTTCTAAATTCGAAATTTGTCGTATCGGGCGAATACCGAAACTTCGCGAATGGTCACGTACTTGCCATAAATAAAATGGCCAGCCCATATACATCAAAATTGATTGAAAATTTCGTGATACACATGGTGTGATTAGCCAAAAATACTTTCCATGTTGGCACACACCAATCACCCCACATTTAGGCCAAAATGTGAAGATTCCAATTTTTATTTTGTCACATGTTTATGGTACCATTTTAAATCACCAAGAGCTGAAATTTAAAATATATATTATATATATTATGTATAACATAATATATATATCATGTGAAAATTTAGAAATTTAAATTAGAGAAAAATCGGGTAATCGATAAATATCGAAAATGCGGTTTTTCTTTCCTACGCACATGACATGGAACGTTTTTCTTGAACATCATGTGACACGTATCTAGACACTTTATACATATAATATACATCTTAAAGTGTTCTAGAAAATTAAATAAGGGCTGATTGGAATATTACATGGTGTGTATTATTAAATGTACACTATTTTACAAAGTTTAGCAAAAATAAAATTCAGCACATGTATATACATATCATAAACCCTATACAGCTGAGATGAGCACATGTGGAGCCTTGTTGGCGTGTTGATTGGTCAGGATCAATCATACAATGTTGATGAATCAAAGAGAGAAGCTACAAAAGGTAAGTATTCAACATATACCTCTCTTATGTCACATGCTGAAAATTTCAGCATGTCACACTAGCAATGGCCGAATTTCTTAAGGGTTAAGCAAGATAATTTGTCAATTTTTCATTAAAGGATAAATCAAAGGAGTTATGGAAATGATTTCCAATTGTAGGTAAGGTTATTAAGTGTGATATTTTACATATCACACATGCTGAAATTTTCAGCATGTGTGAAGGTGATAGTGGCCGAATATTGTCCTTTTGGTGTCCAAGTTCATTCTTCATTTGTTAAGCAAGACTTACCATGTATTGTTGATTTATTTTAATGAGAAAAATCAAAGTAAATTGGGGATTATCTTGAATAAAAATGGATGTTGCACATGCTGAAAAAATTCAGCATGGCAAGGAGCATAATGGCCGATTTTCATGTGATGAAAAGAAGGGATTTTGTGTCTTGCACTTTATGACAAAAATGTGACAATTATGGCATGATTTAATAATTGATTATTTGGCAAATATTTAGTGTTTATTTCAGATTTTCCATGTCATCAAATGATGACAACATTGTGCCAATCAAGATGGTGCCAAGTAAGCAATGACTAAATGATGGTCCAATGAAGTGATGCCAAGTAAGCAAGCATTGTCACCATGATGTCTCACATTCTCTCAAGCACTTAAAAGGAAATTTTCAAGAGGGGGAGAAAGGCATAGGGGACGGCTGGACTTCTATAAGGAAGGAAGAGGAGAGCAAACAAAAACAACACCAAGATTTGCATTCTAAAGTGATAAAAGTGCCAAGCCTTTTTTCTCCTACATCTTTCTTTCTTTCTTCTCTTGTAAAAAGCCTATTGTACTTTACTTCTTTCATTCTTGAATAGGCTTCATAGAAACCACCATTCATTTATCTTTGTACAAGATTGATCAAGGTGTGATCAATCTTCATTCTAGCGAGGTGGTGGTGTTCGTAGTGAATTGTACTCGACATACAAGGTTGGTAAAGGGTTGGAGTTAGGTGTAACTCTATCACCCCTGCGGTAAGGTGTACTGCGTGTGTGTGATTAGTGTGATCCAAGGAAGGTGTTCCTTGAAGACTGGAGTAGGTTGTTTATAACCGAACCAGTATAAAATTCTTGGTGCAATTTACTTCTCAGCATTTACTTTTCAGTTTCTCTGCGCTGTTCATCCGTTTTGTTCACGTTCGGAAAAATAGCAAACGATTTTCAAAAAATTATAAAAATTTTCTAGAAACATACTTGCACGTTCTAGGGTTAATTTGGCACAAGTTTCAACCCTTTTGGACAAGTATAAGTCAATCAAAACATCAAAAGTTCTGAGACTAGTGCAGTCTGATTCTCAGACTTGCAAAGGTTGAGACTTTGATTATATTTGAACCTACTTCCCAAAAGAATTTTCCAAAACTGTTTCAACACATTTAAATATAGTGTGTGAGGAGTTATTGGTCAAATTTTCAGATCATTTGGACATTAACACAAATAGGAATTAATTTTTCAAAACCATCTACCGTTTCTGGCAGATTTGCACAATCTGAGTGCCCAACGGTTTTTGAAGGGGTTAAAGGTTGAATTTTGATTTGAAAGTTTTAGGGGACCCTCATAACATTTGAGGCTAAGTTCTCTCAAAATTTCATAATTTTTGGAGACCTCTAACCTAGTTTTAAAAAACGTTTTAAAACTGGTCCTGAAAACAGAATCTGTTTTCAGAACTTGAATTGGTTAGGTTTAAAGAAATTTTAAAAACCATATTTTCCGCACCATCTATTCAACCCCCCCTTCTAGTGGTTCCTTGCAGATCCTACAATTTGGTATCAGAGCCAGGTTCACTCACTACAAAGGATCCAACGATTCAGTGAGATGGCATCCACTAGTCATAGCACCGTGCAAGAAAGAATGTCAACCATAAGGCCTCCTCTGTTTGACGGTGAGTCTTTCGTTCAATGGAAGGTAAGAATGAAACTTTCTTCTTATGGCAATAGATATTGATCTTTGGTCCATTATAGAAGATGGTCCTTTTGTTCCAATCTAAGTTGTCCACTGTAGACGGAGTCACATTAGAAGTCATTAAAACTAGACAAGAATATACAAGTGATGATAAAAAGAAAACTTAGCATGAATGCTAAAGCCATGCAACTATTATTAAATGGCCTAAGTAAAAGTGAGGCTAGTTACGTGTCAAATTGTTCTAGTGCTCAAGAGATGTGGCATATTCTTGAAATGAAACATGAAGGGACTAGCCAAGTAAAGGAGTCCAAAATTAACATGCTCATGTCCACACTTGAGTCTTTTAAATTATTGCCCAATGAGTCTATTGTAGATATGGATCTTCGTTTGACTAATATCTACAACTCTCTTGAGTCTCTTGGTAAGGCTTTTACTACGCAGGAAAAGGTGCAGAAAGTTCTACGAAGCCTTCCTTCTGAATGGGACCCTAAAGTAACGGCCATAGAAGAAAGCAAAGAGGCCAAATTAATTAAAATGGAAGAACTAATCGGATCACTTAAGGTATAAAAACAAACTTGCTTTAAGACATTCTGAGTCTATTTCTAATAATGATAGGGCCATAGCATTTAAATCAAATGAATACGTCGTAGATGATAGTGATACAGATTCCGATGACGAGGACTTAATCACAATGGCTAAGAGATTAAGAAAAATATTGAGAAAATCGATTAAACATAAGTCCACCTCATCTAAGGATCATAAAAATAAAAATAAAGAAATAAAGTGCTATGAATGCGGCAAACTCGGACATCTATCATATGACTGCCCTAATAAAGAAAAACAAACAAACAAATACCCTGACAAGGATTGGAACAAGAATAGACTCGTCTCAGAACCTAAGCAAAGGAGAAGAGCATTCAAAGCCTCCACTTGGAGTGACACATCGGATTCTGAGACTGATGATACGGAAGAACACAAGGCACAAGCATGCTTTACATCTAAAGCATCAAATGAGGTAACTTCCGACTCTGATTCCGATTCTGAATGTTCATATGATGATTTATTTAGTCAATATTTAGAATTGCATAAATTTTCAAAGACTCTTGCAAAAGAAAAGAAACGATTAATTGAAGACAAGAAATTGTTAGAATCTTCTAACGAAAATCTTGTTGCTCAATTAAACGATTCTAAAGAAGAGTCATCATGTATCATCAATGCATTAAAATCTGAAATTTCATCATTGACATCCGAGAACGTTGAATTGAAATCCGAGATTTCAAAATTAAAATCAAGGAATGCCGATGTAGAGAAAAAGGTGAAACAGTTTGATACAGGATCCAACATGCTGCATCGCATTATATCATCACAAAAGCATGACAGTGATAAAACGGGGTTGGGATACGTTGATACAAATGAAGTATCAACCAAACCAACAAAGTTTGTTATGTCTAAGAAAGTAGACTCCCCAAAGCCTCAAGTGGCGTCTAAGATGACGCGAAAATTACATATTCTCTCATCACGCCCCACCTCTTCATCATATCATGCGAAACACAATGTTGTACCATATAGATATGAAAAGAAAAGAGTGATGCATACACGGCATTCAATCCATCCACGCGCTATGCATACAAACACAAGGACATATCCAAAGCGTTCTACATATAATGTGTATAAAGGAGTCCTTGGCCAAAGGCCAGATACAGTCGCACCAAAAGTTTATTATGTTGCGTTCTCATCACCTTTCTCACCTTTTGGAAGACCTAGAAAGGTCACCCAAATGTGGGTACCAAAAGGGACACTTTCAAAGGGTTAAATAAATAACCCTTACGAAAGCACGTATATGAAATGCATGATTTTCTTTTCTTCATCTTTACAGGCATCTTTTGATTTGCTTTCCAAAATAAAGGGGGAGAGAAAGCATGATTTAAGGGGGAGAGAGAAATGGTTTAAGAGGGAGAGAGAGACCAATTGATCTTAATTGCACAAATCAAGGGGGAGCCGGATTTGAAATTCGAAATTCAAATTTCAAATCTGTGCACGATTCAAGGGGGAGAGATAGTTTTAAATCATGTACACAAGTTATTTTGAAAATCATCAAAAGGGGGAGAGACCAATTGATCTTAATTGCACAAATCAAGGGGGAGCCGGATTTGAAATTCGAAATTCAAATTTCAAATCTGTGCACGATTCAAGGTGGAGAGATAGTTTTAAATCATGTACACAAGTTATTTTGAAAATCATCAAAAGGGGGAGATTGTAGAGAAAAAGGGGTTTGAGTGATTTTCAAATGCATGATTTAAATGTGCACAAAAACGAGCATAAGATAAAACGTGCATGATATATAGACATGTGTGCATAATAACTTGACATTACTTGCCTTATATATTATGTTGCCGTACTAACGAGCCATGAAGCATTAAAGCTTACATCATATGGCGAACATTTGTTGAGTTTATACTATTTTCAGATGCCACAATTAATGAACTAAAGTAGTTCATTAAATGAAGTACTTAGTTTAATAAACTAAGTAGTTCATTAAAGGAAGATGCATTTGGAAAAGGCACAAAGGCAACATGGCTATGGAAGGAAAGTCTTCTCCTCCTCCCCACATTCAATGTCACACGTTTTTATACACATATATATACTATATTTTCAGATTTTTTATAAAAGGCACATACACATATATTCCAACGTACTACCGACACGTTATATATCTTACGTACGTACGTTAACGTCACACCACTATACTTAACTCATATTTATGAGTAT
Organism: Eustoma russellianum; assembly: GCA_036186865.1. Classification (NCBI taxonomy): domain Eukaryota; kingdom Viridiplantae; phylum Streptophyta; class Magnoliopsida; order Gentianales; family Gentianaceae; genus Eustoma; species Eustoma russellianum. The sequence goes on from AP025049.1 coordinate 8,303,793, forward strand.
ATTCAGGTCTTATATCATATGATATAAGATATGGTGATGACAAATTAAATACGACACGATAAAAGGTTCTAAATCGAAATTTGTCGTATCGGGCGAATACCGAAACTTCGCCAATATGTCAGTACTTGCCATAAATAAATGGCCAGCCCATATACATCAAAAATTGATGAAAATTTCGTGATACACATGGTGTGATTAGCCAAAAAATACTTTCCATGTTGGCACACACAAATCACCCCACATTTAGGCCAAAATGTGAAGATTCCAATTTTATTTTTGTCACATGTTTATGGTACCATTTTAAATCAGCCAAGAGCTGAAATTTAAAATATATATTATATATATTATGTATAACATAATATATATATCATGTGCAAAATTTAGAATTTAAATTAGAGAAAAATCGGGTAATCGATAAATATCGAAAATTCGGTTTTCTACGCACATGACATGGAACGTTTTTCTTGAACATCATGTGACACGTATCTAGACACTTTATACATATAATATACATCTTAAAGTGTTCTAGAAAATTAAATTAAGGGCTGATTGGAATATTACATGTGTGTATTATTAAATGTACACTATTTTACAAAGTTAGCAAAAATAAAATTCAGCACATGTATATACATATCATAAACGCCTATACAGCTGAGATGAAGCACATGTGGAGCCTTGTTGGCGTGTTGATTGGTCAAGGATCAATCATACAATGTTGATGAATCAAAGAGAGAAGCTACAAAAGGTAAGTATTCAACATATACCTCTCTTATGTCACATGCTGAAAATTTCAGCATGTCACACTAGCAATGGCCGAATTCTTAAGGGTTAAGCAAGATAATTTGTCAATTTTTCATTAAAGGATAAATCAAAGGAGTTATGGAAATGATTTCAATTGTAGGTAAGGTTATTAAGTGTGATATTTTACATATCACACATGCTGAAATTTTTCAGCATGTGTGAAGGTGATAGTGGCCGAATATTGTCTCTTTTGGTGTCCAAGTTCATTCTTCATTTGATAAGCAAGACTTACCATGTATTGTTGATTTATTTTAATGAGAAAAATCAAAGTAAATTGGGGATTATCTTGAATAAAAATGGATGTTGCACATGCTGAAAAATTCAGCATGGCAAGGAGCATAATGGCCGATTTTCATGTGATGAAAAGAAGGGATTTTTGTGTCTTGCACTTTATGACAAAAATGTGACAATTATGGCATGATTTAATAATTGATTATTTGGCAAATATTTAGTGTTTATTTCAGATTTTCCATGTCATCAAATAATGACAACATTGTGCCAATCAAGAGGTGCCAAGTAAGCAATGACTAAATGATGGTCCAATGAAGTGATGTCAAGTAAGCAAAGCATTGTCACCATGATGTCTCACATTCTCTCAAGCACTTAAAAGGAAATTTTCAAGAGGGGGAGAAAGGCATAGGGGACGGCTGGACTTCTATAAGGAAGGAAGAGGAGAGCAAACAAAAACAACACCAAGATTTGCATTCTAAAGTGATAAAAGTGCCAAGCCTTTTTTCTCCTACATCTTTCTTTCTTTCTTCTCTTGTAAAAAGCCTATTGTACTTTACTTCTTTCATTCTTGAATAGGCTTCATAGAAACCACCATTCATTTATCTTTGTACAAGATTGATCAAGGTGTGATCAATCTTCATTCTAGCGAGGTGGTGGTGTTCGTGTGAATTGTACTCGACATACAAGGTTTGTAAAGGGTTGGAGTTAGGTGTAACTCTATCAACCCTGCGGTAAGGTGTACTGCGTGTGTGTGATTAGTGTGATCCAAGGAAGGTGTTCCTTGAAGACTGGAGTAGGTTGTTTATAACCGAACCAGTATAAAATTCTTGGTGCAATTTACTTTCAGCATTTACTTTTCAGTTTCTGCGTTGTTCATCCGTTTTGTTCACGTTCGGAAAAATAGCAAACGATTTCCAAAAATTATAAAAATTTTCAGAAACATACTTGCACGTTCTAGGGTTAATTTGGCACAAGTTTCAACCCTTTTGGACAAGTATAAGTCAATCAAACATCAAAAGTTCTGAGACTAGTGCAGTCTGATTCTCAGACTTGCAAAGGTTGAGACTTTGATTATATTTGACCTACTTACCAAAAGAATTTTACAAAAATGTTTCAACCCATTTAAATATAGTGTGTGAGGAGTTATTGGTCAAATTTTCAGATCATTTGGACATTCACACAAATAGGAATTAATTTTTCAAAACCATCTACCGTTTTTGGCAGATTTGCACAATCTGAGTGCCAACGGTTTTTGAAGGGGTTAAAGGTTGAATTTTGATTTGAAATTTTTAGGGGACCCTCATAACATTTGAGGCTAAGTTCTCTCAAAATTTCATAATTTTTGGAGACCTCTAACCTAGTTTTAAAAACGTTTTAAAACTGGTCCTGAAAACAGAATCTGTTTTCAGAACTTGAATTGGTTAGGTTTAAAGAAATTTTAAAAACCATATTTTCCGCACCATCTATTCAACCCCCCCTTCTAGTGGTGCCTTGCAGATCCTACAGATGCGTCTGAGATGGCGGTCTAATTCACTGCAGAGCCGCAGTGTGATAAGACTAAATCCTGAGATCGTAGCTGTGTCAGTAGCTGACTCTAGGATGTGTAGGTCGGCTTGTAATGATGAGCTTGTACTGAGCCAGCCGATGCTTGACACTTAGAAAGTGATCTGCAGAGCTGTCGTGGTGGGTTCCAGATAGCAGTAGATAATATCTTCTTCTGATCTTAACAAGTTGAAGAGGCCGAGGCTGGAGCTCGGCCATCAATAATAAAGACTGGATAATCACATGCCGAGCAGACTCTGCGTGTTAAGCATTGCTGATGGGACCTTGATATGCACAGAAATCGAGACTGAAACTTGATGCCGAGGTGAAAACCTTAGCATATTATCTGGTAACAAAGCGAAGTGCTGAGGCCGAAGTGCAATATGGCTGAACTGCAGTGCATTTGTGCCGAACTGCGGGAGTTAAACACATTATGCATAAAACCTAACGTTGACTGTTATTGATTGTCAGATGTTTATTTTTGGTTTATCATTTGCCCCCAGATTAGTTTGGCCGAGCTGACCAGGAGGGCAGGCTAATCGATTCAGAGCCTTTATTGCGTTGTCCTTTCAAGTGTGACGTGTCTGCCTCTAACTGGTCTGCTCTGCACATTTACTGCCCGCACAGAGTACGAGGCGTCAATTACGCACCTTTTCGTATTCGGCGGTTACAGAGATCGAAAACGATAACATCGAGGTGACCTTTGGGCTGCCGAGATGAAAGCCTATAAATAGAGCTTTCAGACTTACATTTTACTTCTTCTGCTCCTTGCTCTCTCAGACTCTTCTTCTCCGGCGTTAATCTTCTAGTTTTTTCCGGTCGTTCTTCTTCCTTTTCCTCAACTTTTCTGTAAGTTTTCTTTTACAATTCTTCATCATGTTTGCTTCATCCCAGGACTAGATCTCAAATCTTTTCTGAGGGTGCTTGTTACACCTCCGGAGGTGGAGAGAATTCTAATTCTCCATCTCCGTCTGGGAGGATGGTCTCTGGTGATGACCCTCCTATTAGTAATCTGCGCCGGACCACCGGTGACACTGCTCAGTCCAGCAGAGCTGTCACCGTGGTTGACTCTTCACCGGAGCAAACAGGGATTGCTCCTGCTCCGACATCTACAAAACCCTGGCTCTGCTAAGGGATCCATCTATGTTCACAGGGGTCCTTGAAAGAGGTCTGCCGTATCTCTTGGTTCAAGAGTCTTTTTGCAATTTGTCCGAGGCCGATCTGAATCGGATCTACAAATTCCACAAGATTGACTAGAATCGGTTCGGCCCAATCTTGCCTTTTCCTGGTCAGACTGCTTATGATCCTCCAAAGGATTATGAAGCAGTCTACGAGGACTATTTCAAGTTGGGCTTTAATCTACCCATTCCTGAACCTCTTACCCAAATTATGCGGGCTTATGGTCTTAGGATTCCTCAGATCCAACCAAGTGGTCTGAAGTTCATCCTTTGCTATCTTCTTTTTCTCAGAATAGCTGAGTGTCCCTTTAACGCCATTTTTTAGAGCCTTTTTTGCCTGTCGGGCATCGCATAGCTGGTATTACTTCAGCAAGCGGGCCTCTAACACCGACTTTCCTTTTGCCATTAATATTCCTACCTTCAATAGGAGATGGAAAGGTAGATTTTTTACGTCAAAAAGGCTGAGCTGCCGAGTGGGAACATCTGGAAGTCCGGCAGAGCCGAAAATATGAAGACGGGCCCAGATTACTTGAATAAAGCAGCCAGACTTCGGAGTCTGCCCATCGCCATTGACTGGCAGAGGGTAGACTACGATATTTTGATGGCAGCCGACCTGAGCCATTCGGTTGTGGGTCAAAACTATCTGCCCCTTTCTCCCGACAACTTGCTCATTGTCATAGGTCGGTCTTGATGCACTTTCCTTTCAGTATTTTTCTTACTTTCAGTAACTAACTGTTTTATCCTTGAGGCAGGCTCAATGGCTTCTGGCAACACTTCCCATTCCAACAGACTGGCCGAGGCGGCAGCTAGGAAAAGAGCCCGCAAGGCTAGAAGAGTGGCTGCTTTTTCATCTGCTGGGGGAACTTCTGCTCCAGCTCTGCCCCCAGTACATGCTACTACTGAGCCCGTGCAAGCAGAGCCCGAACCAAGTATCTAGAACTCTTTCCAACCTGGAATTTTTTCTAAGTGTTTAGCTCTGTTTCTGACTTGATCTGTTGCTTCTTGCAGCTCTGCCAATAGAGATTCAGGATGACGAGCCTGAGGTCCAACTCCTGCCTCAGGCTTCAACTGAGCTTGAAGAAACGACAGAGGGGGTGATGGCTCGAGCCTTCACCCAAGAAAAAGACAAAGGGACGAACGCTCTAGTGGCCGAGATGCGGGGCCATCTCAGCCTTTGGAAATGGCTTCTGCCGAGCCCACTGAGGAGGTCCTGCCTCAGCCAGCTGAGTCTCATGACCCAATCCTTATTGGGTTTTTAGAAGGTGATTCGACTGTGGACCCAGCCACAGCTAGGAAGCTGAACAAAGTGACAGTTCTCCCCTAGATCAACAAAAGTTCAGAGCAGCTTCTTAGGAGGACTTGAAGAGTGTCCTTCATTCCAATATCGCTTTGGTAAGCAAAACTTTCTGAGTGTTTGTTTACTTTAGCACTTAGTCATTTTTCTAACTTTGCTTCCTGGTAGGTTCGAGCCCAAGAGTTGGAGGCCTTGGCCCGAGGAGAAGAGTTTTTTGAAGATATTCAAGCCAAAACCAAAGAGCTTGAAGAGGCTGAAAGGCAGAGAGCTGTGCTGACTCGGCAAGTTAACACTCTACAAGCCGAGGTCTCCACACTTCAGCCAAGGGCTGAAGATGCTGAGATGAAGTTGGCTACTTCCAACTCAAAGGCGGATGAGTTGGAACGTAAGGTGGCTGATCTGGAACTGGCCTCTACTCAATCTCTGACTGAGATTGAGGTCTTGAAAAAGGATAAGGCTGAACTGTTGCAGAGGAGTAACACTTTTGAAGAGCAGTTGGATCAACTGCGTCAACAATTAGCTGAGGCTGAGGTCAAAGCAGTTGTTGATTTTAGGAGATCAAAAATGTTTGAAGAAAACATGATTCTGCTGCAGAGCTCAGCTATGGAGGTCGTCCGAAAAGAAGCCATTGACGTCTGCTCAGAAGTCTATCCAGAATTGAACAAAGAAGTTCCTCGTCTGGCCGAGCTGTACAACTCAAGTGCTTCCCAATAATTTGACACTCTGTTCCAGCAATTCTTGGAAGGAGCCGACTTGAGGGAGGACGAAGACTAGTCTTAGGATTTTCTTTGTAATCAGTAATGAGCAGACCTCAATTGTATTCTGATCTTCAAATCTTTACGAATGGAAAAATTTTTCAAGTCTTTGTAACTTATTTTTCCCTTTTGTTCTGCTTTTTTTGCTTCAGCTTTTCTGCTAAGTCTTTTTTTTCCAAACTTGTTGTTGCCGAGTTCTCACGTCGGTCTTGGTAAACTCAATCAGTTTAAAAAATAACTAAGTTACCAACCTTTCAAATACAGAATAAACCTGCTATTCTATCGAGCTGAGATGAAATCTTTTGGCCCAGGTTTTCCTTGTAACGACCGAGATGTAAAAATAATAATTTATTGAACTTTCACAGAGTTGATCTGGACTCCAGGATCTATTCTGCTTCTTGGATCCTTCCAAGTATAAACTTGTTAAGTCATGCTCTTATAGGACTGATCTGGACTCCAGGGTCGGCCCTATGTAATGCGGCTCAGGTTTCCCTTGTAGCGGCCGAGATGATTATATTCAGTAAATTTTTGAACTGAACTTTTGTAGAGCTGATCTGGACTCTAGGATCTGCTCTGCCGAGCATTTCTTGGATTTTTCCAAGTGTTTGACGAATGTTACCTCCATAGGACCGATCTGGACTCTAGGGTCTGCCCTAAATATTTTTCTGCTCAGCAACGTCTTGATCTTAGCTTTTATTGAGCCGATCTGGACTCCAGGATCTGCTTTGCTTAATATTTCTTGAATCCTTCCAAGTGTTTGAGCTGACTTGGTAAGTCTTTGAGCTGAGGAGACCGTTTAGGTCATTTGTGCTAATGTGACCTCTTGGGTCAATTTCTCAAAAGTGTAAAACCTGTCACATTTGTACGTGAAACCTGTCATGTTTTTGCCAAGATGTGAAACCTGTCACATTCGGAGTTCCCTTAAAACCATTAGGCAGAGAACAGAGATGACCTCCTGGGCCATTTTGCGAAACCTTTCGCATTTGTACGTGAAACTTGTCACGTTTTTGCCGACATGTGAAACCTGTCACATTCGGAGTTCCCTTAAAACCATTAGGCAGAGAACAGAGGTGACCTCCTGGGCCATTTTGCGAAACCTGTCGCATTTGTACGTGAAACCTGCCACGTTTTTGCCAACATGTGAAACCTGTCACATTCGGAGTTCCCTTAAAACCATTAGGCAGAGAACGGAGTTGACCTCCTGGGCCATTTTGCGAAACCTGTCGCATCTGTACGTGAAACCTTTCACGTTTTTGCCGACATGTGAAACCCGTCACATTCGGAGTTCCCTTAAAACCATTAGGCAGAGAACAGAGATGACCTCCTGGGCCATTTTGCGGAACCTGTTGCATTTGTACGTGAAACCTGTCACATTTTTGCCGACACGTGAAACCTGTCACATTCAAAGTTAGTCAGGCTGGGCCGGACAAGAATATTACTGATCTTCTGATATCATAAGGCCGAGCTGAGCTGGACCAGAGACTTAATTAAAGATAGGCCCTTAGATAATATAAGGCCGAGCTGGGGAATACCTCTGCCCCCATTAATAGGTCTTGCAGTCAATTTTGCTGCCGATTAGAAGGAAGTGCCGGGCTGAGCTGGATAAGAAACTTGAATTAAATATGATGGGGAACTTCTAATCCCCTTTGTCGAGAAAAGTCATGCTTAATATATCGACAACTTTCTTGCAAATAGCAAACTTGTACTATTGAAAATCAATGTATTTAAAACACATTTACGTACATGAGAATTTTGGATCCATGATAGAAAGATGAACTGTAATTCTTTGGTGGGCCTATGCTTTTAGGTCAACTGTATGCTTTCGGAGACCCTCAATCTCTGCGCATCTGAATCTGAATCATCGTCTCTTGGCGACCTGTGTTGACATTCAGGTCGGCAGCTTTCATCCAGAGGAGACCGGCTAAAGTTTAGCCTATTGTGCAGCCTTAACCTCGAATTGTAAAACTGTTGTAGGTGGCCAAGTTCGATCACACGCCCAATCTCTTGGCTGAGATGCTTGCAGTCCTCTGTATCATGACCAATATCAGATGATACATGCAGTATAATTGATGATTCCTCTTGTGAATTGGCCATGTAAAGGGCTGAGGCTCTCTCGCCAGGCCCTTCTTCCTCATGTAAGAAAGAACATGAGCCTTTGAAGCTAACAGGGAGTTCCTTTCTTTTCCTCAGCCTCCCAACCGAATTTGGATAGAACGTCTTTCTTGCAGCAGGGCTCTGTCTTTATTGTCAATTTTTCTGCCATGTTGTAATGGCAACAGCGCCTTTTGTGCACATTTTAATCTCTGGTGGCTAGACCTTTGTCCTGAATGCTTAGCCTCAGTCATAAATTCGGCCTGACGTCTGGGATGATAGTCAGGCCGAGTTGGAGAATATTCCAGAAGTTCTTTTTGTGAAAGAGAATTGCTGGAGTGGAACCCGCTGGGTCCCGCCGCAGAAGCTTTCCCTTCATCTCTTTCACCACAGCCTGGAATACACCAGGATTTTGAACCACGTAATTTATAGCCCGCATATGCTCCTCATATGTGAAAGCAGCAGTAGGAGTTAAAGATTCCCCGGCTCTGAGGAACACTGTTCCGTTTGTTGTTGAAGAGGTCGTTGATGTCTTTTGGATGTCATAGGTCGCTTGGACCATAGCGCCCTGGCCCGTACAGCAGAACCGAACCGGTGCACCCGTCGTAGCCTACTGAGAGGACTATAAGACGTCTCATCTCTCGGATACACATCATCAATGACGTAAGAGAGGAAGCACGGAAACATTTGCAAAATAAAATCTAAACCAATCAAAGTTGTACTCCCAAAACATAAGTAAATAAACTGTTTATGGACGCAGCCATCTACATCCTCATATAGAACGAAGAAAACTGGAATAATAAGAAACAGTCTATGACAATTCCCAAGATAAGCTCTAAGCATCCCATTCAGCCCACTCGCCGTCGTCCTCTATGAATATCATATCATACTCAGCCTTATCTGCAAGACAAAGAGTAGAACTCTTAGCGAAAAACGCTAGCAAGTAACCCGCTTATAAGACATACGGGATCAACACATGGCAAGACATGAGTAATGTCTATATCAAGAGATAATGGGGCACATGTCTTGTATAGTTTAAAGATCATAAGTTGCCAGCACAACAGAAATAAAGAATAACAACGAATAAGTAGTAAACAGTTCAATAACAAAACACTTACAAGTCAATCATACCAAAACTACTCACGTGATGCATGACAATTCAAAATATACACTACACTACACAAACCCAAATGATTATGCTTCACTTTTCAAAACAGTGCAATGCATGTCATAATGTCCGGTCACATAACTTTATACCCTGTGATGGGCCACAGCTTGTCTTTATACCCTGTGACGCACCACAGCTTAACTTTATACCCTGTAATGTTCCACAACTTGTCTTTGTACCCTGTGTCACATTACAGCTCACTTTATACCCTGTGATGGTTACAGCTTGTCTTTATACCCTGTAACGCATCACAGCTCATTTCGCAAACTTATACCCTATGCCAAGGCACAGCTCTTATCAAATCAAATGCAATGCAAGTGCCATGATGCAAAAATGCACAACTTCTCATCATTCAATCACATTCTTCGATCACAAGCTTCAATCACATTCTCACTTTTAAACGTATGATCACATGCTCAGGCCTACCACACAAACGTTCATACTAAGGATACGGGGAATGAAGTAGACCCTCCTCACATGTTCCATTTGAACCCCTATCAAAGCCTCAAGCGTTCATCCTTAACCCCTTAGATCATTCACGTTGACGTCTGATTCAAATACCCCTTGAAGTCCTCAACGTTGATTCATCATCCTAAGTCGTATTCCCAAGACTTATACTAACCTCAATCAGGTCCTAATAAGTCCCTAAGGTCACCCAAAGGGTCCCCTAGCTTCCCTCTTTCTTCCTTCACTTTCCCACAAAACCGATGGACGTCATCCCCTGACGTCGATCGATCTGCGTCCATCAGAGCACTTCGATCTCTCACTCAGCCTACATCGATCGATCGATGTGACGTCGTTCCCTCACATCGATTGATCGATGTACATCAGAGCACATCGATCTCTCACTCAACTACACATCTATCGATCCACGTACATCTGAAACACATCAGCCTCTCCCTCAGCCATACATCGATCGATCGATGTACGTCAGTCTCTGACATCGATCGATCGATGTCATCGTTTCCCAGAATTTTCATTCTGCGATTTCTGCAGAAACTGCAGATCTGAACCCCAATCAATTTCCAACTTCCTTCCAACCATTCCAAGCCTAATCCTCACTATCAATCCAAACTTAATTCACCAAAACAAAACCTTTCATATACTACTCACGGATTCAAGCCTAAAACTCAAGGTATCCATCAAAACAAACCCAAAGATCTCATCTTTTCACTCTCCCTTCCCTTCAACCGAATTAGCAACAAAATAGGGTTCAAGGGATTGGGATTTGCAAGATTTCACGAAATCAACAACAACAACAACAAACGATTTTCAACATATAGTGGCCAAATCTCAAAACCAAAACACATAATCCACATATAGATTCACGGATAGAAACTACTGCATGGTGATCCATTTTGATATCAAAAATAGGCCTTTTACTTTTGCAAATCGAAGGAACTCATAAGTAGATTACTTGCCTTTGATTATCCGAAGAAGATCCAAAGAACAAGTGAAGAACGAATCGAAAATATTTCCTAGGGTTGCAAGAGATGGAGAAATCGCCTAAGGAGAGGGGAGAGAATGGCGTCGATGCTTCTGATTAAATGAATCAGAAACTGACGTTCTGTCAGTTTTGATAAGGGTGGGGATGAAATTGGAGTTTCTAAATTATATCCTATTATCCCATTTATCTTAAATGTTTAAATTCTAATATTTAATTCTAAATTGAATACTAATTAATTCCAATATTTAATCCTTCCATAAATACCAATTAATCTAATATTTAATTCTTAATTCATTACCATTAACTGTCATTGATCTCATTTAATTTCCTTTTATCCTTTAATTGTTCTACGGAGGGTGCGGGGCATAACATCCACCTCCCTTACAAAAAGTTTCCGTACTCGAAACTGACGTACCTTATTGAAAAGATGTGGATATACTCCTTCATTTTGCTCCTCAAGCTCCCACGTGGCTTCACACTCCGTATGATTACTTAATGAATTTTGACCTAGAAATCACATGCTTGCGTAGGACCTGATCTTTCTTATCCACAATTTCACAGGATACTCTTCATCGTGGCATCATTCTTTAATCTCCAAAGGTTGGGCCTCAAGAAATATGGCTCGGATCCGATACGTATTTCTCAATTGAGATACATGAAACACATTGTGGACTTACGATAAGATTGGAGGCAATGCTAATCGGTATGCTCTTTCTCCAACCTTGCCAAGCACCTCGTATAGACCGATATATTGGGGCTTAACTGCCTTTCATTCCGAATCTCGTAACTCCATTAGTGGGAGAATTCGCAGATAAACCTTTTCACCTACTTCAAACTCCAATGGCCGCCTTTTAGAATCTGCCCCAACTCTTACTGCGATCTTGTGCCATCCTTAGTCTCTCCCTTATGATCTTAACTTCTCAATCGTTTGCTCAATCAACTCAGGTGCAGTGATCGTCTTTGCCCCAACTTCGTCCCAAACAAACCGGTGATCGGCACTTCCGTCTGTATAGAGCCTCAAATGGAGCCATACCAATGGCGCTGTGGTGGCTATTGTTGTATGAGAATTCCATCAGTTTCAACATGTTATCCCAGTTCTCTTTAAAATCCAATGAGCATGCTCTCAGCATGTCCTATAAAGTTTGGATGGTCCTCTCAGACTGTCCATTCGTTTGTGGGTGGTAAGCTATGCTCATCCTTAGCTCAGTGCCCATGGCTTTTTAGAAAGCCATCCAAAACTTAGAAGTGAACCTGGGATCGCGGTCCGACACAATACTGATGGGAATTCCATGCAAGCTTACAATGTTATCCATATAAATGTTGGCCAGTTTCTCACAAGAAGTACCATGTGACATAGCTATGAAATGAGCTGTCTTTGTTAAGCGATCGACAATTACCCAAATTATCTCATTCCCATTTCTGGTCTTGGGCAAACCCCATCATGAAGTCCATAGTCACATGCTCCCACTTCCATTCTGGGATTTCCAATGGCATCATCAAGCCGCCGGGTCGCTGATGCTCTGCTTTGACTTGCTGGCATATCAGACATCTCTCGACATACTCCGCAATACTTCTTTTCATTCCTATCCACCAATAATTCATTTTGAGGTCCTTATACATTTTGTGCTACCAGGATGAATAGACAACCTCGAGTTATGCACTTCACGTAGCAATTCCCTTCGAAGCTCTTCATTGTCAGGCACGCATAGTCGATTCTAAAAACCATAGACTTCCATCTTCTCTCAACTGGAAATCTCTTACCGGGCCCGTGCTCAATTTGTCACGGATTTCCTTCATCATGCTACATCCTCATATTGAGCTTCTTTTATTCGGATCGTACCAAATCTGAGGTTATAGATAAGGCTGTAAGAACATTCCACCACTGAGTCCACAACATCCAAGCCAAACTCTTCAATCTCTGACTCCAAAGGAGACTGTCTTGCATGGCTAGACTTTCTGCTCAACGCGTCTGCCACTCTATTGGCCTTACCAGGGTGATAGTTGATGGTTAAGTCGTAGTCCTTGAGTAGTTCCAACCATCTCTCCTTTGTCTCATATTCAGCTCTATCTTGCGAGAATAAGTAATTTCAGACTCTTATGGTCTGTGAACACTGCACACTTTTCTTCATACAGGTAGTGTCTCCAACTCTTAAAAAGCGAACACTACTTACTGCAAGCTCCAAGTCATGTGTCGGGTAATTCTGTTTATAGGGCTTCAGCTGCCTCGAAGCGTAAGAAATAACCCGCTCATTTTGCATTAGGACACAACCTACAAATAGAAAGTTAATTCACGTCCGGTAGATACATAACATAGCAATGGTAATTATATACGTACCTAGTCCTTTCTTGGACGCGTCACTATAGATCACGAAGCCTTCGGTGCCAGAGGGTTGCGCCAACACCGGGGCTATGGTCAATCTCCTTTTGAGCTCGGAGAAGCTCCGCTCGCACTCTGCAGTCCACTCAAACTTAGTTTTCTTCTTCTGGGTAAGGTCGGCTCAATGGAACTGCAATTGTTGAGAATCCTTCAACAAATTTCCTATAGTAGCTTGCTAGACCTAGGAAGCTTCTGACTTCTGTTACGTTTGTAGTCTTGGCCATTCAGTGATGGCTTCCACCTTCTTAGGATCCACTGAAATTCCATCCTCCGAAATCACGTGCGCAAGGAAAGTTACACTCCTTAGCCAAAATTCACACTTGCTGAATTTGGCATATAGTTTCTGTTGCCTCAAAATTTCCACACCACTCTTAGGTGCTCCGCATGGGCTTGTTCATCGGGAGAGTACACCAAAATGTCATCGATGAACACCACTACAAACTGATCTAATTATTCTCAGAATAAGGTGTTCATCAAGTCCATAAAAGCTGCTGGGACATTAGTCAATCCAAAAAGCATCACCAAAAACTCATAATGCCCATAACGAGTCCGGAAAGCTGTTTTAGGGACGTCACTTGCTTTCACGAGCAACTGATGGTACCCCTGACGAAGGTCGATTTCGAGAACCAACGCGCACCCCTTTAACTGGTCAAATAAATCCTCGGTCCTTGGCAGTGGGTACTTGTTCTTAATGGTTACCTTGTTCAGCTCTCTGTAATCAATGCACAATCTTAAGCTGCCATCTTTCTTCTGACAAATAAAACAGGGGCTCCCTAAGGTGATACACTGGGTCGTATCAATTTCTTGTCTAACAACTCCTGCAGTTGACCCTTTTAACTCCTTGAGTTCAGCTGGGGCCATCCTGTAAGGTGCCTTAGATATAGGCTCAGCTCCATGAATCAAGTTGATTTCAAACTCCACTTCTCTTGATGGGGGTACTCCAGGCAAATCATCTGGAAATACGTCTTTGAATTCGTTGATTACTGGAATCTGGTCAATAGAGGGAGTTTCTTGCTTCGCGTCCACAGCATATACCATAACTCCCTCTGCTCCCTTCTTCAAAGCCTTGAATGCCTTAATCGCCATCAAATATATTTTCTTCGGGGCTTTCGTTAGCTTGATGTTCCCTTGAACTGTCACTTCATTCATTTCGGGATCTTTGATAGTTACTAACTTCAGTCTGCAGTCGATATTGGCATGATATTTGGTCAGCCAGTCCATGCCCAATATCACATCAAAATCCCTCATCCCAATTGGGACCAATGTAACGGGAAACACCTTCCCATCCAACTCCAATTCACAGTCTTTATACTGGTGGTGTGAAACCAGTACTTGTTCACCAGCTGCCTGCACCCTGAAGGGGGTTTCAAGCCACTCGGGTAGACAGTCAAAGTCCTTTGACGAATCGCTTAGAGATGAACGAGTGACTCGCTCCACTATCAAACAATACGTTTGCAGGCACTTTATTAACTAGAATCGCACCTAAACACAAAGAGTGTAGCACATAAAGGTTTTCATGCAATGCACATCCACTTTAAACTTAAACGACTATAATTAAACTTATACAACTAAGATTTAATTGAAATTGTACCTGTCACAACGTCAGTGCTCTCCTGCACTCAGCGTCAGTCATGACATGTACTCCTCGCGTTGGGTTTGGGCCTACCCCTTTGTTGCTGCGACGGCCTGGCTTCTCCCTGTGGCTTTTGCTTCCACTCGGGGTAATCCTTGATTCTGTGGTCCGTTTTACCACATTTAAAACAAGCCCCTGTTTTCTTCCAACATTCCCCAATGTGGTTCTTCTGACAGTGGGGACATATACCTGCAGCCAAACGATCCAGCTGGCTTTGCTACGGAGGTCGCTGGAACTGTACTATCTGACCTCTTCTTGGAATTTTGACACATCGTCGAGGTCTACTTCCACTTCTCTCGTCCCTTGGTCTCTTGCTGGTGTCGTCACGAGCCTCTCTAGGTTGTGACCGGCGCATATCACTTTTCACTCAGTAACAGGCATCCAACATCTCCTCAAAAGTTTTCAGACTAGACCCCGCGATAGCCGTCTGAATGCGGGGGTTCAAACCTTGCTCAAACTTGAGCATCTTCATTATGTTGTTTTCCAACACCATGGGCGTGAACTTTCCCAAGGCATGGAATCTATCAGCATAGTCAGAAATAGACATCCGATCCTGTTCCAACTTATCGAGCTGTCTCATCTTCTCCAATATAGCAGTTTCAGGTACGTAATAGTCCTTATAAGACTCAACAAATTGCCTCCACAAGATAGGGGGAGTCATCTTCGGCAGAATACCATTCCACCAGGCATTTGCTCTGCCACTCAGTAAGGGCGTGGCCACATCCACCTTAAGTTCTCCAGGCACTTGTATCAGTCTGAAGCATTTCTCCACTTCCTCTAACCAGAACTCGGCTATTTCTGGGTCTGTGGTTCCTTCGAATGTGGGGGCATGCATCTTCTGCATTTCCCCAATGTAATATCACACGCCATGCTGAGGCGGTGGTGGAGGAGGCGGCTGCTGTTGCTGCTGAGCAACACTCTGTGCAATCACCGTTATAGCGTCCATTAGTGCCTGGGGCATTGCCATCTGTGGTGGCTGTGAGTTCTCATTTCCGTTGCCACCGTTTCCAGAGTTATCCCTTCTAGGAGGCATCTTTCTACAAGATCAGCGCTAATTAGCATTCAACAATTTCAAAGATAAATACTGAAAGCCCATATGCGTTGTACAGGACGTAACTCGTAAACTAAAAGAAAATAACGCTTATTGATTAATCTTATGGCGCTCACACACACCCAACCCAAGTCATCTTATATCTAAGATCAGATGCTTAGACTTATGGTTCAACTTAGGGTCAAAATCATAACTTAAGACTCTATATGACATAACCTAGGTCTCCAAGGTAGATCTGAAGCCTAGGCTTTGATACCACCTGTAGCGCCCTGGCCCGGACAGCGGACCCGAACCGGTGCACCCGTCGTAGCCTACTGAGAGGACTACAAGACGTCTCATCTCTCGGATACACATCATCCATGACGTAAGAGAGGACGCACGGAAACATGCGTAAAATAAAATCTAAACCAATCAAAGTTGTACTCCCAAAACATAAGTAAATAAACTGTTTACGGACGCAACCATCTACATCCTCATATGAACGAAGAAAACTGGAATAATAAAAAACAGTCTATAACAATTCCCAAGATAAGCTCTAAGCATCCCATTCAGCCCACTCGCCGTCTTCCTCTATGAATATCATATCATACTCAGCCTTATCTGCAAGACAACGAGTAGAACTCTTAGCGAAAAACGCTAGCAAGTAACCCGCTTATAAGACATACGTGATCAACACATGGCAAGACATCAGTAATGTCTATATCAAGAGATAATGGGGCACATGTCTTGTATAGTTTAAAGATCATAAGTTGCCAGCACAACAGAAATAAAGAACAACAACGAATAAGTAGTAAACAGTTCAATAACAAAACACTTACAAGTCAATCATACCAAAACGACTCATGTGATGCATGACAATTCAAAATATGCATTACACTACACAAACCTAAATGATTATGCTTCACTTTTCAAAACAGTGCAATGCATGCCATAATGTCCGATCACATAACTTTATACCCTGTGATGGGCCACAGCTTGTCTTTATACCCTGTGACGCACCACAGCTTAACTTTATACCCTGTAATATTCCACAACTTGTCTTTATACCCTGTGTCACATTACATCTCCCTTATACCCTGTGATGGTTACAGCTTGCCTTTATACCCTGTAACGCATCACAGCTCATTTCGCAAACTTTATACCATGTGCCAAGGCACAGCTCTTATCAAATCATAATGCAATGCAAGTGCCATGATGCAAAAATGCACAACTTCTCATCATTCAATCACATTCTTCGATCACAAGCTTCAATCACATTCTCACTTTTAAACGTATCATCACATGCTCAGGCCTACCACACATAAACGTTCATACTAAGCATACAGGGAATGAAGTAGACCCTCCTCACACGTTCCATTTGAACCCTATCGAAGCCTCAAGCGTTCATCCTTAACCCCTTAGATCATTCACGTTGACGTCCGATTCAAATACCCCTTGAAGTCCTCACCGTTGATTCATCATCCTAAGTCGTATTCCCAAGACTTATACTAACCTCAATCAGGTCCTAATAAGTCCCTAAGGTTACCCAAAGGGTCCCCTAGCTTCCCTCTTTCTTCCCTCACTTTTCCACAAAACTGATGGACGTTATCCCCTGACGTCGATCGATCCACGTCCATCAGAGCACTTCGATCTCTCACTCAGCCTACATCGATCGATCGAAGTGACGTCGTTCCCTCACATCGATCGATCGATGTACATCAGAGCATATCGATCTCTCACTCAACTACACATCGATCGATCCACGTATATCTGAAATACATCAGCCTCTCCCTCAGCCGTACATTGATCGATCGATGTAAGTCAGTCTTTGACATCGATCGATCGATATCATCGTTTCCCAGAATTTTCATTCTGCGATTTCTGCAGAAACTGCAAATCTGAACCCCAATCGATTTCCAACTTCCTTCCAATCATTCCAAGCCTAATCCTCACTATCAATCCAAACTTAATTCACCAAAACAAAACCTTTCATATACTACTCACAGATTCAAGCCTAAAATTCAAGGTATCCATCAAAACAAACCCAAAGACCTCATCTTTTCACTCTCCCTTCCCTTCAACCGAATTAGCAACAAAATAGGGTTCAAGGGATTGGGATTTGCAAGATTTCATGAAATCAACAACAACAACAAACGATTTTCAACATATAGTGGCCAAATCTCAAAACCAAAACACATAATCCACATATAGATTCATGGAAAGAAACTACTGCATGGTGATCCATTTTGATATCAAAAATAGGCCTTTTTCTTTCGCAAATCAAAGGAACTCATAAGTAGATTACTTGCCTTTGATTATCCGAAGAAGATCCGAAGAACAAGTGAAGAACGAATCGAAAATCTTCCCTAGGGTTGCAAGAGATGGAGAAATCGCCTAAGGAGAGGGAAGAGAATGGCGTCGATGCTTCTGATGAAATGAATCAGAAACTGACGTTCTGTCAGTTTTGATAAGGGTGGGGATGAAATTGGAGTTTCTAAATTATATCCTATTATCCCATTTATCTTAAATGTTTAAATTCTAATATTTAATTCTAAATTGAATACTAATTAATTCCAATATTTAATCCTTCCATAAATACCAATTAATCTAATATTTAATTCTTAATTCATTACCATTAACTGTCATTGATCTCATTTAATTTCCTTTTATCATTTAATTATTCTACGGAGGGTGCGGGGCATAACATGGATCCTTTCCCATCCTTTTTATCCATCTTTCCCAGGATAGTTGGGTAGGGTAAATATTAAGAAAGCCTTGGAAAGCTGTTTTAAGGAATACGAAGGTTCAATGCCCTCCTTCTAGCGCCAAATGATGAGACCAGACTTACTCACCGGGTGGATCAGAGATGACCCAAGTTGTGTGCCGTTAATCTTCCGTCTAAATCCGTCAATGGAACCTGAGAAGGACGAGAAACGTTAGAGGTCCCAGGACGCTGTCCCAAAAAATTCCTTTGACGCTTAAGTCAGTTATGAGTGTTTTAGAGTAGGCAATTTATGCTGGAATAAGGTTTAGATTAAACTGTAAATTATACTGAGTGATTTGGCTGTTTATGATGTATTGGCCGAGATGGAGTTCATGTGAGAAGGCTCCAGAAGTTGTTCCAAAAGTCGGATCAAAAGTCAGGATCCCTTTCCCCGTCTGGATAGAGGGGTATTTATACCCAAGATTGTGGAGGTCTGACCCCCTGCCCGATTGATGGGATGGTGATGCGTCTGAGATGGCGGTCTAATTCAGTGCAGAGCCGCAGTGTGATAAGACTAAAGCCTGAGATCGTAGCTGTGTCAGTAGCTGACTCTAGGATGTGTAGGTCGGCTTGTAATGATGAGCTTGTACTGAGCCAGCCGATGCTTGACACTTGGAAAGTGATCTGCAGAGCTGCCGCGGTGGGTCCCAGATAGCAGTAGATAATATCTTCTTCTGATCTTAACAGAGGCCGAGGCTGAGGCTGGAGCTCGGCCATCAATAATATAAGACTGGATAATCACATGCCGAGCAGACTCTGCGTGTTCAGCATTGCTGATGGGACCTTGATATGCACAGAAACTGAGACTGAAACTTGATGCCGAGGTGAAAACCTTAGCATATTATCTGGTAACAAAGCGAAGTGTTAAGGCCGAAGTGCAATATGGCTGAACTGCAGTGCATTTGTGCCGAACTGCGGGAGTTAAACACCTTATGCATAAAACCTGACATTGACTGTTATTGATTAACAGATGTTTATTTTTGGTTTATCATGAACAAAATACAAATGTGGATGATTTCATTGTGATGGGTGAAAATTGGTTAACGCTATAACTACATACGAAAGTGACCTTCTAGTAGTAAGTTGAAGCCCACGTACCTTTGATGAGAACCATGTCCACAAAGTTTAGACCAGTACGCGGGGCCATACATAATCATGTATACAATCATTATAAAACCGTTACTGTAAACCATCAATAAAAACAATACATTAATCATGAGTAGTAATCCATGACGGAGTAAGAGCAGATCATATTGTACATACTTTTAATAACCAGAATGATGTATTCTTTATAACATATTTTTAAAAATAAAACCATAAATTCCAAAAACTATATTTCTTCACAATAATTCATGTTAAGAATAAAATGAACGAAGAGAAAAGAGCTATGGAAATCCTCGTTTTTATCGTTGACAATGTGTTTTTTATGTTTATCTTTTGTTTTTTTTTTTATAGATACATCAAAGTTGTAAACGGTGTAGAGTTACAACGCGCAAATTGCTCCTCTCAATTTTATATACACAAGCATTTTTAGTTATGCCCGCCCGTCCACACTCACCCCTAACGTTCCATGTTATGCACAATTTTTGTAATATTTGGACGTACGGAATTAGTACAACGTTTCATGTTTTGCACAATTTTTCATCAAGTTTTATTAAAAGAAGATGTCTCTTCGTTTTAGATTCTCAAGTGATATCACTGTTCGCCTCTTTAGATCTGAACCGATTCATATAAAGCAGGTTAGAGAAACAGTCTACTCCCTTAACAGGTGGGAAAAAGTAATAACAAAACTTCCGATACAAATTAAAAAGGTTTCTTGTGAAGTATGATGACAAAACTTAAGTGATATGAACTAGGATGTCTACATACGTGTGAAATGTTAATATTGAAAACGTCTCACGAGGCGTTTAGCATTGTCATTGCAGCATTAAGTCACGAGTTAGTTAACAATATATAAATATAAATTTTTTTAAATAGGTAGGTAAAAATTTTAGTTTTACTTGTTCATATAGATTTTATTAATTTTGTATATTCTGTTCACTTAGCTTTTATATATAAATATGCGTAGTATTTGCCTATAAATAAACTAATTTTTAACATTGTATCACACCTATAAAAACAATTTTAGGACTTAAAAAATGACCATTGAGTATTGGGCAAAACTTTGTATTGTTTTCGTTTTCTTCTCTTTCGATTTCTTATATATTTATTAATGTAAATTCTTTCAAATTGGTACTGTGCTAGTTTACAATGAACTGTCATAAATACATCGTGTATGTAATTTTTATATAAAGGTATTATAGAGTTACAACGTGGCAAATTGCACCTCTCAATTTTATATACACAGGAATTTTTAGTTATGCCCACCCGTCCGCACTCATCCCTAGCGTTCCATGTTCGGCACAAATTTTATAATATTTGGACGTACTGAATCACAATGTTTCATGTTTTTGCACAAATTTTCATGAAATTTTATATTAGATGAAGACGTCTCTTTGTTCGGTTGAGATCACAAGAGGCAAAAATGAGACAAAATATGAGGCCTCCAATCACGCGCTGCTACGTGTACAAGTAACTATTTTTAAAAACAAAAAAATTTTAAACTTCTTTCACTTTTGTACACATGGCAATCTGTGATTGGAAGCTTCATATTTTACCTCATTTTTTACCTTCTCTGATCCCAACCGCTCTTTGTTGCAGATTCTCTGCATCACGAGAATATATTGTCGGTTCTGTTGGGCTTTCCTATAAAGCAGGTGAGAGTAGGGATGTCAAACGGATAAAACGAATACGGTAACACAGTATCCGTATTCGAATTCGTTTTTGTCTAACTATATCCGAATTCGTATCCGAATCCGGACGGATATTTAGGAAGTCATCCGAATTCGAATTTGTTCGGATTCGAATTCGGTGCCGGATATCCGAATCCGTATTATATCTATTTCAAATTTGTTCGAATATCCGAATCCGGATATCCGAATTCGAAATCAGCAAATTTACAACAGTGGTATAGCGGCCGTATACATATTTTCATATATATTTTTTTAAAATTTTAAAAATAAATATTTTTACATATTTTTTTATATATTATTATATATTTTATTATATATTTTTATTTAATTTTAAAAATATCTATTCGGATACGGATATTCGGATACGGTAATGACTATACCATATTCGTATTTGTTTTTCTAATACTATTCGGATACGAATTCGAACACGGTGAAACAAATGTACAGCTCTTACCATATTCGATTCGGACAGCCGAATTCAAATTCGGATGTCGGATATCTGGTAAGTTTTGACAGGTCTAGGTGAGAGCAAGTCTCCACTCCCTTACCAGCTGGGAAAAAGCAATGACAAAACTTGCCGTACAAATTAAAAAGGCTTCTCGTAAAGTCTTCATAGCAAAGTCTAATAACAAACTTGTTGGATTTAATTTAATAAATCCCTGAATAGGACCGTTTAATCGAATCAATGGATAAAGTAACAAAATGCGGAAAATATACCTTGCTCCATTGCTGTTGTTAATCTGATCACGTATGCTGCAAGTGCTCCTGCTGATGAAGAATCTGGCGTGATCCAAGGATTCACGACCTCCCACCAATTGCTGATACACCCCTTGACTGGTTTAAACAATTCACTGCTTTACCCGATGGAGAGGCTAGACAGTGTGGGCTTTATAGAAAACTTGGCACACCTTCCCTCTAATATACTGTAATGGACGCTCTTTCTTTTGATACTGTATGCGTCTATTTTCCTTTTGATTATCTGAGGAGGTGAAGCCTCCTCCTTTATATAGAGGGGATGGAAGGATCTGATAGGTTAGGATTTAAATTTAAACTTAAATTTAAACTTAAATTCAAATTTAAATCTGAATTTAAAACCCAACCTTATCTTCCTTAATATTTAATTATTGTGCCAATAATTTTCTACTAGCCACACGTGGGTTGTCGTCCCTCGGGGACCAGACGTCGTAACTTTATGGTCGTTGCACTTTGAGCCCATCCATCACGGTCTCTGACCATATGACTGTCTACATATTCGGGGTTTCCATTTAGACCACACTATACATCCACGAGTATACCCGATGATCACTTAACATGTGGATGTTTTACGTAACAATTAATATTATTACGTGACATATATGACATATAATATTATCATACATAACGTCCACCTTATGATTAATTCGTATCAACGTGCTGCGCATCACACGTATCTCGAATTAATCCCAACAATCTCCCACTTGGACTATGTATGTATCTTAAAGATTATATGTCACCCTTTTGAGCTCATATACCTTATGTCCCTTAGTGTGTCTTTCTTTATCCGGTCCATCAGCAAACGTTAGCAAAAGACTTAAGCCGCACGCCGCCACATTGAATTAGTGACTTGTCCCTCTTAAATCATGATACTAACATTCTACTGAATGACATGGATACTGAAATGGATATGTAGTGTGGAATTAATATGCTAGGTGATCATACATATCTAATTCCAACTTGGCCCTACTTTAGCGAGATCAATAGAATTCAGAATGTATGCCGTAACTGCTTAATGTACATTACTTCTGCAGAAAAACTTTAATATAACCGGAATGTACATTATACTGTTAGTCTGAAATAAACAACTTTATTGAACACAAGAAAAACCTCACAGACTCCACTAGGATAAAACATCCTAAACTGGACTAAGACCCATACGGCTAACATGCTTGTGAAACACTACCGGTTCCACGGCCTTAGTCAAAGGGTCGGCCACCATAGAGTCTGTACTGATATGCTCAATACTGATCAGACCACTCAGAATTCTTTCTTTAACAGCCAGATACTTCATCTCTATGTATTTCACTTTAGATGAACTCCGGTTGTTATTTGAATATAGCACCGCAGCTTTACTGTCACAGTAAATCCTCATTGGAGATGAGATAGTCTCCAATACCCGCAGCCCTGTGACAAAATTGCGAAGCCATATCGCCTGATTGGATGCGTGGAATGATGCAACGAATTCCGCCTCCATAGTGGAAGACGCCAATAAGGTCTGTTTCGCACTTTTCCATGAGATCGCACCTCCAACTAAAGTAAACACATAGCCCGAGGTCGATTTCATGCTGTCCTGGCATCCAGCAAAATCGGAATCTGTATATCCAGTGATCTCTAACTCATCAGATCTCTGATATGTCAGTACGTGTTGCTTCGTTCCTTGTAAATATGTTAGCACCCTCTTTGACGCGGTCCAGTGATCCTTGCCCGGATCAGAGAGGTATCTGCCTAACATTCCCGTAATGAATGCCAAGTCTGGTCGTGTACATACTTGGGCATACATTATACTCCCTACTACTGAAGCATAGGGAGTATTCCTTATTTCCGAACGTTCAAACTCAGTCTGGGGACATTGTTTCAGACTAAACTTGTCTCCTCTTGCCACAGGGGTATTAAGTGGTTTACACTTATCCATGCTATACCGCTTCAACACCTTTTCGATGTATGCCTATTGTGAGAGACCTAAGATACCTTGGGTACGATTCCTCCGTATCTCAAGTCCCAACACATATGAGGCTTCACAAAGATCTTTCATCTCGAAATGCTTTCTCAGAAAGGCTTTGGTGTCGCTCAACATGTTTACATCGTTTGTTGCAAGCAGTATATCATCTACGTACAAGATAATGAATATGAACTTGCTCTCACTGAACTTGTGATACACGCAATCGTCAATTTGGTTTGCCTCAAAACCGAAGGAGACAACCACTTTGGCGAATTTGAAGTACCACTGTCGAGACGCTTGCTTGAGCCCATAGATGGATTTCTTTAGTCGACAAACCATGTCTTTTGGATCTTCCGCCTCGAATTGAGGCGGTTGAACCTTGTAAATGGTTTCGTCGAGTTCTCTGTTTAGAAACGCAGTCTTAACATCCATCTGATGTAGCTCAAGATCTAAGTGTGCCACTAAAGCCATGATTATCCTGAAGGAATCCTTTGTACATACTGGAGAAAAGGTTTCTGTATAGTCTATGCCCTCCTTTTGGGTAAACTCTTTAGCAACAAGTCGAGCCTTATATCGTTCTACATTGTCTTTTGAATCCCGTTTGGTTTTAAATATCCATTTGCAACCAACGGGTTTCGAACCTTTAGGCAACGAGACGACATCACATACCTTGTTGTCGTGCATAGACTTTATCTCTTCTTCCATGGATTTTATCCACTTTTCTTTATTTCGACATTGTACTGCTTGTTGGACGTTTTCGGGGCCATCGTCCAACATACCAACATCGAATTCGTGTTCTTGGAGATACACCACATAGTCACTAGGTATGGGGTTTCTCCGTTCACGAGTGGATCTCCTTAAGGGCACTTGTTCTTGGGATACTGTAGGTTCCTGAACTGCATCAGCTGGCGATTCATCGAGTTCTTCAGTAACTTCCTCAGGAACATGAACTTGTTCTTGTGGAGCGTCACTACTGAGATGAGGTACCTCAGGTGCGGGTATCGCTGATGCTATCTCCCCAAAAGATGGTTCGATTCGCATTTCTGTCGCATCTGAGTGTGCCTCATCTAACTCGATGATCTGCTGATGCAAATTATTCCCCCCCGGAACCAAAGTATCCTTAAAGAACTTTACCGAATTTGTCTCGAAAAACACTTTCGTGACCTTTCCGAGTAACCAACGAAATAGCAACTAACTGTTTTGGTGTCCAGCTTTCTTTCATTTGGTCTGTAAGGCTTTGCCTCTGCTGGACAGCCCCAAACTCTTATGTGGTTAAGGCTAGGCTTACGCTTAGTCCATAACTCATAAGGGGTCCTTATCGTTGCTTTAGTTGGTACTCGGTTGAGGATGTAAGCTGCGGTTTTAAGCGCTTCTCCCCAGAGGAATAATGGTAGTGTAGTTTGACTCATCATACTACGCACCATATCCATAAGTGTACGGTTTCGTCTTTCAGCTACACCATTCATGCTTGGTGACCCAGGCATGGTGTACTGAGGGACGATTCCGTTTTCCTCTAGGTATTTAGCAAATGGTCCTGGACACTGTTCTCCTGATCCATCATATCGACCGTAGTATTCACCCCCACGGTCCGATCTGACGGCTTTAATCCTTTTGTTGAGTTGTAACTCAACTTCAGCTTTAAAGGATTTGAACATGTCTATTGCTTGCGCTTTTTCTTTAATCAAGAATATGTAGCCATATCGCGAATAGTTGTCAATAAAGGTGATAAAATAAGAGTGGCCATTTCGAGTAACCGGATGAAATGGGCCACTAATATCGGTATGAATCAACTCTAATGGACTATTTGCACGATTTGCTTCATATCTTCGGACTTTAGTTTGTTTTCCTTTAGCACAAAATACACACGACTCTAAGTCGGTTAAGTCTAAAGGATTGAGAATTTCTGTTTTGACAAGACGTTCTATTCTGTTTTTGGACACGTGTCCTAAACGTCGATGCCAAAGTGATCCTGAATTCTCATGAGTTAATTTTGCTTTAACGTTTCGCATTACAACATGCAAGGTTTCCTGATTTGAAGAAACATTTATTGAATAAAGTTTATCAATTTCGGACATTATACCGTGACCAATCATTCTAGAAGCATGATAAAGTTGGAAATTTCCATTTCCAAAATAACCGTAATATCCACTTTTATCCAATCGATAAAACGAAATAAGATTTCGTTTAAACGATGGTACTACAAAAGTGTCATGCAAATCTAAATAGAAACCGGATGTCAACAGCAATCTGAAATGCCCGATGGCTTCAACCTTTATGCCGCTACCATTTCCCCAATAGATGTATCTTTCATCGTCTCTTGGTTTTCTATGGCTTAGGCAACCTTGCATAGTCACAGATAGGTGAGTCGTGGCTCCCGTATCGACCCACCAAGTGGCTATATCCGAAACAAAATTAACTTCAGAACAAACTAAGAATGTACCCTTTTTCTTGTGACAAGATATATAACCGGTACAATTCTTCCTTAAATGTCCTTCCTTATTGCAAAAGAAACAAGTCATGCTTTTGGGTGTGTCAGTAGTAAGTATCCCCTTTTCTTTTTGACTTGCCTTTTGCACAGTAACTATTTCCGTAGCTTTGCGTTTCTTACCACCGAACTTGGTGGCGACAACATTCATAACTTTATGCACCCTTATGCTGTCGTTTCCACGGTACTGTTTCGAGCAAAGTTTCTTTAAGAGATTGCATGTCTCGGCTTTCTCATTCTTTACATATCTTTGCTCGAGATCGGCTAAAAATTCTTTAGCCGTCGTGGACTCAGAAACGTGTCCCCTGAAGCATTTGGGGATAGTCTTTTGCATGATCATAAGACACATGCGATTTGATCGTAGCCAGCGTGCCATGTGAGATTTTTCCTCACTGGTACTTTCGTCTGTTAGCACAGCTGGACGATCTATCTTTAACGCATTGTCTAGATCAGCAATCCCAAGAAAGATCTCAAATTGACCTTTCCATTGCTTATAGTTTGAACCGTTCATTGTAGGAATATCCTTAATGTTAGACATTATTGCTGAAAAGCAAACAAGAAACGGACTTAAATACACAACACGTGTAATCTTTAAACTGCATAAAAACAAATATCAAAATAGAACCCCGATTCCATCTACCAATTGTCTTCCAATATTGGGGCTCTTTGGAGTCATCCCAATACCTTTCAACAATTGGGTGTAGTGGTCAATATGACGGCTCTCCAAGCACGGGTTAACCACCTTCCTTTGGGCCGATGAGTTAACCTATGCATTTAAAGCTTCGCCGCCGGCCCTATTTGGGTCCACTACCATGCTCATAAGTGTTTTCGACAATGACACCTTCCTTTGGGCCGGTCAATGATCGCCTCCAACACATACATGCCCTTCATGATCATAACAAATATAGTGGCGATGATATGATTGTCGCACTTTAAGGGGATCATATTAAAGCCCTACATTTGCTAAGTCACGCAACTTTATGGTTCTATATGATCCGCAGTTTCCTGACTGACCCTTTTGCACGACCGTGCATACTTAACACCAACATCCGTTTTGTTTTACTTAAACCAATTCGAACCAGCTTGATTCCCTTTACGGCTCAAATAAGAACCACCTTGAACCAATCTCAGTTCTCCTTACGGTATAAGAAAACAATATCTTTATCAATCAATTTAATAAGTGATATAACCTTATGATGGGTCACATTGAGTGTGAAGGGAACCGATTCAGCAATACCCACTTGCCATAAGGGTGTATTACCATTCCACATAATTTCCAGGCCACCGGTGGAGTCACAATGGTCTCGCTTAAGTACCGGCTTTCTTAGACAAAACTATGTGTACGGTGTTTTTATCACAACTCAATGAGTCATCTATCACGAGTATAAACCGCATTGATTGATAAGTGCTGGTTAATTCAGTCAACTTAGCCCATCGAATTAACTTGGTTGAAATCGGTCAAACCGAGTCAAGCAAGATTCGGATCCTTATTGGGTTAAGTTCCTTAACTTTATTTGTTTATTTGTTAACATGCATAAACATAAGGCATAAATAAATAAATAAACAAATAATTGCATGCATATAAACATAATAATGCAATAACAGGAAAGTAAACTTAACACTTGATTATTATTATTTTGGATTTCTATAAAATAATAATAATAATAATAATAACAAGAATTTATTATTATTATTACTATTTTTCTTAATAAACTTTAAATAACAACAATAATAATCAAATTATTATCATTATTATTTACTTTATTTTCCTTTAAAAGAACTTTAAAATAATAATAATAATTACTTATTATTATTACTATTTTCCTTTAATAATAATAACAATAATAATTAAATTATCATTATTATTATTATTTTCTTTAAAAGGAAACTTTAAATAATAATAATAATAACAATTTATTATTATTACTATTTTCCTTGAAATAAACTTTAAATAATAATAATAATAATAATGGAATTATTATCATTATTATTTACTTTATTTCCTTTAAAAGAACTTTAAAATAATAATAATAATTACTTATTATTATTACTATTTTCCTTTAATAATAACAATAATAATAATTAAATTATCATCATCATTATTATTTCCTTTAAAAGAATACTTTAAAATAATAATAATAACAACAATTAGTTATTATTACTATTTTCTAGAAATAATAATAATAATAATAGAATTATTATTATTTACTTTATCCAAAACAATAATAATAAATCAATTAAAGACTGAAAATTAAAAAAAGGAACTGAATAATGGGACACGGGTCGGGTCGGGTCAGAACCTCCCCGGCCCGTTCGGATTTTTGGATTTTCCTTTTTTTTAAAATTTGGAATCTGAATTGGGCCGAAGCCCTTTTCTGAATCGAATTTGGACCGAATTTGAAAGCCCATCTGAAGCTTTTTTTAAAAAAAAATTAAATAACCGTTTGGGCCAAAGCCCTTTCTGTTGCAGGGCCAGACTGGCAGAAGCTGAATTGCCAGCCCAATCCCCAGGCAGCCCGCCAGCGCTGTCAGGAGCAAAAATGCTCCAGATTTGTTGCTAAGAGGAGTCGACCCGCAGACCTCCTTCTTTCTGTCCAAGGCGCTGGCCACTAGGCCAGTAGCCCTTTGTGTTGTATTGAAGGAGGTTTTTTTATTTATATTAAAATAGCAGAATACCAGAAAATCAATTAAGGTCCTGAAATTTCGGCCAAGGGTTTTGAGCACGGGACCTTCTTCTGGCAGAGCGCCCACCAGGCCACCATCGGTTTTTGTCCAAAAAAAGGTAGCAGTTTGTATTAAACCGAAAACCAGAAGCTTTTTCTTAACCAAAATCGTTCCAGAAAGGAAAAAAACGTTTTGATTCCCAAAAAAAATCCGTTTTTCGAACATGCACAGATTAACATGATGATTCGATTAGGCCTGCTCTGATACCACTTGTTGGATTTAATTTAATAAATCCCTGAATAGGACCGTTTAATCGAATCAATGGACAAAGTAACAAAATGCGGAAAATATACCTTGCTCCATTGCTGTTGTTAATCTGATCACGTATGCTGCAAGTGCTCTGGCTGATGAAGAATCTGGCGTGATCCAAAGATTCACGACCTCCCACCAATTGCTGATACACCCCTTGACTGGTTTTAATAATTCACTGCTTTACCCGATGGAGAGGCTAGACAGTGTGGGCTTTATAGAAAACTTGGCACACCTTCCCTGTAATATACTGTAATAGACGCTCTTTCTTTTGATACTGTATGCGTCTATTTTCCTTTTGATTATCTGAGGAGGTGAAGCCTCCTCCTTTATATAGAGGGGATTGAAGGATTTGATAGGTTAGGATTTAAATTTAAACTTAAATTTAAACTCAAATTCAAATTTAAATCTGAATTCAAATTTAAATCTGAATTTAAAACCCAACCTTATCTTCCTTAATATTTAATTATTGTGCCAATAATTATCTACTAGCCACACGTGGGTTGTCGCCCCTCGGGGACCAAACGTCGTAACTTTATGGTCGTTGCACTTTGAGCCCATCCATCACGGTCTCTGACCATATGACTGTCTACATATTCGGGGTTTCCATTTAGACCACACTATACATCCATGAGTATACCCGATGATCACTTAACATGTGGATGTTTTACGTAACAATTAATATTATTACGTGACATATGTGACATATAATATTATCATACATAACGTCCACCTTATGATTAATTCGTATCAACGTGCTGTGCATCACACGTATCTTGAATTAATCCCAACAAAACTTACTTGGTACAAATTAAAAATATTCTTATAATTGTCACATTTTTATAAAAAATGCCTACACAAGTGTGAAACGTTATTGTCGAAAACGTCTCACGATGCATTTACCACTGTTTACATATGAACGCACATTATTCGATAATGTATGAATATGATTTTACTTTTCAAATGTTGAACCCCTACAAATAAGGATCTTTGCCACACCCAGTCTCAAAGGTAGTGTAAGGATGTAAATCATGTATCCAACAGCCCGCTAGCAGGAGCTTGGTTATATACACAGTAGTCTGCATTAGGAGACCTCTAGCACTGTAGGCAAGCCTACAGGCCAATGAAGCTCCCACACAATGCACTTGCTGGAAAGAGGCTCTCTTGCCTTTGGCAAAAATTGAACCTCTGAGCTCCCTTTCGAGAACTCCTGCCCGGAACCAGTTGGGCTATGTCCTGAGGACATGATTTTACTTTTCAAACTGATAGGTAAGAGTTTTAAATTTTGTTTATATAACTTTTACCAACTTTGAGCCGGAGGTCTCACTGGAAACAAACACTCTCTCCCTTGGGACATAGATATTGTTTGCTTACCACTTACCCTCCCCAGACTCTAGCGATAGCTTTGCTGTCGTTGGGATATACTGGGTACATATGATGATGATGAACTTTTACCAACTTTGCATATTATTTTTACATAGCTTTTACATATATACATGTTTAGCATTTTGTCTACAAATAGGCTACTTTTTTAAACATTGTAGCATGCCTGCAAAAAGAAAATTCTAAAACTCCAAAAATGAGCATTGAGTACTGAACAAAACTTTGTTTTCTTTTATTTTTTTTCTTTCAGTTTCGTAGATATTTATCAATGTAAATTTCTTCAAATTGGTACCAGAGCCAGTTTACAATGAACTGTAATAATTACACCGTGCATGTAATTTTTGTCTAATGAAGTCGCGTTTTAAGTGAGACTGTGATCTTTCCGTGTATTGCAGAATCGGTTCACTTCGTTTTCTTCAGATGGAAGGAGAGACAGTTATCCAACCTTGTCATTTTTTATCTTTGATGTTAAAAAGAATTTTGATTAATAGATTATACTTATCAAAGATTTTTTTTGAAGTTCTCAGCACATGAGATATCATAGAAAATGAATTTGATATTCCAGATGCGAGCAAAAAATTAAGTGACGAGGAGACCAAAGCTTTGGAGACAAAAAGGAGGTAAGATCATTTATCTTGATATTATCTAAGCAACCGAGTCAAGTGATCGGCTTTAAATAAATTTATGAATATCAAATCTACAAAAGAGGGTTAGAGTATTATTATGAGTATCAAAGAGGAAATAGTGAAGTTAAAAAAGTTGGCTTTCAAAAATTTTAGAGGTAGTTTGAAATGGCTCAACCATAAACAAATGAGTTTATTGTAGATTTCATATCCAGGTACGTGAAATTGGTGTAAAAATAAAGACCAACGGTGAAGTCATCACTCAATCCCAACTTGTCTAGAAAATTCTCAAATCTTTGACTCAAAAATTTCACATGAAAAAATAGTCACTGAAGCTACTAGGATCTTGATAAAATGACTATTGATCAATTAAAAGGTGAATTACTATCTTACGAAATCTTATTTAGATCAGCAGTCTGCTGGTATTATAGTGGAAGCATTGCAAGCTCAGACAATTGTTTGAAAAGATCAAGAGCCTTCTACAAATCATGCTTAATCTAGTCAGCACAGTCAAAATTTTCGAGGCAGAGGACATGGCCGTGGTATAGGACTAGGGAAATAATCATACTTTTCATAAATATGATCAAAATAAAATTTTCAAAAGTATAAATTAAAAATTCAATGCTTTAATTGCAAAGTGTTTGGAGATTTTCGAACCCATTGTTTATATAAGAATAGTATAGAAAAGTATGCGAAAGTGGCTGAAAATGACAACACAAGTCATGAGACTTTATTTTTGTTGATCCGAGTGTTGAAAACATAACAAGAAATGAATGGATTTTGGATTCTGGTTGGTGCAATCATATGTATGAAGATAAAGAAATGTTTACAGATTTGGATACTTCCCTGAAATCTATTATTGAAATTTGGAAATAATTCTGAAGTACATGTTCTTGGTGAAGGGATGATGCCATTAGTTTGAGAGATGGTTCTTTTAACTTTATCTCCGATGTATTCTATGTACCAAGTTTACATCATAATTTACTGAGCATTGGAAAGTTATCTATGAAAGGCTATAACATGGTCCTTTATCATGGAGTTCGCGCAATAAGTGATCTTAGGAGAAGACTAATTGCAAAGGTAAACATGAATAATATTCGCTTGTTTCTACTGGTAACCAAACGTGGCAGTTTATATTGTTTCAGTTTTATGACATATGATGATACATGGCTATGACATTTGAGATTTGGACACTTGAATTTTAGAAATTTGAAGTTCCTTGTTAGAAATAAATCCGTTTTAAGATTGCCATATATTGATTTTTCACAGAAAGTTTGTGAGTCATGTGCGTTAGAAAAACAACACAGATTTCTGTTTCCAAAGAATAAGGTCTGGAGGGCGATTACAACACTAAAGTTGATCCATTCAAACTTGTGCTATGTAAAAGCACCTACAAATGATGGTTGTAATATTATATAAATTTCAGTGATGATTTTAGTTAGAAAGATTAGGTATATTCTCTTATAAACAATTTTGGCAAGTGATATGTTCAAAAGTTTCAAATTATACATTGAAAAACAAAGTGGTTTTATGATCAAAACTTTAAGAACAAAAAGAGAAACTGAGTATATTATATGTCACGATTATCTGGAGAGAAATAACAATAAGCATCAAATGAAGGTGAATTAAACACCTTAGCAAAATGGAGTGGCAGAAAGGAAAAATAAAACGGTCATGAACATGGTAAGATGAATGGTCCAATCAAAGAATTTACCAAAATCATACCGAGACCATTGTTTGTGCTATCTATGTCTTGAATATGTGTCGTACAAGGAGTATTACAGAAGAAAAAACTCCTTATGATGTATGGACAGGTCGAAAACCAAATATTGGATATTTGAAAATATTTAGTTGTATTGTTTAATCTCATGTTCCTGTTGTTTTAAGGAAGAAATTGTATAATAATCTGAAAAATCTATTTTTATTGGATATTCTTATGAAACAAAAGGATGTAAAATTTATAATCCTGTTACTTAAAAAGTTCTTATCAGTCGAGATGTCATTTTCGAAGAGATGAATGCTTGGGATTGTATAGGAAAAAAGCCTGATTAAATATAAAATTCTTTTTTTGATCGATTGTTAGTTCTCGTATACATGAACCAGAACCACCAAAAGAAAATATTGTGTCTAACCATTATCGAGATGTCCGTAATGAGAGTTGTGATTACCAGCCCGATTACAATTATTATGAAATTGGTAATGACAATGAATTATTTGATAAAGAAATTGTGAATATTGCCTTGTGTGGATATTGTGATCTGGTGACATTCGAGGAAGTTTTAAGAAATAATCATTGGATTCATGCCATAGATCAAGACATTCATGCTATTGAGAAAAATAATACATGAGAATTGACTATTCTTCCATTAGGGAGAAAACCCATTAGAGTTAAATGAGTGTACAAGACAAAATACAGATTGTATGGTTATTTCTATTGCCACACAAAGAGCATAAAAGATTTACTAAGTGGATATTAAATTTGATTTCTTAAACGGAGTTCGGAAGAGAAAGTTTGTGTTGATCAACAAGATGAATATATCGTCAATGGACAAGAAAGTAAGGGTCTACCGGTTGAAAAGAGCTATGTACGGTCTCAAGCAAGCTCCACGAGCATATCGATTCTTATTTCATGGAGCCTGGTCTTCTAAGATATCTAAATGAGCATACTTTTTATGTTAAATATTCTGATTGAGGAGATATTTTTATTGTACGTTTATATGTTGATGACTTTATTTTTACCGGTAAAAATGCTAAAATGATTTCTGAGTTTAAGGAGACTATGATTATTCTTATTAAAATGAAAGATCTTGGTCTAATGTCTTACTTTTCTGGTTAGAAAGTTTATCAGGTGGATAGCTAAACATTTATTTCACAGAAGAAATATGTTGGTGATATTCTAAAAAAGTTTAAGATGGAATTTGCAAAATCCATCTTAACACTAGTTGAAGAAAAGTTGAAGTTAACAAAGCTGCTATCTGTGAGCTAGTTGATCTTACATATTCCCGAAGGTTAGTTTGAAACTTGAGATATTTGACAGCAACTAGGTCAGAGATAGCATATGGTGCTGGATTTATCAGTCATTTCATGGAATCACTGCGTCAATCGCATTTACAATCAGCTAAACTAATTTTTAGATATGTGAGAGTTATAAGAAGTCATAATATAATCTATTCTTGTGCTAATGATATTTCTATTCTTGGGTACACAAATAGTGATTGGGCCAGTATCACCATAGAAAGAGAATGCACATCAGATTATGCATTTTTCTTCGAATCCAGGGTTTTTCTCATGGTCTTCAAAGAAACAGGAAATCATGGATTTATCTAGAGTTGAAGCAGAGTGTATAGCACCATCAAATAATAATACACAAGAATTATGCTTACATGAATTATTGTTTCTACATCATGAACAAGATGAACTAGCAAGTATTTTGTGATAACAAATCAGCAGTTGAGTTATAAAAGAATTCAGTATTTCATGGACTAAGCAAAACACATCGATATCAAGTTTCACTTTATTCGTGACCTAGTTCATTAAAAGAGATTGTCATTTATTATCCAACTGAAGAACAAGTTACGGATATTGTTACAAAGCCATTAAAGACGGAAACCATTTATCAACTAGAGAAAATGCTTGAAATGATCAAATTTGAAGATTTTGATTTAAGAGAGACAATGCAGAATTAAATCAAATGCATACGGGAACATACATTAGTCAACAATATGCGAATATGATTTTACTTTTCAAATGGATAAGTACCAATTCTTACTTTGCTCATTTTGTTCACATGGCTTTTACTAACTTTGCCTTACTTTTACATATAAACATGTGTAGTATTTGCCTATAAATATGCTAGTTTTTTCAATATTGTCACACACCTCCAAAAACAATTCGAAACTCCAAAACATGAGCATTAAGTATTGAACAGAGATTTGTGTTTTATATTTTTTTCTTTAATTTTTGGATATTTATCAATTTAAAATCCTTTACTTCATCTTAACTGACAGCAGTATTAGACAGCGGTATTGAAGAAATAAAACCAGATGACTGTAACGCTTTTGACACTCTTTTTGGAGCTAATGGAAAAGTCCTCCCAACTGTTTAGATTTCTGAAATCAAAACTTGTATTTGGGATTTGCTTTCTCTGCAGAAACATTAGTGTTGGTAAGGTTAGAGTATTGAATGATTCCGTGATTCTCCTTATATGCAAAGAACAGGAAAATATATAAGGAATTTTCCGGTGCCTATCAACATTACAACAACAACATTACCCTATTGGCTTATAGACTTCTGCCTATGGCAGGGCACGAGAGGTCGAATGTATACAACATACCAATGTGTTAGAAACACACAGAGATTGTTTCCCGATGACCCCTAATGATGCGTCAAACTGTGTCAATCATCTGCTACTTCACAATATAAGAAGTGTAGCCAATTTAGTGAGTAAATTTTATGTATTCTATCATATTCCAAAGTCAAGGAAGAGTGTCTCCTTGACTCCATTGGAATCAAAATTTCCGGTGCCTATCATGAATGAAATTTTTTTTTCTATGCCTTTTTTTGTGTTAAGAAATATTATTCCTCGTAAATGTGTAAATTTGAAGTACTAGAGTGAAGCATCTTGAAGATTTGTAGTTTCCTGAATCTGGCTTCTTGAACAATCTTCTTCGCAAGTTTTTTTTTTTTTTTTTTTTGGATTTGTCAATCAGTTAGTATGCTATTAAATTTGTTAGCGTACATAAACAATAAATGGTTGCATTTCCTGCATTACGTTTATTCTTTTATATTTGATTTATTATCTTTTGGTGTCAAAAATATACTCTTGTTGCCAATCACCGTGAATGATTATGGAAAAGATAGATGTATCCCCCCTTCTTCTACATTTTTATAGAAATAGCTCTGATGCAATTGTCGAAAACGTTAGTGTTAACGCGTCTTGAGTTCAATCTTGAACGTTTTTGATAGTGACGTTTTGATAAAAAGTCTGATTATATAAGACTTTTTCCAATTGATAGTTTATTAAACCTACAGATTTTTTTATTTTTTCTCACTTCACGTCTGGAAAATACAATATTTTTGACTTGAAATACAATTCATACGAAAGGAGATTGCTTACTAGTCATCTGAAATTAAAAGGAAAGCATCTCTAGTTTATAGTAAATCACAACCAAAAGCTACCAAGTAAAGCATTATATGTATATAAAAGATATAAGAGAAACATCTAAATTACCAGTATTTCATTTGATAAGGTAAATTAAGATATATAGAAAGCAAAGAATAGTTGTTGGAGAGCAACACGTTAACGTTTATAGCAGAAAGTTGTCCTCCCCTGCGGGCCTGTGTTTAGACAACGAAATAGGATAACTCTGTTTTTTCAAGCCTGCAATGAGTCGTCATTGTCAAACAGTTAGAGATTGGATAATGGTTTGAAACCTATAACAGATAACAAAAAATAATACAAGTAGATGATTCTCAAAGGATTGGATCCTCTCACTTCATTCTCACCGCACGACACGTGGCAGCAGGAGGTGGTAAGGCTGAATGAGGCTGACCTGCATCTAGTC
This sequence comes from Eustoma russellianum, assembly GCA_036186865.1. Taxonomy (NCBI): domain Eukaryota; kingdom Viridiplantae; phylum Streptophyta; class Magnoliopsida; order Gentianales; family Gentianaceae; genus Eustoma; species Eustoma russellianum. The sequence continues at coordinate 8,340,619 of AP025049.1, forward strand.
CGAAACTTGATGCTGCCACGTGTCGTACGGTGTCTGTCTCATTCTCAAGGGTGTGAAACTCTTTATTGCCAAAAAAAAAAGAAAAAGAAAACTTTTCATTTTTTAAATCTTCTGCATGATTGACTTTGTTGTGAAATGACGCCCAACAAGGCCAAAAAACAGAACGAGTCCCACAAGTTTCTTTGTTAGCTTGCAATTATTTGATACATATCTACGCAATTATTGTTTATTTGTTTGAATCGTAGATTTCGTTTACATATCTGTATAGTTGAACAGATGTCTTGACATGGGTATTAAAGTTCAAAAGACACAGACAATTTCGTTTAAAGAAGCTGCTTGGTTGGGGCTTGATTTATTTTTGATTTCACTTTGTCTGGAAATACAGTTCATACAAAAGGAGAATTCGTACTAGCCATATGAAATTTAAAGGAAAGCATCTCGTAGTTTAATAGTAAACTAAACCAAAAGCTACAAAGTAAAGCATTATATAAACATAAAAGAATATTAGGAGACACATCTAAATTACCAAGTATTTCATGTGATAAGAATGAATTAAAGATATTAGACTGTGTAAGGTAAGATTCCGTACATCAGATCGCGAAGTGATCTAGTCATTCTTTAAATTCTATGCAACGCAGGAGTCTAGTGCACCCAGAACACCTTTTATTAGACAATAATTGAAATTTTGAATACAGTTCAAGTTCTACAATCTAAAACGACTAAAAATTGTAACTGGTTCGGCACCAGTCGAATTTGAATCTCTGAGTTACCAATATTAAATATCAAATAACTTCTAAAACATAAAAATGGGACTATAAAATTAAAGTTCAAATTCAATTTTAACAGTTTTAAATTATATCCTAAACGAGAGGTTCAACGCTAATTCTGAACAAATTGTACGTTGTGCTTCATAAATTTCAGCTATGAATTTCAAATAGTATGTGATACATATTCCCATGTGCGTTTGTATTCTTAACAAATTTTTCAATATCCTTTAATCTCTTCGGTATGTTTTGGAAACCTTTTTAACATTTGTTTTGTATATGTTGAGGTTTCTATGTATCCTTTTAAGAAATCATACGTCAGAACATTAAAAAACAGGATCATAGAAAAACTCTCATGCTAAAACATTCCAGCAGCAGAAAAACAAAAAGAGATAAGGAAAATAAAAGACATACATTAAAAAATATTGAAATATGTAAAAACAAGAGGGGAAAAAAGTTGGTCCACATTTTTCCGTCTTCATATATGATACATGAAATTTTCGATGAACGGTAACCACAATGCAATCATGATTTTTATTCTTTCCGGCATGGCATGCGAAAGAGAAGTTTCATCTCATGAATTGAATCTTATAGGCTTTAAGGGTAATATGTATATTTTAACTATTTTTATGCATGTCCTTTCCATTGTTATGCTCTCCGGTTCTTATATTGTGAAATAGTAGTTGATGGATACAACTTGACGCAATTTTTATTATGGTTAATCGAGAAAAACTCTGTGTATTTATAACACATGGATATGGTTTCTTATATCCGACTCCTCATATCCTTTCATAAGCGTGAGCCTCTAACGGAATGAAGTGATATTATTTGTGTATATGTTTTGTATATGATTCAATATCATAATGTTTATATGTAGAAAAAGCATTACACAACAACAAAGAAGGCATACAGATTAGCCTAAAAAAGATACAACTCAGGAGAATTCAAGACTCAATAAAACATACAAACTAAAACAACAAACGCTCAGGTGGAGATGGTTTCCATGAACTCCTGGTGAGATTCAAGAGAAGTTAAAATATGACTTGAAAGACATATCTCCATATCCATGCTTCCATCTCCTTCAATCCCTGGATAAAGAGTCACTTTCCCATTTGACTTGTTCGTTTGCCCACTTCTAACAGCAATCACTTTTCCCAGCTCGAATTCATTCCCATACATGTTGAATCTTGGGAGCTTCCAACCGAAATTCGAAAGCAATCATCAGGAGCTCCCTGTTGAACTATGCTTTGGTGATTCAGCCCAAGATCGAACCCATTTTCGTGTTTCTTGATCCGTTCTATTGATCACTCCCTGATGCAATCGCCATGCTGCCCATCCTAATCCATTCCCAAGCAACTCACCTATAGTGGTCACCACTTTCACTCCATTGACACAGTTACCAAAATAATTCTCAGACAAAGGAGGATTTATCTTTGACCTGTTGTTACCTACTATTTCAAAAGTGTTTTTTGGTCGGAAGAGAAGTTTTGAACCCTTGTAGTGCATCTCCAAATATGGGCAGATAAAGCTTGTAAGGTGGAAATATTTGTTGTATTACATTCAGCATTTGCTTTTGCTTTTAATTCAGACAATGCTTTAAATGACAAGTGAAAGATACGTACCCTTTTGTCTAATAATTGGAATCGACTTATAAATTGTTCGGGTTGAGTGAAGGGGCCAATGCTAATCAAATCATGTCCTTCGGGTAGGAAACGTTTGTGGACAGGGGGTCTTGAGATGGTGCATAGAGATCCGTTAGCTTTAAAGATTTCAGACCACGAGTTAAAGAAGTGCCAAAATGATGAACCGTCACAAATCATATGGTTGATCGAACATCCTATGAAGATGCTATCGATCAATTCGGTCACTTGAATCGTGAGCAACGACATGGTGTGACCATCATAGTTGATTGCCTTGCTATGGTCGAACAATGAATTCATAATCTCGGGCACATCAGTTGGCGCAAGCACATCTTTCGCTTCACAATTTAAGGTTGCATAGATGATCTAGCACCTGGGCTTGTGAGGAAATCGACGTATAAAAAAAGAAGGGGGGGAGTTTCTTGTTTTTGGGTAGCGAGGCGACCGGCTAATGGGTAGAAATGCACGAGGGCGAGTGAAAGAGAGTCTTTGAGCTTCTTTAGAAAGGCCTCCATTTGATTGTTGCTGTCAAAACTTGAAGGTTTGGCATAGAAAAGGCCCTTCTGCATGTATTGGATTGTAACCATTTTCAAATCCCATGGTGATAAATACAGTGGTTTTCTTGATTCTTCGGGCATACGTTTGGGTTTTATGAAGCAATCTGAGACATATTGGACTGCTGGATTCTCCATTGATGTTTCAATTTTTTCTATGACCACAACCAGTCTTTCCTTCTGCCCGAGTAACAGAACCAAATTCACTGTCCCATCTGAACTAGAGCTAAATTTATAATATATAAGCCCAAGAGTATAGTTGCTACTCGAGGTTAGAAAAATCGCTCCCAGAAATTTATAATATATAATATTTATCTGTTTCAAAAATATTGTCCTATTTAGAAATTAAATTATTCTTTCATTATTACTATTCTATTCAATATTGTTATTTTACTTTTAGTTTGTCTATTGATGTAAAATAAAAAAATTATATAACTGTTTATTGAAAATATAGTGTTGAAATTTGAGTATTTATATATTTTTATTTTTAGAAATAAACAATATCTTAAGGACAAACCAAAATAAAATTAGGACAATATTTTGGAGACATAGAGATAATTATATATAAGCAAAGACAATGTTTGTTATTCAAAGAATAGACCATTAGTAATTGTAATGTAATAATTAATTTCACAGACATTATTCATATGCTTTAGCAGAAAATTTTGAAATACTTTAGGAGCAGGTATAAATATTTGCTTTTCAACTAATCAAATATCTAGATTTATGTCCCGTATAAATTTCTCTTTTTTCCAAAAAAAATAAAAAAGAAAATCGGTACTCTATTGCCAGAATTCTCTTCCTCGTCGGTTGAAATCAGACCATGTTCTAGTTTTGTCTGCTCAAAGATTGTTTCTGTTGACTAATTGGGACTTCAAATTCTGGGTTTTTTCTGGAAAAGAACACAAATTTTACTATGATTAGTTGGTCATTGACCAATAAAATGTGTAGAAAATTTATGAGTCCCTTGTTTTGGTCAATCACCCCCTTGATTACGTGTAGATAAAACTTTTTTATCATCATTTTATTAGGCCACTAGTTAATCAATGACCACAATAAAATTTATGGAAAAAAGAAAAGATATGAGTTATATAACGATCATCACATATTTCAAAAAATCTAACGGGATAACATTGTATCTAAGTTTCTCTCTTAGTATCATTTTTTGTTTTGGGTTGTACTGTTTCCGCTGCCTGTTCTTTTCTTCCTCGGGGGTCGGGTCAGCCAAGATTTTCAAAATTTTATTCTCCGGTGAAGGTATCTTGATTGGGGAATTTGGATCTTATATATATTCAAAAGTCCAACAATATGTACATGAGCCAAAACAAAAGAGCTGACTACTCCTATCACAACTTTAAAACATTAACCTGCACCAGCTTGGTTTGTTATAGCTAAAACAAGAGTTCTATGTTTCATCGTGTGAACAAAATGAAGAGGGTCAATTTCACTCCAATTGTCTTCATGTCTTGCTTTCGGTCTATGGTGTCAAACTCCATACACGATTTCCCAAAAGAGATATTTTCATTCCACAGAGGGGTTTGGATCACCATAATTCTTCCTTAAGCAATCGTCAACCCAGTCCGAGGTGTCGTATATCCCAAAAAATTCCAGATTTTTTCCAAGATTTGTTGGAAAATTGATGGAAAACAAGCAAGAAGATAATCAAACAAAAACCGAGACGAGTTTCGTGATAACTCTGTCCTTAAAAAAATTTAGCATCTACCAACGAGCAGGGTAGACAACGAGACTAATGCTTCCCAAGATATAACGGCTTTCTCTTTTTTCCTTTGCTCTAGAAGAAGGAGATTGAACTTGATGTTGAAGAGATTGATAAGAAAATTGTAGAGTAGGAAGAAAGAACGTTGAGAACTTTTTAGTTTTTGCAAGATTCTTGTTGTATATGTTGAAGATACCAAGGTCTAATATATATAGACCTTGGGGTAGGTTAAAGACTACTTTGAAACTCGTCTCAGCCTAATTTCAACCTCCAATGGCCGTTGTTTATCGTTCATAAGTGAAGGAAGATGATCATTGGACCAAAAGCTGCAATTCAAAGCGAAAAGTTCTGTCCGTTGGCACATCGATCGATCGATGTCACTTCGATCGATCGATGTGATCGATCGAAGTCGGACAAAGCTTCAACTTTCATTCTGCCTTACATCGATCGATCGATCAATGTCACATAGATCGATCGATGTGATCGATCTATGTTGGACTTAATGCTTCCGGATTTGCAACACAACCCATCGATCGATGGATGTGTACATAGATCGACGAAGTCCTCAAGAACACTCAACTTTATTCCAGCTTTCACTTGGTTTGATCCAGACAAAACATGGATCGATCCAAGTGACCTATTTCAAGTTTAAAGTGTTCTAAATATCACATCAGTCTCCCAAACAACCTCATATATGTTCTATATAAGTTTGGAGCACCCGGTAAAGTACTTTAACGTACTTTTCCAACAATCCTCCACATGATCCAAACTTATATAAAAACAACTTTAGAACGTTAAACAACTAACTTCTCCATTATCAATCGATGATAATGACACATGACGAATACGATGACTTGTGGTCTTGAATCGTCAGTAGTACAACTTGAGTTATATAAACGGAAGTAAGATGAACTTCGTCTTGAATCTTACTCCACTATTGTTTATATGAACAACAAGAAGACATATAATTATCTACTTCTTCAAGTTCGCCATTTTGGTGCGATATCGGCCATGCACCTATCTTGGGTTTTATAAGCTCTGTAGAGAGTTTTCCAGGCTCTCACAGGAAGCGGCACCACTTCCAAGCTTATACAGGTGAAATTCATTAAGTATGCACTGTTCACACCACCAAACGACATGGCTATGAATTTTTCATTAAGAGATTCTTAAAATCTCACCCTTAAGTCATTACAGTGAGCACTATCAACAACAACACCATAGGGAGGAACACTTAGATAGTGTAACATAGAATTCTTTCATGAGTTGTTCTTACCACATTGAACCCCGTTTGTAGGATCTCAATTAATAGTGGGTTGGGTTCCCGTCATGAAGAGTTCTCTACAGATGGAGTAAGCCCCATTCCCCTAGATGTTTCATAGAATAACTTTTTATTTAGTCCTTTAGTTAAGGGGTCAGCAAGGTTAAACTTGGTTCTTACATATTCCAAGTTAACCACCCCAGAACTAATCAAGTCATGTACAATGTTGTGCCTCAAACGGATGTGCCGGCTCTTTCCATTGTATATTTTCTTCCTTGCACATGCGATTGCAGCCTGTGAATCACAATGAATAGATATCATAGGTTTAGAAAGGAATATCAACAAGTAAATTCCTTAACCACTCAGCTTCTGTACTTGCTAACTCTAAAGCAATAAATTCAGATTCTATAGTAGATTTAGCACTACATGTTTGTTTACATGACTTCCAAGAGATAGCTCCACCACCCAATGTAAATACATATCCACTAGAGGAGTTTATCTCATCATTGTCAGTCACCCAATTGGCATCACGATAGCCTTCCAAAACAGCGGGTGATCTAGTAAACATGAGTCCTAAATTCATGGTTCCTTTAAGATACTTCAATAAACGTCTTAATGCACACTAATGACTCTCATTCGGATTATGAGTGTATCGTGCAAGTCTATTCACAGAATATGCAATGTCAGGTCTTGTGCAATTCATCAAATACATTACACTACCAATAATCCTAGCATATTCACATGCGGCACACTTTTGAAATTATTCTTAGTGAATGTCACATGCGGATCATAAGGCGTACTGACTGGTTTTACATCAAAGTGATTAAGTTCTCAATATTTTCTCCACATAATGTTCTTGCGAAAGTAAATAACCCCCACGTATTTCCACGAACTTAAGACCAAGTATTAAGTCCGCGTTCACCATGTCTTTCATATCAAAACAGACGATAAAAATGATTTTGTATCATTAACAACATTTATGTTGGTTCCGAAAATTAACATGTCATCAACATAAAGGCAAATAATGACACCAGCACAACCATTAAATTTACTATACACACAACGGTCACTTTCATTTACTATATAACCATTAGACACTAATGCGTTATCAAACTTCTCGTGCTATTGTTTAGGTGCTTGCTTAAGACCATACAAGGACTTCTTAAGCCTGCACACTTTGTGCTCTTGACCTTTAACTATTACACCCTAAGGTTGTTTCATATAAACCTCCTCTTCTAAGTCTCCATTTAAAAATGCTGTTTTCACATCCATTTGGTGAATAACAAGCTTGTGAATAGAGGCAAGTGCTACTAAAACTCTAATAGACGTTATCCTAGCAACCGGTGAGTATGTGTCAAAAAAGTCTATACCTTCTTGTTGCGTGAAACCTTTTGCGAGAAGCATAGCCTTGAACTTATCAATTGTTCCATCAGCCTTTAGTTCCTTCCTAAAGACCCACTCACAACTGATAGGTTTACATTCTCTAGGCAAGTCTACCAACTCCAAAGTGTTATTATTTAGTATAGACTCAAGCTCACTATCTATGGCTTCCTTCCATAACTTAGAATCTATTGATCTAATCGCTTCTCCATAAGTTTTGGGATCATCCTCTAATACAAAAGCTGTTATGAAGTCACTTCCAAAATGATTTTTCCGTTCTTTGTCTCTTAATTCTTCTAGGAACATCAACTTCTTGTTCAACTAAGGTTTTACTTGACTCACCTATCTCACATTTAGAGACAACATCGGATTGTCTATTCCTAGGGAATATATGGTCAAAGAATTCAACATTTTTAGATTCCAATATAGAACCATTATCTATAGCCATGAATCTATATGCTGTAATATTTTGAGCATACCCGATGAATACACAATCTCTTGTCTTAGTCCAATTTTAATCTTTTTGAAATTAGGGATGCCAACTTTGGCTAGACACCCCACACTTTCAAATAATTCAAGTTGGGAGCATAGCCTTTCCACAACTCATAAGGAGTCTTATCTAACTTCTTATGAGGTAACCTATTTAAAATGTGACAAGTAGTCAAGATTGCCTCCCCCCACAAGTTGTCCCGCAATCCTAAACTAACCAACATGGCATTCATCATATTCTTCAATGTTCTATTCTTTCTTTCGGCTACTCCGTTAGACTGAGGCGTATACGGAGGTGTTACTTCATGAATAATGCCATTCTCTTCACAAAAATTTTGTAAAGAATCCGTACAA
>AP025049.1:8354794-8447038 GCA_036186865.1 Eustoma russellianum
GTTCTATATAAGTTCGGAGCACACGGTAAAGTACTTTAACGTACTTTTCCAACAAGATGTGTTGGACCGTGCACATGCAATGAACACCACTAGAGGGGGGGTGAATAGTGGTTAGAAGAAATTACACTACAATCCTTTGTTAAAATCCCCTTTGAAAATAAAATCTGAGACCACCTCAGATTCAGAACCCGTTTTTGAAAAATTCACAAATAATTGTACACAACTACAAAAATTATGAAACTTTCTAGAATTGAACTTCAATGAGTTAACAAGACTCTGTCCAAAAATCAGATAAAAATAAGATTGTTTGACTCTTCAAACAAATAAAAAGATTCAGATGGTCAATCTGGACAGAATTGGACAGAATGTTGCTGATTTTGCAAAACGTGTTTCTCTTTGAATATTTAACCAAAAAGGTTGATCTTTATATCAAAACACTCCATAGGATGTGTAGATGAATTTTCCAAAAGGCCCTGACCTTAAAAAATTCTTGAAAAATACAGAATTTAAGTTTTCTCAAAACTGGTCAGATTGCAGCTAGATTTGAGCAATTATCTTGCAAAGACTGAAAGACTAACTTTCCTTTGCTCAAATCAAGTGATTCTTGTTGCAAATGAAATCTAACAGTCTGAAGTATAACTCCACCAAAAATCACAAATTTTGAAAATGTTTAGCTATTTTTTTAATTTGTGAGAAATTGTGTGAAAACTGCAGTCGAAAACGGAGAAAACAGAAATAAAGAAAGAAGAGAAGAACACCGAGGATTTATCCTGGTTCGGTCAATGTGACCTACTCCAGTCCCAAAGAACACCTTTCCTTGGATTTTACTATGAAATGAACACCTTACAACAAGAGCCAAGCTTGATCCTTGGGTTATACACCAACCCTACTCAAGACTTGGATAATCACCTTCTAGGCAACACTTAGTTGCAACACCTCTAACACCTATTGATATAGCCTTATAAGATGGCTAATAAATCTTACAAATGAAGCTCAAGAGGCTTTTAGCTCACCACAATACAACAAAAACACCTTTGCTACAATGAATAAAACAATAACAACAAGAAGATGAAGATGAAAGCTAGACAATTCAACAAATGCTTGTGAGCTTCAAGTGTGTTTCATCTTCTTCACCATTGCTCTATTTATAGTGTGAAATGAGCCTTGAAGATAAGAATGCACATGTGTCACCATCTTCATCATCAATTCCAAATGTCTTCTCATCATTGGTTGGCCTTGTACACTTGGCAAAATAAGACAACATGATTGGTCCACCTTGGACGTCACCTTGGCCGAAAATTTCAACTAAAAAATGACTTGGAATTGTCTTCAAAATGTGAAGATAAAAGCAAAAGATAATACTCCACTATCCCTCAACTTCTTGGCACAAGAATAGGCATGTGGACTTTGAAGAATTCAAACTCGAAACATCTTCAAATCAGCCATGAAGTAGCCGTTGCTTTTCATCAAAATTTTCCAAAAATAATTTTTGTTTTTCCTTAATAAAATAAGAAAGGATAATACCAACAAATTATCCCCAACTTCAAGCACAATAATAGAGCATGTGAGAGCTCCATTTGACTTCCAAAAATCTGCTGAAAATACCCAATAAAACCAATATAGCCGTTGGCTATTTTTAGTAAACTCCAAGTTGGTAATTTTGCCAACTAGCTCCTTTTTGGTTAGTCCACTTGTCTCCAACTCACAAAATGAATACATCATCATATACATCTGAATATACACGTTTTTGGACATACCAATATGTGTAGCAACTCAAATTTTTGAAGCAGAAATAAATAGATAACAATTGACAAGATTATGTCAACGTGTAACACCGAAATTCCCCAATATTTCTTCTTATATGTCAAGAACATTTCCACACCTTTGACACCTTTAATATCTCTGAATAATGATGATAAATGTTCTCTTATAACATATATAAGAGGGTCTTCAAGAAAAAATAGAATGTGACATCTCAAATCGTCACATATCCAGCTATAGTCAATAATATCATCGGTTGAGAGAATAAGATATAAGATCACCATATTTTCTTCAAAATACTAATAACACAGCTCCAGAATGAAGATAATAATATGCTCAAGAGATTCCTTGAGTGAAAATACCAAAAATACCCTCAGGGGTGAAATGACCGAAATACCCCTGGTGTGAGAAAACTCCAGAAATGACCCGGATGGTCATAAATACTCATGATATCACCTTTTTCATGATAAATATAATAAAAATACATCCTTGAAACATTTTCACAATGTGATGCTCCTACAACACTCAAAATACCAATTTTGCCCCTTTTGGTAAGTTATAGAAACTTCCAAGGCACGTTAGTCACAAGGCAATAATAATCACCAAAAACACATAATAAGCATGTATAAATCATGTACAAATGAAAACAATCATTTTAACACATTTTAGAAAATTATTTCTACAAACCCTAGACATCGATCGATCGAAGTGCCTCAGCTTCAGAGATCGATGTCTCACAGAAAGTTTCAGAGTTTTCCTCTGACCTACATCGATCGATCGACGTGAGGACTCGATGTACATCGATCGATCGATATGTCTCAGGTTTAGAGATCCATGTCTCATAGAAAGGTCTTAAACTTTTCTGCCTTACATAGATCGATCGATGTGAGAGATCTATGTACATAGATTGATCGATGTGCAACAACCTGAGAGATCGATGTCAACTTTTTCAAATTTTAATCACATATAACACCATGTGTGACATTTTTAAGTATTAACCACTTAAAATCATGACTTTGAAAATTATCCAAACATATTTCTCAACATTCTCCCCCTTTTGGATGATTTTCAAAATAACCTAACATGATTTTAATGTCACAACTTATAACCAAAAATTTATAACAAAACATTTAACCAAATTTTTTCAACTTTTAAATAGTATGCTGCTCCCCCTCAACTCATACTCTCCCCCTTAACCTATGCTCAAATACTCTAAGATAATCTATTTTAGGTAGTCTATTGTTTAGCAATTCATATGGCGTTTTATTTAATTTCTTTCTAATAGTAAGCCTATTTATAATATAGCATGCACAACTAACAACTTAGGCCCATAAATATTTAGGTAATTTATTTTCACATAGCATTATCCTAGCAACTTCTTGAATCGTTCTATTTTTACGTTCAACAACTCCATTGAGTTGTGGTGTTCTAGGTGGTGAGAATTCATGTTTTATTCCATGTAGTTCACAAAATTTGATTACGTCTTTATTTTTGAATTCTCTACCTCTATCACTTCTAATTCTTTTGACATTTTCTTCGTAAATGTTTTCAAGTCGCTTGATAAGAGTTTCGATTGCTAATGGAGCATCGTCTTTGTGTGTTAAGAACAATGTCCATGTGTAGCGTGAGTAATCATCTACTATGACACACACATAGTAGTGTCCACCTAGACTTCTTGTCCTACTTGGACCAAATAAGTCTAAGTGAAGCAATTCTAGTACATGACTAGCACTCACTTCATGTTTCGGTTTTAATGTTTCTTTAATGTGTTTTCCTTTAATACATGTTTCACACATTTGAAAATTATCTAAGTCTAACTTAGGCATTCCTCTAACTAAATTCTTCTTAGATAATTTCTTAATGGTTGAAATTCCTATATGGTCTAATCTTCTATGCCATAAATTCACATCTAAGTCATGTGATATCAAACACTTAACCTTAGCATCTAACATATTATCTAAGGTAAGAGTATAAATATTACCATCTCTATTTCCTTTTAAAACTATTTCTCCTTTTTCATTTATTATATCACATGAATTGGGAAGAAAAGAGATATTGTAACCACAATCTATAAGTTGTGAAATACTAAGTAAATTATAAGAAAGATTGCTTACTAACAACACATTTCGTATTTGAAATGTGTTAGGGTCCCCAATTGTTCCTTTTCTAAGAACTTGTCCTTTGTTGTTGTCACCGAATGCTACTTTTCCTCCATTCTTGATATGTTCCAATTCGATGAATAGTTTGGGGTTCCCCGTCATATGCCTCGAACATCCACTATCTAAAAACCATTTGGTTTTTAGATTCTTTGACTTTGCCTCCTTCTTGTATTCCTTGCGTTGTTCCTTGTTTGATACGAAGCAGACTTGAGCTTCATCAGTTTCGGATTCTGAGTCGGATGAGTCGCTCCATGTGCTCACCTTCATTGCTCGTTTCCCTTTTCTTGCCTTAGACTCCTTTGGTTTTGTCATTTGTGCCTCCTTGTCCTTGGCTTGTTTATTATTGTTGTTGTTATTATTATTTTTCTTCGTGGGACAATCGTATGAAATATGTCCTTTTTGACCGCATTCATAACATTTTAATTCTTTATTATACCATTTGTTTGTGTTATTCTTCTTAGATTGAGAAAAAGAAGAAGAAGAAGAATTACGTTGTCTATTCCTATTTGGACGTTTGAAAACTTTCTAAGTTTTCTAGCTATCAATATCAAGTCATCGTCTAATTCAGTATCACTATTACTATCATCGTTACTAGTATGTGTTTCGGTTGTTTTGAAAGCTATTGACTGACCGGATGACTTAGACGATTCAGACTTTCGTTGGTTTAATTTAACCTCGTAAACTTTAAGAGACCCGATCAATTCATCCATTTTAGTGATTGACTTTGTCTCCTCGATTGCAGTCACCTTTGGATCCCATTCAGCAAGAAGGCTTTGTAGCAACTTTTGAACCTTTTCACTGTTCGAAAATGACTTCCCTAAAGCTTCAAGGGCATTGAAAATATTAGTAATCCTCAAATCCATAGATGTTATGGATTCGTTCGGCAACATTTTGAAAGTCTCTAATTCAGTCATAAGCATGTTTATTTTTTACTCTTTAACACCACGAGTACCTTCATGCTTTAATACAAGTGATTTCCACATGTCGTGTGCGCTTGTGCAATTTGACACATATCCTGCTTCAGAAGTTGTAAGTCCATTCAAAAGTAGTTGCATAGCTTTAGCATTCATGGACATTTTCTTTTTATCTTCCGATGACCATTCACTTTTATACTTTTCAACCTCCTGTGTGACTCCACTAACTTGTACAACTTTCATTGGAATGTACGGCCCATCTTCAATTATAGACCATAAATCGATGTCTATAGCCATTAAGAATAGCCTCATTCTTAGTCTCCAATGAACAAAATTATTGCCATCAAAAAGAGGACGACGTTGTGTAGACATACCTTCCAACTCACCTTTGTGAGAAACAATAGCCATTGTATATACCTTGGATTTGAGACAAGCAGTATATAATGAATTGTTGTTTCTTGGCCTTGTATTGTTCGTATGGTGTTGAATCTTGCTTCTTTTGAGTGGTGTTGGTCTAGCTCTGATACCAAATGTTAGACCGTGCACCTGCAATGAACACCACTAGAGGGGGGAGGGGTGAATAGTGGTTAGCGGAAAATACATTACAACCCTTTGTTAAAATCCCCTTTGAAAACAGAATCTGAGACCACCTCAGATTCAGAATCCGTTTTTGAAAAATTCACAAATAATTATACACAACTCCAAAAATTATGAAACTTTCTAGAATTGAACGTCAATGAGTTAACAAGACTCTGTCCAAAAATCAGACAAAAATAAGATCGTTTGGCCCTTCGAACAAATAAAAAGATTCAGATGGTCAATCTGGACAGAATTGGACATAATGTTGCTGCTTTTGCAAAACGTGTTTCTCTTTGAATATTCAACCAAAAAGGTTGATCTTTATATCAAAACACTCCTTAGGATATGTAGATGAAGTTTCCAAAAGGCCCTGACCTTAAACAATTCTTGAAAAATACAGAATTTAAGTTTTACTGGTCAGATTGCAGCCAGATTGGAGCAATTATCTTGCAAAGACTGAAAGACTAACTTTCCCTTGCTCAAATCAAGTGATTCTTGTTGCAAATTAAAGCTAACAGTCTGAAGTATAACTCCACCAAAAATAACAAATTTTTAAAATGTTTAGCTATTTTTTCAAATTGTGAGAAGTTGTGTGAAAACTGCAGTCAAAAACGGGCAGAAAACGGAAATAAAGAAACAAGAGAAGAACACCGAGGATTTATCCTGGTTCGGTGAATGTGACCTACTACAGTCCCAAGGAACACCTTTTCTTGGATTTTACTATGAAATGAAAACCTTACAACAAGAGCCAAACTTGATCCTTGGGTTATACACCAACCCTACTCAAGACTTGGATAATCACCTTCTAGGCAACACTTAGTTGCAACACCTCTAACACCTATTGATATAGCCTTATAAGATGGCTAATCAATCTTAAAAATGAAGCTCAAGAGGCTTGTAGCTCACCACAATACAACAAGAACACCTTTGCTACAATGAATAAAACAATAACAACAAGAAGATGAAGATGAAAGCTAGACAATTCAACAAATGCTTGTGAGCTTCAAGTGTGTTTCATCTTCTTCACCATTGCCTCTATTTTATAGTGTGAAATGAGCCTTGAAGATAAGAATGCACATGTGTCACCATCTTCATCATCAATTCCAAATGTCTTCTCATTATTGTTTGGCCTTGTACACTTGGCAAAATAAGACAACATGATTGGTCCACCTTGGATGTCACCTTGGCCAAAAATTTCAACTAAAAAATGACTTGGAATTGTCTTGAAAATGTGAAGATAAAAGCAAAGGATAATACTCCACTATCCCCTCAACTTCTTGGCACAAGAATAGGCATGTGGACTTTGAAGAATTCAAACTCAAAACATCTTCAAATCAGCCATGAAGTAGCCGTTGCTTTTCATCAAAATTTTCCAAAATAACTTTTGTTTTTCCTTAATAAAATAAGAAAGGATAATACCACCAAATTATCCCCAACTTCAAGAACAATAATAGGGCATGTGAGAGCTCCATTTGACTTCCAAAAATCTGCTAAAAATACCCAAGAAAACCAATATAGCCGTTGGCTATTTTTAGTAAACTCCAAGTTGACAATTTTGCCAACTAGCTCCTTTTTGGTTAGTCCACTTGTCTCCAACTCACAAATTCAATACACCATCATATACATCTAAATATAAACGTTTTTGGACATACCAATATGTGTAGCAACTCAAATTTTTGAAGAAGAAATAAATAGATAACAATTGACAAGATTATGTCAACGTGTAACACCGAAATTCCCTAATATTTCTTCTTATATGTCAAGAACATTTCCACACCTTTGACACCTTTAATATCTCTGAATAATGATGATAAATGTTCTCTTATAACATGTATAAGAGGGTCTTCAAGAAAAAATAGAATGTGACATCTCAAATCGTCACATATCCAGCTATAGTCAATAATATCATCGGTTGAGAGAATAAGATATAAGATCACCATATTATCTTCAAAATAATAATAACACAGCTCCAGAATGAAGATAATAATATTCTCAAGAGATTCCTTGAGTGAAAATACCAAAAATACACTCAGGGGTGAAATGACCAAAATACCCCTGGTGTGAAAAAACTCCAGAAATGACCCGGATGGTCATAAATACTCATGATATCACCTTTGTCATGATAAATATAATAAAAATACATCCTTCAAACATTTTCACCATGTGATGTTCCTACAACACTCAAAATACCAATTTTGCCCCTTTTTTTAAGTTATAGAAACTTCCAAGGCACGTTAGTCAAAAGGCAATAATAATCACTAAAAACACATAATAAGCATGTATAAATCATGTACAAATGAAAACAATCATTTTAACACATTTTAGAAAGTTATTTCTAAAAACCCTAGACATCGATCGATCGAAGTGCCTCAGCTTCAGAGATCGATGTCTCACAGAAAGTTTCAGAGTTTGCCTCTGACCTACATCGATCGATCGATGTGAGGGCTCGATGTACATCGATCGATCGATATGTCTCAGGTTTAGAGATCGATGTCTCACAGAAAGGTCTTAAACTTTTCTGCCTTACATAGATCGATCAATGTGAGAGATCTATATACATAGATCGATCGATGTGCAACAACCTGAGAGATCGATGTCAACTTTTTCAACTTTTAATCATATATAACACCATGTGTGACATTTTTAAGTATTCACAACTTAAAATCATGACTTTGAAAATTATCCAAACATATTTCTCAACAAGATGAACCACCATATTACATACCTTATTAGGCCAAGAACAGTCACGTAGGCCATGGATATCCCTTATATCCGAAAAGCCAAAAAATTTGCAAAAATTGGTTCCAAGCAGATGCTGTCTAAACAGAAAATAAGTAGTAGGGATTCCCTGCTGCTTTATACGCCATAGGAAGAGGTTATTCCACAAAGGTCCTTTCATACTCCACACTTCCTCCCAGCCATTCATCTCATCAGATTCGGGCAAAGGGAAAAACTGCAACATATATGCACTGTAGACCGAAAAATGCTTCTGGTCCTTACCATTCCATCAAAACTCCAAGCTGCCAGCAGATGATCCATCATGAAAGGAGTTTGAGCTCCTAATCCCCGCTCTCAGAACAGTGGCTACCCTTTTAGTACCTCGCCAAGTCTTGAATACATTAGTCTTCCTCGTTTCATCAAGAGGTGATCCATACTTAGTCCATAGCATTTTAACCCACAATCTCTCCTTCTCCAGTAGCATCGTCCAAGCCAACTTAACCAAAAACGTTAGATTCATGTATCTAAGCTTTTTTAGCTCCAAGACACCCATGAAGGTATCTTGATTGTCTTCTTTAATTTCGTATAAATCTGGTTCTCTTTCTTGGAGTGTCACAACAGCTTCGAGCTCTTCGCTGACTGTGCTCAGGCCAACATCAAGCTCAGCAACTTCACCGATCTTTTAAGCAGGTTGGTGATGCGAGTCATTTGATAGCGAACCGCTGATGTCTTCCAGATTCTTCCTCCTTCTTCACTATTCTTGTGAAGAAAGTCATCATCAGTTTTAGAATCAGACACTTTCTTGTAAGATCCATACAATCAGTGATCTAATTCTTAGATATTAGTGTTTCACAACCCACTCAGATGATATAATTTTATATTTCTGTTAGACTTGGAAGTTTAATGCATGTACTATATGATTCTTCTTGATTTTGCTCCTTATTGTCTTTCCTTGGTGATTTACATTTTGTCATTTGTGATTATATATTATATTTGGTTTCAAACTATCGGCTTCACTAACATACCTGGGAATTTGGTTTTAGTTGCAATCATTGATAGAAGGAGTCATGACATTTCTGTAAAACCATGTCTAAAGATGATGGGTGTAGGTAGGGGAAAGAAAGAGGAGGATAGTTTGAGGGTTGCCTCTTGAACTATAGGAACACTAAGTGATAAATTGTTGGAGGTAGTAGATGTACTTAAGAGGCGTAGGATAGTAGTAAGGCTCCAAGAGACTAGGTGGAATGGGAATTAAGGTAAAGAGTGTAATGTGTATAAGTTGCTGTATTCGGGGTCTGATGGGACCAAAAATGGGGCAGGATTTCTAGTAAAGTTATAATTCCATACGAACGTGATCGATGTGATAGGATATAATGATAAAATTATGATGCTAAAGTTAATACTAAATAAGGATGTAGTGGCAGTGGTTTGTGCCTATGCACCCCAAATGGAACTAGGAGAATAGGAGAAGAACGAGTTTTGGGATCGTTTAGATGTAGTGTTGAGGACAATATCTAGGGATGAACGAACTTGTAAAGGAGATGATTATAATGGCCCTATTGGAAAGGATACTGATGGTTTTCAGTCGACATATGACAGTTTTGGTTATGGAAGTAGAAACGAGTAGGATAGGGATCTGCTAGACCTTGCGGTGGTCCACGACATAGGTATTATAAACTCGTTCTTTAAGAAAAATTACATTTGATCACTTTTAGCAGCGAAGGATGTAACACAGAGATCCACTATTTTCTGATGAGGCGTGAAGACCGATGGATGTGGATGGGCTGCAAGGTTATACCAGAGAAGACAATAGTGGCATAACACCGTTTACTAGTGGTAGTTATAGCCTTGAGCCAAAAACTGACCAAGGGGGTCAGAAAATTTTGACCCAGGATTCGATTGGGAAGTTTGAATGATGAAAAAATTATTATATTTAGAGACAAGGTCATCTGGTGACATCAGATTGACTAGCATGAACCAGATGTGAGAGGTTATGTCTACTACTATTACTCATGCGACGAGAAAAATTCTTGGGATGACAATAGGAACGACAACTGTACATAAAGAGTCGTGGTTGTGAAATGAGGATGTGCAACGAAAAATAAGGGTCCAAAAGAGTTTTGGGGAGTTGTTAATCTGCATAGACTGGGAGGATAAAGTGAGATTGATAGCGAACTACAAAATTGCCAGGAAGGAAGCAAAGAAGGCAATGATAGAGACAAAGAACGCAGCCTACAAAAGGATGTACGAAAGACTAGAAACAAAAGGCGGATAGCATGGTATCTTCAAGATTGTCAAAGCTATGGATCGAAAGGGATAGGACCTAGGAGGTATAAAGTTTATAAAGGGAGAAGATTGACATGTTTTAGTCAAAGAACAACACATCAAGTGGAAATGACAAACATACTTCCACAACTTTTTCAACGGTGGGAGGGGCGACCACGAAGCAAAAGAAATCATCACTATGTAATAGCAACAACATAATAACTGTGATTGTCGGAACATTACACAAGGAAAGGTGCTGAGAGCACTTAGTAAGATGAGAAGAGTTAAGACAGTTGGCCTTGATAATATACTCATTGAAACATGGAAGTGTTTGGGAGAGAAAGAGGTTCAATGGCTAACTACTCTGTTCATTCTTATTTTCAAAGCATGAAAAATGCCAGATGAGTGGAGAAGGAGTGTTGTGGTTCCTCTCAATAAGAACAAAAGAGACGCACAATTTTGTGGGAATTACGAGGGATTAAATTGCTAAGTCATACTATTAACTTATCAGAGAGAGTAATACACACTAGAATTACGGGAGAAACTCAGGTTACGGTGAACCAATTTGGTTTCATGCCAGGACGGCCAACTACAGAAGCAATACACATGATAAGGAGATTGATGGAAAATTATAGGGAGAAGAAGCAAAATCTACATATGCTATTCATCGATCTTGAAAAAGCGTATGATAGTGTAACACGTAGAGTGATTTATGATAGTCTATATACAAGAGGAGTTCCTATGAAGTATATAGACATAATTAGGGATATGCATGTTAGGACAAAAGCAACCGTTTATACGCATGTGGAGAATGCGGACTCCTTCTCGGTCCAATGCAATAAATAGACATAAGAGGAATCCCGTGGTCTTTGTCTCTCTGATAGTAATTTCTTTAGCCTATTCTCAATCGATTGAGATCCATTGACCAGAGGGTCACCGTGAACGTCAATAGAAGGCTGTAACATACTGCCAAAAAAACCCCACCAAACAGACTGCTCTACAAGTTACGTGATAACTTTCTATTGGCGATCCCCTGTTGACCTGCGGTTGGATGGTCAACACGTTCGGTCTCCTTCTCAATTGGAGTCCAAAAGTCTTAAGTTTGGAAATATTGAACGGCCAAGCACTAACCATATGTTGTTTCATTCAACAGATCTTGACATCGCCCAGTTACTGTTTTGTTTTCTTATGTAGTAGAGATTCGAACATGAGTTGTTAGAGATAAAAGAAATCTTACTCAACTACTATAATCTTAGGTTTTTCTCTTGATACTTTAGTTAGATCATAATATAAATTAGTTTTGTTTAAATTGGATGTTATATTTTTGTATTCTTTTTTTTGGTTTTTGGTATTGACATACTCACAACTTATTTAAGTTCTTTCCTAAATTTGATAGAGCATGTTATTCAATAAGGAAAATTATATTTTCATTATCTATGGTTTCACAAAATTATGGAAACACCCTCTTGGTTTGAAAGGCGAAAACAACATCGTGTATGATCATGGACTAAAATAAAAAACCCATTGCCTGACAAATTTTGCTCATTTTACCATTAAATGATAAATGTGATTCTAGAAGTACGCTTCCCTATCACATCCACCCACTATGTTCCTCCCATCGGTCGACCACCTCCACCACCTTCTCAAATTTCTGTTTCCTTTACATCGTCCCAACCCATTGCTCCACCACCACCAGAAGGTCATTTCTACTGTCCATGCACCCACCCCGACCCTTTAGCTCTAGTTTGTTGGGAGGAAACCACGATAGCACAACAGAATAGGAAATAAACTATCCCAAAATACAGCAACTATGGGGCAACAATCAAAGGAAAAACGAACAAGAACAATAACAATTTTTAGCATAGAAAACCTCCCAAAGTAGGAGTACAAACCACGGGACCTGTAGGCCACTTAAACGATCTCCACTATAATCAATAATGGGTACAACCAATCTCTCTAGGTGCAGCCAGACGAATAAAACATCATCAAGATCAGCCAAACAATCTTGGAACACAACATGAAAGAGAGGAACAAAACACAAAGCTGAAATTTTTAAGGAAAAAATTTCTGTCTCGGAAATGCAGCAATTGGACTCATCTAGACACCTCTAAAATACATCTCCACTGTTCAGAATGTACTCCTTTGTCTTGGGAACAATCTGTCAAACTTTGGCAACGATCCACTTGGAAAATGCAATTTTTCAGGAGGCTGGCAGGCTGCCGAGCACCTACGGAATTTCACTCTTTTCTCACTTGTAATTGTGCCTCGTATTTTTTTTCTTCTTGTTCCCTTATTCTTTTAATTGTTCCACACAGATTCCCAATTTATAGTGCTTTATCTTGTGCATCTTCAATGCACAAGGCCTTCCTAGAATCTTCCAAGAAATAAACATCCTTGGACACCATTCCAACTACCTATTGTTAGAACTCTTCCAATGTCAAAATTGTCTTTGACTCAATACATTGGCACTCTCCAACTAGGATGGATACCCAACAAACTCCCCCGACCAACTAGTTAGAGGGTGACATCAACTCGGAAGCTATGCAGTAAAACTCAAACTTTCCTCTTGACAAAACTTTTGTCAACATGTCGCAGCCATTTTCATGCATATGAATCTTTTCAAGCTCGAAAAGCTTCGTATCAAAAGCATCACGAATCCAGTGATAATGAACATCAATACGTCTGGACCTTGAATGAAGTGTGGAATTCTTAGTGGATGGCACTTTGATTATCACAAAATAAGACATACTTAGCTTATTTCACTCCTAGCTCCATTAAGAATTTCCTCAACCACAACAAATCCTTCACTGCTTCCACAACGGCTATAAACTCGGCCTCGACAGTAAAACATGCAACACAGTTTTGCAACTTTGATTGCCAAGCCAAGGCTTCCCCAGGAAAAGTCATAATATATCCTGAAGTAGACTTGCGGTCATGCAAGCTCCCAGATAAGTCAGAATTCAAATAACTAACCAATATAGGTGAATCACATCCCAAAGTTAGCCTCAGATTTGATGTTCCATGGAGATATCTCATAATCCACTTCACGACCTCCCAATGATGTCTTCTCGAATTTCAGAGATAACTGTTAGGAAATCAACCGAGATCACTGCAAAAACATGCAGCGGAAAACAAAACTTGATCTCTGATTTCCTACCAAGGATCCATGTTGTTCGTTTAATTCGACAAAAGAAATCAAAAATTACCTCCGTAGATTCGAAATCTGCAGATGGAAGAGGTGCGAAAATACGATCACCCTCTGTCGGTATCCACACGAACGCTTCCGCCCGGAGTGCTAGCTCTTCAAACGGCGCGGCTGAAGAACTCGGTTTTCACAAAAACGATTCTTGCCTTTTCGTTTTCTACTGGTTGTGTGGTGTACGAGATACACCATGCTCCGTACATATATATAGATATCAAAATCCGATTGCAGATCGGATTTGTTAACGCTATCAAAATCCGTACCAGATACGGATTCTGTTAGGATTAGATAAAACCAATCAAAATCCATATCAAATATGGATTCTCTGTTATTATCCGATGATATAAATATATACATAAAAAACGAAATTAATAATAATAATAATTAATATCCAATATTAATATTATTAATATTAAAAAACGATAATAATAATAATAATTAATATCCAATATTAATATTATTAATATTATTAATCTCAGCCACACGCATTCTTGTGTGTGACCCGATAGGCCCATATTAATTGGCAGTTGATTAAATCTCTATTAAACCAACAAGTCGTAATTGGCCTCTAGCAAGGCATTACAACTACCCAATGTATACGAGTAAAGTCCAACTAGCCTAATAATAGTACATGCATTAATCCCTTTGTCACACGATATCTAGTTTGAACATAAGTCATGGTCAGCGTCATACTTATATAGTTCAAACATATGATTACTCGATATCTAAGTAGACTGATAAAACAAATGATATTGATCACACTATCAATTCATTTGAGCACGACCATGCATTTCACAGTCTCACTAATCGAGGGGCCCAAAGATATCTCTCTCAAAAGAGAGGGACAAATTCTATCTTGATTGTTCAATATCCTCTACATAATTTCTATCACATTCAATCATGACCTTTATTATTATCCAGTTACGGATAACGTTTGATCATGTCAAAATATAATAGTCCTTATGTTGGAAACTATGACAATCTCAAGTCAAAGGATTAAAACATGACTATCATGAGATTTACTTATGACGCTAATCCATGTAGCAATCTCATGATGGGTCTATCCAATACACTGTTCTCTAGCAAGTATCTATGAGATTGATTCGTATCACCATATACATAATCATCTCATGATTATCAAATCAATACTCATACTGATTATAAATTATTTTATCTCCATAATAATAATGAATCAGGTACATATATCAAAATTGTGTAACATACTAACCAACAATAATGATAATAAAACCTCTTTTATTAATAATAAATGCATAACATAAATATCCAAATCATAGCCTAGGGCACATACACTAACAATAACAACTTATAATTCCCATAGCATGTGCTATATCAGGTCTTATGCAAACCATGGCATACATCAAACTACCAACTGCCAATGAGCATGGAACATTCTTCATATTGGACTTCTCATCATCAGTAGATGGACACTGCCTGAGCTTAAAATGAGAAGCAAGCAGAATATTCACTGCTTTGGCCTTGTCCATGCCAAAACGCCAAAGAACCTTCTTAATGTACTTCTCTTGCGATAAGAACAACTTCTTTGCATCTGTCATGTATGACTTGAATCCCAGGGATTTTCTGCACTGGCCCCCAAATCCTTCATAGCAAAGCATTCACTCAAGGTCTTCTTTAACTCATTGATTTTGGAAATGTCTTTTCCAATAATCAATATATCATCAACGTACAAGAGAAGATGATGAAGTCATCATCAGAAAATCTCCGTATAAAAACACAGTGATCGGCCTTTGTCATCTTGTAACATGCTTAATCATCACTGAACTAAACTTTTGGTACCAATGTCTCGGTGCTTGCTTCAAACCATACAGACTTTTAGTCAATTTGCAAACACGGTCTTCTTCATCCTTTTGTTGAAAGCCATCAGGTAGCTCCATATAAATCTCTTCATGCAGATCACCATGAAGGAAAGCTGTCTTGATATCCATTTGCTCGATTTCTAAATCAAGACTAGCAGCAAGCCCGAGCACGACCCGAATATATTGCATCTTTAACACCGGAGCAAAGATCTCGCTAAAATCAACACATTTCCTTTGGGTAAAACCCTTTACTATCAAGCGAGCCTTGCCCCGGACTTGTGAAATGTTTTCATCTTTCTTCATTGGGTAGACCCATCAGTTTTTTGCTTTCTTGCCCTTTGGCAACTTTACTAATTCAAAGGTTTTATTCTCATGGAGTGACTGCATTTCATCCTACATAGCATCCATCCATTTCTTTTTGTTTTCATCTTCCAAAGCTTCTTGAAAACTTTCAGGCTCTCCACCATCGGTAAGAAATACATACTCGTTTGGAAGGTCACAAACGGAAGGTCTTTTGTCACGGGTAGACCGTCTCAACTCAGCAGCACCATTAGGTTGCTCAACCATCTCTTCTTCAGGATGGTCTTCATTCTCAGCACCTGTATTCTCATCAGGCTCATTAACTACAACATTTGGTGTGGGAGCAATTGTAGTTGGTTGATCACCAACCAATTCTTCATCTGTATGAGTAGGAATTTCTTTTCGAGCCGGCTTAATATCATCGATGGTGTAGTGCTCCATAAACAAAACATCTTGGCTGCGAAAAAGCTCTCTTGCAACCAGATCAAAGAAACGATAGCTGAACTCATCTAGTTCATATCCCATAAATACATATTTCTTTGTCTTGTCCTTAAGTTTTGATCTCTCATCTTTCAGAACGTGCACATAAGCAAGGCACCCAAACACCCGAAGAATGTCATATGAGACATCTTTTTCACTCTAAACACGGTTTGGAACATCAAACTTCAAAGGCACACAAGGTGTGAGATTTAGCGCGTGCAACACTGTATTCAATGCTTCACCCCAAAAGTACTTCGGCAACCTTGACTGGGATAGTAAACGTCTCACCCTTTCAACGAAGGTTTTATTCATTCTTTCGGCTAGCCCATTCAACTGCGGTGTCTTCGGAGGAGACTTTTGGTGACGTATTCCTTGGCTTCGGCAATACTCATCAAACGGACCAATATATTCTCCCTCGTTATCCGTTCGGATACACTTGATATTTTTTTCCTGTTTCTCTTTCAACCGAGGCTTGAAAGGACTTGAAGGTATCAAGCACTTGACCTTTTGACTTTAAGGTATAGGACCAAATTTTCCGAAAATAATCATCAATGGACGTTATAAAATAATAAGCACTGCCACCGGGTCTTCATCGGTCCACACACATTGGAATGCACCAAGTCCAAAACCTACTACTTTATTTTTGGTTTGGAGGACTTGAAAGACACATGTCTTTGTCTTCCAGTCAAACAATACAGACATTGCTTCAATCTTGCATTAGAAACACCGGACAACACATTCTTCTTAGCCAGGATGCTTAATCCCTTTTCACTCATATGACCCAAACGTTGGTGCCACAATTCTGAGGAGCTGTCATTTTCACAAGTATTAATGTAATACTTGGAAATCCCAAATTTGGCAACGTACAAATTTGAACATTTCTTTCCTCTCGCAACCAGCATTGAGCCCTTCGTCAGTTTCTATTTATTACCTGGAAATGAACTGCAATATCCTTCATCATTAGCTTTTCAACGGATAAGAGGTTGAACCAAAGATCAGGAATATGCTTCATATCCTTGAGAACTAGTGTAGTTCCTTTACGAGTCTCAACATAAATATTCTCCGTTCTGACAATGCCTGATTGTCCTCTATTTCCCATACGTACTGTACCGAAATCACCTACCTCTTAGGCTGAGAAAAGATCTCGTCGGAAGGTAGCATGTGTAGAAGCACCACTATCAATCACCCAATCCATATCTTTAGATGATATATTAACACTTTCTACACAATCATCATAAATAATGAAGAAATCATCAACAACGGCAATATCATCATTGTTGGTACCTTCTTTCTTGACATCATTGTTGTTATTCTTGTATCTCATTTCTCTTTTCAACTTTCGACAATGCTTTCGGATATGACCCTTCAAGCCACAATGATGACACTCTACATTTGACCGTTTGTTAGAACCCCCATGAGACTTGCCACGATTGTCTGAAGCTTAGTTTTGAATCTTCCCTCTTGATGCACTACAATTATTCTGAGTTCTTTTTCTGACTTCTCTCCTGTGATTCAGTGACCAGCACCTCTTAATGAGAAGAGGGGCCAAGAGACTTGCGTCTAATTTCTTTACTAAGAACGACACTCTTAGTCGATTCCATCGTGAGAACACCATTCGGAGCAGAATTAGACAACGACGTCTGAAATGTCTCCCATGAATTTGGCAGAGTGCCAATAAGCCACAAAGCTTGTATCTCATCGTCAAGGCTTATGCCCATCGTCGCTAATTGATTCATAATCCCCTGAAAAACATTCAGGTGGTCGGTCATAAATGAACCATCATCATACTTTAAAGATATCATCTGCTTGATCAAGAATAGCTTATTATTCCCCGTCTTCTTGGCATATAACTCCTCTAGGGCTGTCTAGAGCGTTATCGCATTAGACACCGTGATTACATGATTCAATACATTATCATCAACCTATTGGCGGATGTACCCACAAACTTGTCTGTTCAGCAGGTTCTATTCTTCATCACTTTTTCCTTCGGGCTTATCGGTAGAGAAAACCAGAACATGAAAGCCTTTGACATAGAGCAAATCTTCTATCTTTCCTTTCTAAACATTGTAGTTGGAGCCATTCAATCTTACCATCCTTGATGTGTTCACTTCCATAGTTACACACAGTCAAGAGAACATGTCTCTGATACTACTTATTGGGAGGAAACCACGATCACAGCGAAATAGGAAATAATCTCTTCTAAAATAGAACAACTATAGGCAATAGTCAAAGAAAAAACAAACATGAACAACAACAATTTTTAGCATGGAAAACCTCTCAAAGTAGGAGTAAAAACCACGGGACCCATAGGCCACTTAAACGATCTCCACTATAATCAATAATGGGTATAACCAAGTCTCTCTAAGCGTAGCTAGAGGAATACAACATCATCAAAATCAACCAAACAATCTTAGAACACAACAAGATAAAAGAGAGGAACAAAACACAAAGCTGAAATTTTTAGGAAAAAAATTCTGTCTCGGGAATGCAACAATCGGACTCACCTAGACACCACTAAAATACATCTCCACCGTTTAGAATGTACTCCTGTGTCATGAAAAAACCTATCAAAATTTGGTGACGATTTAATGACGAACCACTCGGCAAATGCAATTTTCCAGCAGGCTGGCAGGCTGCCCAGCACCTATGAAATTTCACTCTTTTCTCACTTGTACTTATGTCTCAAATTTTTTTCTTCTTGTTCCCTTATTCTTTTAATTTTCCACACATCGTCCCTATGTATAGTGCTCCATCTTGTGCCTCTTCAATGCAAAAGGCATTCCTAAAGTATTCCAAGCAATAAACATCCTTGGAGAACCAAAGCATCATTCCAACTACCTTTTGTTGGAACTCTTTCAATGTCATAATTGTCTTTGACTCAAGACATTGGGACTCTCCAACTAGAAGGGATACCCAACACAACTCTTACTAATTCCTTTTACCTCATGGTTGTAATGCCCCAAAAATATTGGTACGACCATGTACGTGTTTTAACGCGTATCCAAAAAAAGGAAAAGTAAAATAACTTTTATTGACATTTATGCTTAGCTAACAAGTGGAGTAGTGCATATAATAATAAAATTCTCATTTTCTTCTTTCTTTAGGTATTTAAAAAACTATATTAGCACCTTACATCGTAGAATAAATATTGTTAGTTTTTGGTCTACGGTTACTGTATAGTAGGTAGACATTTAGAATAATTGATAAAACAAAATAAACAATAATAAAAGTAAAATTTTAAGTAATTGACAATTAATTGGAGTAAATATTATAGAACATGGAGGTCACAAAGGTAAATGGAAACAGATTGAAAAATATAGAATCCAAAACTCTTTTACATTTTGTTACAAGATAACCTTTAATACCGATACAATAAATACAATTTGAAGAAAGATTTGAAATTAATCTCTCTATGTGTAAGCAATGTTCTGCCATATAAGCTTTGAATTTGATCTCTCCATCACCAACCAGCTTCCTCCGGCAACTACCGTGTCCCCCACCTCTATCTTTCAAAGATACTGATCAGAATGCAGTAACGATGGTTGAAGGAGTAAGGTCGAACAGATTGTGCAATGGGCCAAACACTGATGAGGAGAAAGAAGTAAGGAGAGATACAAGATGAGAATGATACTAGAGAGATGAAGAGATCATGTGGGGATGAGGTGTTGAGTGCTGAATGGCTAAAGCCACGTGATCAACGTGCAATGAAGCAGCGAAGGTTGCAGGGCAGCATAACAGTCTGCAACAAACTGAAAGAGGAGGTAGCTGATGCGCGGGAAGTGTTTGAACGGATGAAAAAACAATTATACCCTTGTATTAATAAGTAGGAGGGATTAGTTTTCAGAGACTTTCTTATAATTTTTGTTGCTTCTTCTCAATTGTATATAATGTATAATCCTGCAGAAGAGAAGAATGAGAAAAGCAGTTTCTTCCTCCTCAATTCTCTCTGTGCTCTCAACATTCGCAGATTCATTTTCATGATCTGTGTTGATTCGTTCTTCATTGTTTTTGTTTTCTAATGATTGATAGAAATTTGACATGGTATCAGAGAGCTAATTGATTACTAATACTGTGTGATTTCTGAATTGTATTTTGATATGGATTCTTCTTCTTCGGTTACATTTGGAACTATGGATCCATATGAAGATCCACTTTATATTCGTCCTTCTGATAGTCCTTCGCTCGTTCTTGCTCAAAACCTTCTTACTTCGCAAAATTACCATGGATGGAGTAGAATTGTTCGTAGAGCATTGGAAGCCAAGAATAAAGCAAGTTTTATAGACAATACAGTAGCAAAACCTGCTGAAGGTGATCGTAGATTTCCTATCTGGATCAAGGCGAATAACATGGTGGCTCTTGGCTCACTAATTCCGTAAGTCCTTCTGTTGCTCAAAGCATCATGTGGATTGATGGAGCTGCAGAAATCTGGCGAGATTTGAGACTCAGGTATGGTAATACAGATGCTTTTAGGCTATCAGATCTGCAGGAAGAGTTCTATACAATTAAGCAAGAAAACTTGCCTGTGACTGAATATTATACGAAGTTGAAAGTAGTTTGGGAAGAGTTAACTATTTTGAAGGCCATACCATCGTGTATATGTAAGAGATGCACATGTAATATGACTGTTCAGATAAACAAATTTGCTGAGGATCATTTTGTCATAAAGATTTTGAAAGGTCTATCAACTGAATTCGAACCAGTGAAATCACAAATTCTTCTTATCAGTCCCCTGCCTGATATTAATACCGCTTTTGCTATGGCGGTAAAGTTTGAGAGAAAAGTGTTGTACTCAAACAATCAGACGTCCTTTTTAAATGATCATTCCGTAGTATTTAGCACAGGAGAAAGGAATTCGACATTTGTTGGTCAAATGAACAATTCTGCTAGAACTCCATTATTTAGGCAATATGGCAAACCTCAAGGCAACTTCAGAAGAGAAGGTGGCTTTGTGCAGAAGACGGGACAAGTTGGGAATAAGAGGCCTGTATGCAGTTACTGTGGTATGATGGGGCATACAGAGCAAAAATGTTATAGAAAGCATGGATTCCCTCCTGGTTATAAACCAAACGGACAAGTCAATTGTGTAGCTAATTTTGATGATTCAAAATATGGTCAGTCTGGTCATGATAATGAGGCAGATTATGGTGAACAAAGGGAAGGTTCTCAGATTGGAAATATGTTCACTCAAGATCAGTATGTTCAATTTATGAGTATGTTGAAGGACTATCAACAGAAGGGAATTAAAGAGAAGGCAAGAATGGATGATGGAACAGATGGTCAGCATGCTGTTATGTCAACACGGCAAGTAGCTGTTTCTGGTAAGAAAGCAGGCAATGTATCATTCAGAGGTTTAAACACTTGGATTTTGGATTCAGGTGCCACTGATCACATCTGCTGCTCTTTAGAGTTATTTGATTCCTTTTATTCTATCAATTCCTTAAAATTTAAACTGCCCAATAATCAGTCTGTTGATGTATCACACATAGGCACTGTTGTTATCAACCACGACTTGATACTTAACAATATGCCACACATACTTTCATTCTGCTTTAACTTGCTATCTCTCAGCAAGATCACCAAACAAAACCATATAAGTGTCTTGTTTCAATCTGATTATTGTATATTGTTTGAACAGATGAATATGAAGATGATTGGTTTAGCTGAAAAGAACCAAGGCATGTACAAGCTTCATGGCTCATTGAGTTTTTCTAAGTCAAAACTTCATCATTCCTGTGTTGACAGAATCCCAAGCCTTTCTTTTCAAGCTACTCTGCAGTCTCAAGTCTCACTTTGGCATTCAAGGCTTGCACACATTTCTATGCCTAGAATGAGAGAAATTCATAAAATAGATCCTTTGGTAGTAGTTTCTGATGATTCTGTTCCATGTTGCATTTGCCCCCTTACAAAACAAAAGAAAAAGTCATTTTCTATTTCTACCTCAACATCTGTAATTCCATTTTCCTTGATTCATGTGGATATTTGGGGCCCTTACAGGCACCCTACATCGTTTCATCAACGTTACTTCCTTACTATTGTTGATGACTGCAATAGGTACACTTGGGTTTATTTGTTGAAAAATAAATCAGACGTTCAAAATATTATTCGAAGTTTCTATACTTTTGCTCTTGTTCATTTTGAGCAGAAGATAAAGACTATTCGTTCAGATAATGGCCTTGAGTTCCAAATGAATTCCTTTTACTCTGATAAAGGCATAGTACATCAAACTACTTGTACTCATACACCCTAACAAAATGGCGTAGTTGAACGAAAAAAACAGCACATATTGAATGTTGCTAGAGCTCTTAGATTCCAAGCGCATATACCTATTCAGTTGTGGGGCTTTTGTATTCAACACGCGGTCTATTTGATAAATATGGTTCCATCTTCTGTTCTTGATAATAAAACACCTTATCAAGTCTTTTACAATAAAATCCATTCGTATCAGCATCTCAAGGTATTTGGTTGTTTAGCTTTTGCTGTCAAAACTCAACCTAATAAATGAAAGTTTGATCCCAAGTCCAAGAAATGTGTTCATCTTGGTCATTCACTAAATACAAAAGGTTACGTACTTCAAGATTTGTATACAAATGAGGTTTTCATTTCTAGAGATGTTGATTTCCAAGAACAAGTTTTTCCTTTCTCAGAAATACAATCCATCAAACATCCATCTATCAGCTCTTCCAATGTACCAGCATCAATTCAGCCTTCTGATGTTCCATTAGCACAGACCTTAGGTTCTGATTCTTCTTATATGCTTCCTAATCCACATTCCAACACAACATCTTCTGAATCACCCTCTCATCAAATTCCTACTGAATCAACTCCCCTAGGATCTCATTCATAATCCGCTGCTTCTGAGTCAACACTCAACCTTATACACATTCTTCAAGCCCTGTTCCCATCACTTCCATTGAGGTCTGTCTACCTATTCAGCCCACTACAAGGCCAATCAGAAACAAAAATCCTCCTTCATACTTATAAGAATACTACTACAATCAATCTCAGACTGTTTCTTCTTTCATTCCTTCCTTTCCTATATCTGCATCCAAGTCCACACCACACACCTTTGATAAATACTTTTCCATGGATCATCTGTCACCTGAATACAAATCATATGTCTTAACCTCTAGTATGCATACAGAACCTACTAATTATCTGGAGGCATCTAGTTCTGCAGCCTGGCAGGCAGCTATACAGGCTGAATTGGCAACTCTTGAGGCAAATCACATATGGAAGTTAGTCCCTCTACCTTTTGGAAAGCATCCTATTGGATTTAGATGGGTGTAAAAAGTGAAGTGTCAAGCAGATGGGACAGTTGAATGTTATAAGGCCAGGTTGGTTGCCAAAGGTTATACATAGCAGTATGGGATTGATTACGAGGAGACTTTTTCTCCTGTGGCCAAAATGACTACAGTCAGGTTTGTTCTAGCCTTGCCAGCCAGTCAGAAGTGGCATTTACAACAACTTGATGTTAATAATGCATTTTTACATGGTGATTTGCATGAAGAGATTTATATGCTGCCATCACCTGGACTACCCTTACAACAACCTGACTTGGTGTGCAAGCTTGAGAAATCTCTGTATGGACTCAAGCAGGCAAGTAGAGAATGGAATGCCAAATTAACATCATATTTGCTCTCTATTGGTTTTACACAGTCCAAGACAGATTATACACTTTTTAATAAGCAAACATCTGGTTCCATTCTTCTGGACTTAGTGTACATTGATGATATTATTCTTGCTTCACCATGTTTGTCTTCTATTCAGTTGTTGAAATCTCAACTTGATAGTGCATTTAAAATAAATGATTTGGGTGACCTTAGGTACTTCCTAGGTTTGGGACTAGCCAGGTCTGGGGGGGCTTGTGATGAATCAAAGGAAATATACACTAGAATTGTTGGAGCACACAGGGTTCTTAGGATCAAAGCCGGCCAAGACTCCTATGGAAGCCAATTT
Organism: Eustoma russellianum; assembly: GCA_036186865.1. Lineage (NCBI taxonomy): Eukaryota > Viridiplantae > Streptophyta > Magnoliopsida > Gentianales > Gentianaceae > Eustoma > Eustoma russellianum. Next base: position 8,378,964 of record AP025049.1, read on the forward strand.
GAAGCTCACTCATGATGATTCCCCCTATTGATTGAAACATCCACATACAGAAGCTTGATAGGGAAGTTGACATACCTAACTATAACAAGGCCAGACATTGCATTTTCAGTCCAACAACTCAGTCAGTTTTTGGATTGTCCAACTGAGAAGCATCTCAAAGCTACTCACAGGTTGCTCAGGTATATGAAAGACACAGTTGGCCAAGGACTGTTGTACCCATCAAACACATATTTGAAGTTGTGAGCCTTTGTAGATTCTGACTGGGTAGGTTGCACAGAGACAAGAAGGAGTATAACAGAATTCTGTGTGTTTTTGGGAGAGGCTTTGATTTCCTGGAAGGCCAAAAAGCAAACTACAGTTCCAAAGTCTTCAACTGAGGCTGAGTAAAGGGCATTAGCAACATTGACATGTGAGGTACAATGGCTATTGTATCTGTCACAAGACTTACAGCTTGAAAGACAAGAGTCTATGGAGGTATTTTGTGACAGCAAAAGTGCTATGCACATTGCTGAAAACCCAGTCTTTCATGAGAGAACAAAGCACATTGAAATAGACTGTCACATTGTAAGGGAGAAGGTGCAGAATGGGGTAATCAAGCTCATGCCAGTTAGAACTGATTTACAGCTAGTGGACATATTTACAAAAGCGTTGGATTCTAGAAGAAGGATAGCCTGATGAGAACATTTGGGGTATATATTGTGTATAGCAAGCCAGGCTTGAGGGGGTGTCAAAGATACTGATCAGAATGCAGTAACGATGGTTGAAGTAATAAGGTCGAACAAATTGTGCAATGGGCCGAACACTGATGAGGAGAAAGAATTAAGGAGAGGTACAAGCTGAGAAGGATACTAGAGAGATGAAGAGATCATGTGGGGATGAGGTGTTGAGTGCTGAATGGCTAAAGCCACGTGATCAACGTGCAATGAAGCAGCGAAGGTTGCAGGGCAGCATAACTGTCTACAACAAACTAGAAGAGGTAGCTGATGTGTGGGAAGTGTTTGAACGGATGAAAATACAATTATAACCTTGTATTAATAAGTATGAGAGATTAGCTATCAGGGACTTTCTTGTAATTTTTGTTGCTTCTTCTCAATTGTATATAATGTGTAATCCTGCAGAAGAGAAGTAATGAGAAAAGCAGTTTCTTCCTTATCAATTCTCTCTGTGCTCTCAACATTTGCAGATTCATTCTCATGATCTGCGTTGATTCGTTCTTCATTGTTTTGTTTTTTTAATGATTGATAGAAATTTGACACTATCAATGTAAGGTATGTTCGTTTCTGACTGTAATAAGAAAAATATCACTTAATGCCAAATTTTCATTTGTCCTTTAAAGACCCATTTAATTGTTATAAAAAAATACCCTTTTAATTTACTAATATTGCTCATGTGATCTTTACAAGATTGTTAAGAAGCTCTTCTATTATTTGTCAATAAACCCAGAAAATAGGTGTGGGTGCAGTTGAATGAATAGGGAGAGATGCAAACAAAGAGGATGCGAATGATCTTTTCAAATCAAGCCTTGTAGATATTTTGAAAAATTTGCGGGTTTAAGTATGGTAAATGTACAATGGAGACGAAAATAGTGAATCGAGCATAAGACGGGAGGTGCGTTTTCGCGGATGGGATCCTGCAAGGCCAAATATGAGGTCGCGAATCCGGTGGCGCCACGTGTCCCAATTTGCTTATTTTAAAAAAAGAAATTTTTATAGATAACCATCTATAAAAAAAGTTGTGACACGTGGCGCCATCGAATTCGCAGCCTGATTTTTTGCCTCATATTTGGCCTTGCAGGATCCCATCCGGCATTTTCGAGGAATAAAAAGGGTACATTGCGTCCAAACACATTGTTGGGGCGTAATTATTTAGGATACATATAGAAAAATAATTTTGGAGCGCTAATTAACCGCTTGTGTCAAAAATGACATTTAACACAAACTAAAGACAGTGGGATGTGTTATATACACGAAACATGCACCACAATGAAGGAGCACCATTAACACTGTGTTTTTCTGATTGTCTATACACCACAAATTACGGTATTCTTTTGATTGTTTAATGCATAGGAGATGACGGTGTTGTGTAAAAGGACAAATAACTATCCATATCGAAAGACGATGTCTATTACACCATTAAGATGATATAGGTGTAATAAAATATGCTTCAATTTAAAACACTGAATACCATCGGTTACAGACCTATCGTAATTCGGTGTGTGGTACACCATGAAGATGGTCTCAAGAAGAAAGTAAAAAAGATAAATAGAAACGAAATGAAAGGATTTGTAGTTAAAGTTATGAAATCTTGTTTGTGTGTACATTAAAATTGAAAACTAAAAATACATTTAGAAATGGACACATTAGAAATCTAAGTTGAAGATATTTCAAATGAATGATGTAAAATCAATTTATTAGTGAAACCTGGTAATTGGGTAGTCTATCGAGATGTATTGATATTGGAAAAATGTTTCTAAGATGGATCACTTGTAGAAAATGTTTCAAAAATGGTGAAACTACTTTTGTTAGCTGTAAGTAGGTCAAAAGCTTTCTACTAGTGAAACTTTTGTTGGCTGGGAGGTGGTTTGATTCAAGGAAAAAGTCAATCCTTGAAAGCCATTTTGCCAGAAATGCTTCATGCTCAAAAGATGTGCATGGAAAAGTACATGTTTCTCCAAAAGTTGGCCTCTTCTTCCAAAAGCTACTTAGCTATTTAGAATCGAATATTCTAGCATTCAGGAGCTAGCAACTGATATGCATGACGGATGTACTTATGGTAAGAGAAATCCTCCATAGTATGCAGTGATTGTGTTCAGCTATTTTGCTAGTAACATAATGAGATGGGAATATAGTTTTACTGGTGATGCAATGAAATGGGTTTTAGAGAAGGAAAGTAAGAATATTTCAAAAGGAAAGTTGAAGAAGTGGAAATATATTTTTATGTTATGGGTGTAGACCATGTAGACGATGTTGGAGTTATATTAGTGGAGTGGAGAAATATTTTGGACGAGATGAAAAAAAATTGTGAATTGATACATGCGTCACATTGAATGTGGTAATTGTTAGTAAAATCAAGGATAATTAGGGATTTGATTAGTTGTAATCCTACCTAATCAGTGATAGACTAGAATCTTATCATAACAAATCTTGTACAATTCTAACTTACCATAGTCTGTTATGGTGAGATCACTATAAAATAGACCTGGATGTATGTAGAATATCTCAATGAAATAAACCATTTCATTCCAAAAAAGGACTTCCTCAAGAAAGACCAATTACCATCACCGGAGGCAGCCTATGCGGCTATACGAAGAGAGGATGCACGAATGAATATTTTGAGAGGAAATACCTATATTCATCATCAGGACTTGGGACAGGACTGCGTGCTCAGACCAGATCGGACAACAGAAAGGGAGATCTGCTTCGCTCAGCCCAAGCATCATCGTGAGGAGACAAAGAGGAGAGGATGAAATTAGTATGCATCCACTGTGGAAAACAGAGACATACACGCAAAGAGTGCTTCGAGATCGTCGGTTATCCCGACTGGTGGAAGGGAAACACCGGAGGAGCAGCGAAGCAAGGGGAGAAGAAGATTGAGCCACCCAGTCGTGCAGCCATAGCCATGAGCACCACAATAGGCACCATCATGGCAAGGGACAGCCTCACCGATGAAGGTGGCAGTGGGAGGAGCAACGGGCAGCAAACAGAGGAGGGAGAAGGTTCCAGAATTGACGGCTCAAATGATGGTAAAAGGTGTAGGGTTGGGCATTTTATGCTCAACCCTATCTCTGTACTTCCAAAAATACCTTTTCCCCAATTTCCTCAACCAAAATTACCTATAAGCCCTCCCCAGTTGAAATTGCCAATAAGCCCTCAGACACCTTGCTAATTACCATACAGCCCAGTCGCCCATCCTTCACCAAAATTCCCAAGATAACCCTATTTCCGCCCCTGGGTACCATATTTGTACCACTTCCCAACCCTCCTCCACTAAACATTCCAAGTGGATTCTTGATTGCGGTGCAACAGATACAATGCCCTATGATCCACAAGATTTTCTCCACTTTACTACCCACAACCACCATAAAACCCATGTCGAAACCGCAAGTGGTGAGCTCATTCCCGTTCATGGAACGTGCTCTATTGCAGTTTCTCCTCACCTTCAATTAAACGACTGTCTCTATGTACCTACACTTTGCTCCAAACTGTTGTCCTTAAGCCAGCTTACTAGACAACTTAATTGTGTTGTTCTTCTTTATCCTAACATCTGCCTTTTGCAGGATATTCATTCGAAGGAGACCATTGGGTGTGGCATTGAGCGTGATCGGCTGTACTATGTGTAAGAGGTGGCTAAACAGGGACGATCTATGCTTGCCCACGGGACGGCTCAACGACAACTGTGGTTGTGGCACCGTCAACAAGGACACCCCTCCTTCGGATATCTGCATACTTTATTTCCTACCCTTTTTCTCATTATGATATTTTCTTTTCATGTGATACTTGTATTCTTGCAAAACATCACAAGGGCATATTTCGCCCTAATAATACTCGAGTCAGTCTTTTTTTTTTCTTTAGTACATTCTGATGTGTGGAGACCAGCCCCTGCCCCTACTCCTCAAGGGTTTCACTATTTTGTCTTATTTATGGATGACTACTCGCGCATGACATGGGTGTATTTTCTCAAAACAAAAGTCTGAAGTGTCATCTAAATTCATTGAGTTTTTTTCATATAGTTCAAACACAATTTGACAGAACCATTGGTGGCGAGTACATGTCTCAATCACTAAAAACCTTCTTTACACAGCATGGAATTCTTCACCAAACCTTATGTCCCAACACACACCAACAAAATGGTGTGGCCAAACGTAAAAATCTGTTGTTACTTGAAATGACGAGCTATGATGATTGAGGCCAGTGTCCCTAAATATTTCTGGCCTGAAGCCATTTCCACATCCGTCTATCTTCTAAATCACCTTTTGTCCCGCACGCTCCAACGTCAAACACCCCTTCAGACTTTAGCCACCCAGACTCATATTCATTCTATTCTCGCTTTGTCTCCAAAAGTGTTTGGATGTACAGTTTATACCGTTATACCTAAACACAAACGCATCAAACTCGACCCGTGTGCTGAGCGTTGTGTATTCGTCGGGTATGCCACTACTCAAAAAGGTTACCGGTGTTATAATCCTCTTACCTGTCTTCTACATACCACTCTAGACTGTGTCTTTCTTGAAACAGAGTATTTCTTCAAGACCCGTACTTAGGTTCAGGGAGAGACAGTCAGTGAACCTTTCGATTGGTTAAACAACTACAAGGAGTCAAAGGCTGGCCAACAAGGGCAAACAGATGGTGCCATCGAGCCTTCCAAATCCACCACAAACAGTCAAGAAGGTAATGTATTATGTCCTGAGGAACCTTCTTCGGTGAATAGAATCCAAGAGGTAAGTGAGATAGTTATACATACTGATAACTCCCCAAATGTACTTTCTCCTATTTAACCTGATAACCCCGTACTTTCTCCTGTTGAACCTGATAACCCTACTGATTCACCCATAGAGATAACTAACCCATCAAGTGAGCTGCAGGTTCAGTATCTCCCTCCTCAGAGAAATAGAGGTGTTCCACCTTAGAGGTACTCGCCTGAGCGTACAACACGGAGCTCAAGACATCCTATGAATCTGGTCAGAAAGACAGGGCAGTTGTTCAAATCGCTCTTTGAGGTGTCGGTACCAAGTACAGCTGAGGAGGCTATACAAAGGAAGGAATGGAAGGAAGCAATGGAGGTAGAGATGTACGCCCTGAGGAAAAATAACACTTGGGAAAGTTGTGTGTTACAGGAAGGGAAGAAACCTGTAGGATGCCGGTGGATATTTACAGTCAAGTACAAAGCAGACGGATTAACTGAACGCTACAAGGCCAGGTTAGTAGCCAAAGGTTATACTCAGACTTATGGCATTGACTACTCTGAAACTTTTTCTCCAGTAGCAAAAATTGACACGATTAGGGTATTGTTCTCTGTGGTGGTAAATAAAGATTGGTCGTTGTATCAGTTCGATGTGAAGAATGCTTTCTTGCATGGTGAGTTGAAAGAAGATGTCTACATGGAAGTGCCACCTGGTTTCGGAAAAGATTTCCATGGAAATGAAGTATGTAGACTCAAGAAGGCCCTTTATGGGTTAAAGAAGTCTCCCCGAGCATGGTTTGGGAGGTTCACACTGATGATGAAGCAAAATGGGCATAAGCAGAGTAACGCTGATCACACCTTGTTTCTCAAACAAAGGGATAAGCTAGTTACATGTCTTATTATATATGTGGATGACATGATTATTACAGGAAGTGATGAAGAGGAAATGGTGCGACTCAGAAACAACTTGTTGCAGAGTTCGAAATGAAAGACTTAGGGATGCTTCAGTATTTTCTGGGAATTGAAGTAGAACGATTAGAACAAGGCATATTTATATCACAAAGGAAGTACATACTCGATCTCCTGACCGAAGTAGGAATGCTTGACTGTAAGTCGAGTGATGTGCCGATGACAACTAGCCAGAAACTTCAAATTCAAGATTACAGCCTCAGAAGTAGACAAAAGGACAGTATCAGCGACTGGTAGGGAAGCTCATATATCTTGCTCACACAAGACCAGATGTTGCATATGCATTTGGAGTGGTCAGTCAGTTCATGCATAAACCACAAGAAGACCATATGGAAGCTGTAATGCAGATCGTACGGTATCTAAAGAAAACACCTGAGAGAAGAATCTGGTTCCAAAAGCACGGTCATCTGGAGGTTGAAGTATACACTGATGCAGTCTGGGCAGGTAACTTGGTCGATAGGAGGTCAACATCCGGGTATTTCTCTCTGGTGGGAGGGAACCTTGTAACTTGGAGAAGCAAAAAAACAGAAGGTGGTTGCATTGTCGAATGCATAAACAGAATTCAGGGGAGTCGCTAAAGGAATTGTTGAAGTTCTATGGCTAAATAAGCTGTTGAAAGAAATTGGTTTCCCATCTAAGTTGCCGGCCAAGTTAAAGTGTGATAACAAAGAAGGTTCTACATGTTTGTAGGAGATAAAAATCCATTTACAGTTTTGTGGAAAACGAAAATACATATGTTTTGTTGCATAGTCACTGTGACTGCAACACTGAATGACGATGAACGTATAGGATTGTTAGAGAATGGGGACGGTGTTGATCAAATATTCACTGAGTGAACTATTGAATGGAGTTTTGAATTAATTACGATGCGTATGTTATACGCTTTTGAAAAATAGAAAGATCTGCTTTATTACATAATACCCTTAATTGGAGAATGGAAAGACCGATCAACCATGAACATAGAGGAATATAAGGCACCAGAAAATGGTGTTGGCCAAAGTAGCGTGAAGTGAAATATGGACCATAATTTTGAATTAATTACGACAAATGTTTCACGGATGAACGATGTTATTGTCTTCGGTTCGGTTCAGATCTAAAGAGGCTTAAATTGAAGCAAAATATGAGGCCTTTAATCATGCGTCAACACATATAAAAAGCAGGTTTTTTTTTAAAAAAAAAGTAGCTACACCCCCTTCTAACAAAACTGCTTTTTTATACGTGGCGCCACGACCTCATATTTTGACTCAACTTATCTTTATTTTCCCATGGGTGCGGAGAAATTTCAGCCGTAAAAATAGGACCAACAAGCACCTGAGAAAAAAATGTGGAAATGTGTTACGCACAATGGTGAATTGAAGAATGAGTTGCAGGATCAAGAGGTTGGCATGATCCAAAGGAGAGCAGCGTCAACGAAGTCTTGTTCGTTGGATCACAGTGGCAGTTGAAGGTTCGGATGATTAATTGGTTGATTAGTATTTGGAGGATCCAGCTGTGGCGTATATGGGAGTCACGTGGTTGCTATGAAGGTGTTGCGCGGGGTGAGTTTGAGGAGCTAGCAGGTGTTCGCGGGAAGAAGAAAGGGAAAGGGAGTTGGCGGTAGTTGAGTTTAAATAGTAGAAATGACCGTTTTGTCCTTTGTGTAATACTTGTTAGGAAAATAAAGAAAGGGGTAGTTTAGTCATTTCAGCGTCTTTCTTCTTCAATTCCTGCTGTATAAATTCGTTTGCTGTGTATACGGTTATGATAATGGAAATTCAAGGATTCTCTCTAGATTGTTCCTTCCTCTTCATCTTCTTATTCTTACTTTAGTTGAATCATAGACGTGAGTGGTTGCTTTCGTGATCAATTTGACATGGTATCAGAGCCATGGTGCTGATCACTGTGTGGTTCTCTGCTTGCGTGTGTTGAGACGCTATCTCAATTTTGGAGTACGCGAGATTTGTGTTTTAGTTTGATTGATATCCTTGATTTACCTTGAATTGAAGCAATTGTGGTATAGATATGGCTTCTACTTCGAGTAGTCAGAGAGCGAGTACTTCGAACACTAATGAGAATACTACCAGCAATCCGTACTACATACATCCGAATGATAGTCCAGCTATTATACTTGCACAACCTCCGCTGAATTCTCACAATTATCATTCCTGGAGTAGAATGTTCCAAATGGCGCTAATTGTGAAGAATAAGATTGGTTTTGTGGACGGATCTATACAACAACCAGCTGCGGATGATCCAAAGTACCAAGCGTGGCGACAGGTAAATTCAATGATTCACTCTTGGATTATGAATAGTGTAATGCCTTCCATTGCGCAAAGTGTTATGTGGTATGATAGTGCGTTTGAAGCTTGGAATGACTTGAAACGAAGATATGGTAGTGGAGATGCATTTAGACTTTCGGATCTCCTTGAAAATTTTTACGCGGTTAGACAAGGCGTTGATTCTGTAAATGATTATTTTACTAAAGTGAAAGTGTTGTGGGAAGAGATGATGATACTTAGGCCTATACCGAGATGTGTATGCCATGAATGTACGTGTGATGTTGGAGTCAAATTTCAGGAGTTTGTTGAGAGTGAGTACGTGATTAAATTTCTAAAAGGCTTGAATGAAGAATTTGATCCTGTCAAGTCACAAGTCTTTGTAATGTCTCCAATGCCTAAGATTGATGCTGTCTTCGCAATGGCACTCAAATATGAAAGGAAATTGAATAGTTCAGTGAGTCAGGCCAGTTTTAACAACGGTCCAACTGCACTGTCAGCTGCGGAATTTGATGATATGAGGGTGGTTGCCAATGCTGGTATGTATGTTCAAGCAGGCAGAGGTGGAGGCAACAATTATAGAAGAGGCAACGGAAGATTTTTTCCTGATGGTTCGAAGAGGCCCGTATGCACTCATTGTGGCATGATTGGGCATATAGAGCAGAGATGCTATCGAAAGCATGGGTTTCCTCCCGGCTATAAGCCAAGAAATCAAGTGAACCTGGCAGAAGTTGCAGTAGAAGGATCTGAGGTGCCTCAGAATGATGAGGGTGGCGAGCTTTGTCAGGCTCCATTACTCACGCCAGATCAGACTCAAAGGCTTATGGCTATGTTGAATTTGAATGATGGGAGGAATGCTGCAGGTCAGAAAGCAGTGATGTCTGCTCTCTCTGGTAAGGATGAAGGTAAGTGTCACTCTAATAGTTTGAATGTATGGATATTAGATTCAGGTGCCACTGATCATATAGTTTGTAATCCCAATATGTTCAGTTCTTGTAAGCCTGTTCAGCATGTTTCCATAAGATTGCCTAACAATCTTTCAGCCTCAGCTACTCTTGTTGGGTCAGTTGTTTTGAATCCCTTCCTGACTGTTCATGATGTTCTGTATGTACCTTCTTTTGCCTACAATCTTTTATCTGTCAGTAAGTTGGCATCTGTGCCCTCTCTACTTATTCAATTTTTTGGAAATTCATGTGTCATTCAGGACTCTATATCCCTGAAGACGATTGGTTCAGCTAGGCAGCTCAATGGTTTATACTATATGCATGGAGCTCCTAAGCAAACAGCAGTGTCCTCTACTTGTCTGTCTACTGTTTCTCAGTCTGCTTTGTTGTGGCATTACAGATTAGGCCACGCTTCGTTACCTAGAATAAAAGAAGTGCAGAAACTTGATAAATCTGTACATGTTCATGATGTTGTAACAGAGTGCGCTGTTTGCCCTTTGGCCAAAAAGAAAAGAAATCCTTTCCCTGTTTCTGAATCTTATTCTAAATCTGTCTTTGATCTTTTACATATTGATCTTTGGGGTCCTCATAAATATGCAACTATATATGCCCAACGTTATTTTCTCACTATTGTTGACGATTACTCTAGATACACTTGGGTGTATCTACTCAAACAAAAATCAGAAGCCCGAAGTGCTATTCAAAGTTTCTGCCAATATGTATGTAACCAGTTTGATAAATCCATAAAATGCATTCGGAGTGATAATGGTCAGGAGTTTAAGATGGACCATTTCTTTGCGTCTAAGGGCATTGTACACCAAACCACTTGTGTCAATACTCCACAGCAGAATGGAGTGGTTGAACGCAAGCATCAACATATTCTCAATGTAGCTAGAGCCCTTAGATTTCAGTCTCATGTTCCTATATGTTACTGGGGTTTTTGCATTCAGTATGCAGTGTACATCATCAATATTCTGCCCACTCCTTTATTGAAACAGTCCACACCTTATGAGTACTTATTTCATTCAGCCCCTCTATATAACAACCTTAAAGTTTTTGGGTGTATGGCATATGCTAGCAATACGTCTTCGCAGAAAACTAAATTCGAATCCAGAGCCATTCCTTCTGTCTATCTTAGTTTACCCTATCATACAAAGGGATATTTGCTTCTGAACCTTAGTACAAAGCAAGTTTTTATATCCAGAGATGTTAGTTTTCATGAACATAGCTTTCCCTTTGCACCTGCTACACACCTGCCAGACTCAACTTCAGAATCCCATCAATCAGTTGATACACTCAGCCATTCAGCCATAGTGCCAGATATTGTGCATCATACTTTGGAACCTTCTGATGCTGATGCTCTGAATCATTCTATTTCTGATGGTGTTGTTTCTCCAGCATCATCCTCTTCCAGCCAAACTGAAGCTTTGAGCAATACTGATCTTCCTACTTCTCCTCTCCACAATGCTCAACCTTGTACTGGAATTGAAATTTGCTTGCCTCTGTCCCATTCTTTTCTTGATTCTCAACCAGATGGTCATCCCCGTCCAGTCCGGACTAAACACCCCCCAAGCTATCTGCATGATTATTATTGCGGCCTCTTGTCATCTTCTCCACATACATCTAATCCATCTCAGCAACAATGTTCTATTCCTTATCCTATTGAGGATTACATTTCTTTTGATGCATTGGCACCTGAATTCAGATCCTATGCTCTTAATATTAGTGTGCTACAGGAGCCTTCATCATATCAAGAGGCAGCCAGATCTGCTCACTGGCTGAAGGCTATGGAGGTAGAGTTGGCAGCCCTTGAGGCAAACAAAACCTGGTCTTTAGTATCCTTTCCTTTTGGTAAACGACCCATTGGGTGTAAATGGGTTTACAAGGTTAAGTACAAGCCTGATGGCAGTGTGGAGCGGTTTAAAGCTCGGCTTGTAGCCAAGGGGTATACACAGCAGCTGGGGGTTGATTACACGGATACTTTTCCCCCGTAGCTAAATTAACTACAGTAAGGTTGCTCTTGGCAGTTTCAGCTCAAAAGCATTGGCATGTACATCAGCTATATGTGAACAATGCCTTTTTACACGGTGACTTGACCGAGGAGATATATATGACATTGCCAGAGGGGGTTCATGCGTCCAGAAGTGGTGTTGTTTGCAAGCTTCACAAGTCACTTTATGGTCTGAAATAAGCCAGCAGAGAATGGAATTTGAAGCTTACTAAGTTTCTTCTTGATCAGGGATACACATAGTCGAAAAATGATTACACCATGTTTATCAAACGGACGAGTGGCAGTTTTCTGGTTTTGTTGGTACATGTCGATGACATAATTGTTGCTGGCGGGTCATTGTCACAGATTATTGAGCTTAAAGACTCATTGAATCATGCCTTTAAGATCAAAGACCTCGGGCCCTTAAGGTACTTTCTTGGCATCGAAGTGGCTTGATCCAAGGAGGGGATTGTGATATCACAAAAGAAGTATGCTTTAGAATTGGTTGAACAGGCGGGTGCTTTAGGGGCAAAACCTGCAGCCAGTCCAATGGAACAGAACTTGAAGTTGGCCCATGGTGACTCAGATTTTATAGAAGAAGTGGCTAGCTATAGAAGGCTCATAGGGAAGTTGATATATCTTACTCTAACGAGACCAGACATTTCGTTTGCAGTACAACAGTTAAGTCAGTTTCTTGATGTGCCTACACAGTTGCACCTTAAAGCTGCGCACAGGTTGGTGAGATATGTGAAAGGAACAGCGGGCCAAGGGTTGTTCTATCCTAGTAGTGGAGCGTTGGAGTTAAGAGGATTTACGGATTCAGACTGGGCAGGGTGCGTAGAGACAAGGAAGTCTGTCACCGGTTACTGCAATTTTCTTGGCAATTCACTGGTTTCTTGGAAAGCAAAGAAGCAAGGAACTGTGTCTAAGTCTTCATCTGAAGCAGAGTATAGGGCCTTAGCAATGGCAACATGTGAAGTGCAGTGGTTGGTATATTTGTTACAAGATCTGGGCGTTAAACAGCTTAAGCCGGCTAAATTGTTTTGTGACAACAAAAGTGCGATATATATTGTGGAGAATCCTGTGTTTCATGAGAGAACCAAGCATATTGAGATAGATTGCCACATTGTGAGAGAGAAATACCAACAAGGAGTTATACATCTAATGCCAGTCAAGTCTGAATTTCAATTGGCGGATGTCTTTACTAAGGCTTTGGACTCAGTTACATTGCGAAACCTGACTGCTGCCATGGGGGTTTACAATGTGTTCAGCAGATCAGGTTTGAGGGGGGGTGTTACGCACAATGGTGAATTGAAGAATGAGTTGCAGGATCAAGAGGTTGGCATGATCCAAAGGAGAGCAGCGTCAACGAAGTCTTGTTCGTTGGATCACAGTGGCAGTTGAAGGTTCGGATGATTAATTGGTTGATTAGTATTTGGAGGATCCAGCTGTGGCGTATATGGGAGTCACGTGGTTGCTATGAAGGTGTTGCGCGGGGTGAGTTTGAGGAGCTAGCAGGTGTTCGCGGGAAGAAGAAAGGGAAAGGGAGTTGGCGGTAGTTGAGTTTAAATAGTAGAAATGACCGTTTTGTCCTTTGTGTAATACTTGTTAGGAAAATAAAGAAAGGGGTAGTTTAGTCATTTCAGCGTCTTTCTTCTTCAATTCCTGCTGTATAAATTCGTTTGCTGTGCATACGGTTATGATAATGGAAATTCAAGGATTCTCTCTAGATTGTTCCTTCCTCTTCATCTTCTTATTCTTACTTTAGTTGAATCATAGACGTGAGTGGTTGCTTTCGTGATCAATTTGACAAAATGCATCAGAAACTTCTTTGTCAATGGACTAATGTTTTCAGGCTAAAGTGAGCACGCGTATCAATGGAGAAAAGTTGCTGGAAATCGAGCATTTCTCTTTAATCCACGACCATCGAAGATGTCATTGCGGATTTCAAACCAGAAAGGGTGTCTCTATAATTTTGTCAAACTACAAGGAGAAAAAGTGTAAGTTAGCTTAATAAATATAAAAAAATACGTATAGACAACTTTTAGGTCATTGTAATGGTGACAAAATCAATAACAATAATCAGTTCCAATCATATGAGGAATTCCAATAAAGAAAAAGACTAATTAAAAGAGGTCATAATCAAAGAAAACCAAATCAAACACCAGAAATACATTTGGCTGTGTACCGAAAGAAATTCACACGGTTCCCGGCAGTGACTAAGCTTTTTAATTTAGTCCAAACGCTAGTTTTGATGCCAAATTATAGCAGCTACCTATTTGTCTTGTCCTTGAAACATCATCAAACTACCCAAAGACAAAGTTTCTCTTGTTTTACCCAAAAAAAAAAAAAAAAAAAAAAAAACCCCCAAATATACTGTATTTGTGATTGATCCAGCTAAGTATTGAAAAAAATATTTTGCGAATATTTCTAATGTGCCAAGTCTTGTGGTCAACAAATTATTTTATTATACACATTTTAAGATATAAAACATTTAGTACCATTGATAAAAATAGTAGTTATATTTATTTTCCTAGAATTCCGGAAAATATTTTTACGTGCGAATGCAATCAACAAAACTATATACTCATGATAGATATCATTTTAGTGAAAGAGTTTGAAGAATTGAACGAGAACCTTTTCTTTTTCATTGATTTCTGTTGCTTACCATTCCTATTTATTTGTAGTACAATTTCTACCACTAATTATGGTATATTCTAATCATACAAGATTGATGGCATTCTAGCTTTTACACCACAATATCTCAAGATTCCTCTTATTATGGTATGACTTGATTTGCTTTCCATCACTCCCCTCAAGTTGATCTGTGGGGTCACCAATGCTCAACTTGCGCAATATTGCTTGGAATATTTTTCCCGCTACTGCCTTTGGGAGAATGTCTGCGTGCCGATCTTCAGACGGAACAAATGGTATCTCAACAATTGTTGCATCTAGTTTTTCTTTGATAAAATGTCTGTCAATTTCAACATGCTTGGTTCTATCATGTTGGATCGGGTTCTCGGAGATACTAATTGCGGTTTGTCGTCACATTTTAGTTGGGCCGGAGACAGAGTGAGAAAACCTATTTCCTTTAGCAACTTATCAATCCACACGACTTCCATAATACATTTTGCGATCCCTATGAAATCGGCCTCCGTGCTTGACAGCACTACCACCTTTTGCTTCTTGTTGCGCCACGTTACCAGATTGCCTCCTACCAGTGAAAAGTATCCAGATGTTGACCTCCTGTCACTTAGATTTCCAGCCCAGTCAGCGTCCATATATACCTCTATCTTCAAATGTCCATGAGTCTTGAACAAGATTCCTCTCTCAGGGGTTTTCTTCAGATACCTTAAAATCTGCATCACTGCCTCCATATATTCTTCTTGTGGTTGATTCATGAACTGATTGACTATTCTAACTGCATAAGCGATATCTGGTCGAGTATGAGATAGACAAATAAGCTTACCAACTAATCTCTGGTACTGTTCTCGATCAACCGAGGAAGCTTCACTGTTAATGTGTGGCTTGAGGTTAGTCGAGGTAGGAGTTTCACTTGGTTTGCAGTCTAGCATTCCAACCTCAGACAAAATATCCAACATGACAAAATATCCAACATATACTTCCTCTGAGCTATGAACAATCCTGTTGGCGTTTGTGACACTTCTATTCCAAGAAATTTTTTAGTTCTCCTAGATCTTTCATCTCGAAATCCATGAACGGACTGTCTCTAAGGCGTGCCATTTCTTCACTATCATTTTCTATAATCACCATGTCATCTACGTAAATTATAAGACAGATAACCAACTTACCTCTCCTTCTCAAAAACAGTGTGCGGTCTGCATTGCTTTGTTTGTACTCATTCCGTTTCATGACCAGAGTGAACCTTCCAAACCATGCCCTTAGAGATTGTTTCAGCCTATATAGAGCGTGTTTCAGTCTACAAACTTCATTTTTGTGGAAGTTGCTAGAAAAACCTGGGGGGACCTCTATATAAACCTCTTCTTTCAACTCTCCATGTAGGAAGGCATTTTTTACATCGAACTGGTACAACGACCATCCTTTATTGACTGCAATCGAGAACACGACTTGGATAGTGTCAATCTTGGCTACCGGCGAGAATGTTTCTGCATAATCAATTCCATAGGTTTGTGTATATCCCTTCGCCAACAATCTTGTCTTATACCTTTCAACTGTACCATCTACTTTATATTTCACTGTAAACACCCATCGGCATCCCACTGGTTTCTTTCCTCTCGGAAATGTACACCTTTCCTATGTATTATTCTTTTTTAGTGCCTCTGTTCCAACTTCCATTGCACCCCACTATTCTTTTTGTTTAACTACCTCCTCGAATGTTCACGAAAGACTTTCGGCACATAGCGTCGTGAGTAGGGCTTTTGATGCACTGGTCATCGCTAAATGTATTGGATACCGGGGATTCTGAGATTTGTGATCTGGTGAGTATCTGCGAGGCGGGATGCCCCGATTGCTCCTGGGAGGAAGGGTTCGCACCTATTGCTCACTAAGAGGTTCAGAAGTTTCAACAGATTCAAGCAATATGGTGGGAGGAACAGTTGAGCATGGTACATCGGAATTAGATAACTCAATCGGAAGAAGTATGTCAGGGGACGGTTCACTTACCTCTTGCTGATCATCCAAGGAAGGAGAGTCATTGGGCACTGGTATTTTAGTTATGGAGCTGTCTACATTGGACTGGGCATGCTCGGTGGTGCCGCCTTCTTGCCCTTGTTGGTCAGCCTCAATCCACCTGTGATTGTGTAACCAGTCAAAAGACTCACTATGTGTCTCCCTTGGGCCGGAGTACGGGTGTAATAGAAATACTCCGTTTCAACAAAGACACAATCAAGGGTAACATGTATGCGGTGGGCAAGAGGATTATAGCATCGGTACCCTTTTTGATGAGTAGCGTATCTGGCAACGACACATTTTTCTGCACAGGGATCGAGTTTAATACGTTCATGTTTAGGAACGTGAATATAGACAATACAACCAAAGATTTTTTGTGGGAGGGTCATTATAGATGGGATGACCACCTGAGTGGCCAGCATTTAGAGAGGTGTTTGTTGATTTAGTATGCGTGTGGGGAGTCTGTTTATGAGATATGTGGCAGTTGTGATTGCCACGAGCCAAAAAGCTTTTGGTACATTTACTTCGATCATCATTGCCTGATTATTTCAATTAGTTAGTCACTTTAAAAAAATTTAAGATTCAATTAAATTCAATATGGAAATCAAAATAGCTTGCTTGAAATTATTTTTTATTTATTTACCACTTTCATAATACCAAATACTATCTGGTTCAACAATGATTTATATCAAAAAGAAAATAGAACAAGCACCATAATTTAAGACAGGCATATATTCCACTTTATTAGTGCAACTTTTGCCTTTTTACTTCACTTCTTGAATACTTTGTGCGGTTATCTTTGCAGCTGGGGCAGGTGATCCTGGATTTCCAATCATGCAGGGAAGAGAAATTTGGAATTATTTTTTTGGTTAAAATGTAAATTGTATTAACCAAACCAAGCATCAAAGGGGATGCAACCCATACATGGTACAACATGCCAAAAATCAACAGAACTTGGAGTAGCTGACAAGTAATATAGTGTAGTGAACGTACTTATTATTTGGTTAATAAGTAATGTAGTGAACACATTTTTCACTCTTTTCAAAATGTTCCCTTGACTTAATAAGTCACCAAATTTAAGACAATTGGAAATAACAAACCAAACGACTTATTTCAATTGCACCGAGGTAAAACATAAATCTAGATGTTCCAATTTCCCCTGTAAGTGTTTAAAAGAGGGTAAATATATCTAAGATGTCAAATGTATTGGCATTTTTGAAGGCGATAAACTATGAAAGTTTGGTTGGTGTATATCAATGACCCGAATCGAAATATATTTAAGGGATACATATACATGATTTTTGCTTGGGGTCTATGGTTGTTTTATGTGAATGGAAGAGAAAATATTCCCCATACAACATCCCTCACCACCCATTTGGGTTTTATATTTGTTTCCCTTGTCAATCATATTTGCTTCTGTTGCCCCTTCCTAGTTGCGATTTCTGTTATGTCCGTACCCTTGAGGGTAAAAGAAAAAGAAAAAGAAAAAAGAAAATATTATAAGGATAGATATTGGCAACTTTATGTATATAATTTAGAATAGGAAATAGTATCTTATGTTATGGGATATAGATAGAAAATACGCAAGATAGAAATGGAGATTAAAAGAGTTACTTTAAATAAAACATCCTAAACTTAATAGAAGGTACCTAAACCTAAAATACCTACCTATATATATATGTCAAAATTGTACTAAACACAGAATTCAAGCATCAAAACAATGTGATCAAAAGATGCAATAAAAAAATGAAGAGGAATGAAAATTAAATGTTGCAGAGAGAAATGGAAATGACGCCAAGTGTGCAGCTTGAAGAACAAGAAAGAAAAAACTGAGAAAATTCTCTCTATTTTGTCTACTTTATTTTACAATATCAACACGTATTTATACTAGTTAAGGAAGTATCTAGAAGCCAACATGGCATGTGAAAAAAAAATTAACTTGGCTTGATGCAACGATTGTTGCGTTCTCGTGCCAACACCAGCCATCAGAGCACCAAGCGTGCCAACTCCAGCCATCAGCGCACCAAGCGTGCCAAGCGTGCCATGAATGCCAACTATCCAGTGCCTACGAGCCATCGCACTGATTACTGCTTTTATTTCAGCTTGACACTTGCAAATGCTTCTTTACTTGGCTGCTGAGCTATATACCCCTTGCAATAGAACACCCATACAATTTTGGTCCAACATTAAAAGTGTGATCACAGCAGATCACACCTCTGAATATTAAGATGCTTCTGCATCAACTTGCCTCCTTTTTTCTTGCCTTTGCAACAACAATCCACTATCTTTAACACCCCCCTCAACTCTGACTTCTTATAAATGTTGCACACTCCTAATGCTGAAGTCAGAAATTGCAATCTCTGTGAACTTAGTGCTTTAGTAAATAAGTCAGCCACTTGAAATTCAGTTTTAACTGGCATTGGTTTAATCACTCCTTCCTGAAACTTGTCTCTAACCACATGGCAATCCACTTCTATATGTTTAGTCCTCTCATGAAAAACTGGAGTTTCCACTATATATATTGCACTCTTGTTGTCACAGAATAACTCGACAGGTTGTCTTTGCTCTACTCCCAGATCTTTCAAAAGATACAATAACCATTGTACTTCACAAGTTACTGCAGCAAGTGATCTATATTCAGCCTCTGATGAAGATCTAGACATAGTAGTTTGCTTCTTGCCCTTCCAAGGTACCAGAGCATTTCCAAAGAACATACAATACACTGTGACAGATCTTCTGGTCTTAGTGCATCCACCCCAGTCTGAATCTGCATATGCTTTAAGCAACTTTGAACTTGTGCTAGGAAATAGTAACCCCTGACCAGGATTTCCTTTTAAGTATCTCAACAATCTGTTAACAACTTTCATATGCAATTCTGTACGATTATCCAAAAATTGACTTAATTGCTGCACACTATATGAAATATCAGACCTTGTAATAGTGAGATACAATAACTTCCCAATAATTCTCCTGTAACAAGACACATCTGAAAACAATGGTGAATCTTTATGTTCTAATTTCAAATTTTGTTCCATAGGAGTCAAGGCAGGTTTAGCAGCTAAGAATCCTGTCTCTTCTAGTAATTCCAATGTGTAGTTTCTTTGACAGATCATTATCCCCCTGAGAACTTGCCACCTCAAGGCCTAAAAATACCTGAGATTTCTTAAATCCTTAATTTGAAATGAAGAATGTAAGTGCTGCTTTAGGTGTTGTATCTGAGATAAAGAATCACTTGCTACAATAATATCATCAACATAAATGAGCAAAGCTATAAAGGAATCTGAAGATCTTTTTGTAAACAAAGTGTAATCATTTTTACACTGTTGAAATCCTTGAGACAACAAATATATAGTAAGCTTCTCATTCCACTGTCTAATGGCCTGTTTAAGACTATAAAGAGATTTCTGAAGCTTGCAAACTGCATTAGGAACTGAGAACTGAACTACTGGTGGTAAATCCATATAAATATCCTGATATAAATCACCATGAAAAAAAGCCTTATTTATATCTAACTGATGCACATGCCAATGATTTACAGAAGCTAAAGCCAGAAGAAGACGCACAAATCATTTTTGCCACATGAGAGGAAGTATCAGCATAGTCTATACCTGGCTGCTGGGTGTATCCTCTTGCCACAAGCCTTGCCTTATACCTTTCCATTGAACCATCAGCCTTTCGTTTTTTACTTTATAAACCCATTTACAGCCATGGGTTGCTTACCAGGTGGCAAGGGAATAATGCTCCAAGTATTGGTGGCCTCTAATGCTGCTAACTCCACCTACATTGCCTGTTGCCAGGTTGCTGATGAAGCTGCTTGTTGATATGTCACAGGCTCATGCTCAGTACTGATATTAAGTATGTAGGACTTGCACTTAAAAGTTAGAGCATTAAGAGAGTGATAAGACTGAATAAGATAAGGCAAGGAAGCTGATGAAACTGATTGACCAGACGAATGACTGAGATTACAGTAGTAATCTTGCAAATAAGATGGAGCATGTCTTGGTCTAGTAGTGATGCGTGCAAGAATGGATCTTTCTTTAACTCTAAAGCTTCTCCTCCAAATATGGTTTAGGCACAATGAAGATAGCTTCACTTTGCTTCCAAATAAGTTGAAGAAAACCTTTTGAACATACGTCCTCCAATGAGTTGTACATAACCCAAGCAAGATACCTCCCTCTTGGATGTTTCCCTCCCCGGAATTGGACAACTCTCACAAGGATGCTCAAGTCTTGAAACATTCTAGCCTTGATTTTGAATATGAACCAAGAAAACAAACAAGAATTATTCTTGAAGAATAAGAAATTTTCATTGAAGGTGTGAGATTACAAAGCTTCTCTTATGTGCCTTTTATAGGCAAAAATATCACAAGACAACAAACTATCTTACAAATTGAAATAATGATTGAAAAGACTAAACACTTCTAAAAACTATTCATGTAGGCTCCATAAAAACTAGTCTTGAATGATGGTTTTCAAAGTAGGTCCCTCAAGTACTATTCATGGAAGACTTTAAGGATTTGTCTTTATCTTGAAATCATTTCTGGATTGTGACTGATTTTTGGACATCTTCCAATCTGAATTAGGCCTTGCTCTTTCTTAGAGAATTGTAGCTAATTGAGTGTAGAAAATAAGCGTATAAAATTATTTGCATTTGGCCCAACCATTGAGGAGATATATCCAAATTATTGAAGGTATGTCACAGAATTCGGTAGAAACAGTACTTCCATTTGCATTCTCTTTTTGGACGCCAAGACGACCGATTTTGGAAAAGTACAAAACATGAAAGTTGTAGATCTTTGTCTTAGCTTTCCAACGCGTTTTTCAATTCCTAATTTGGCTCTGTGGTTGGAGAGATACGTTAATTCTACCAAAACGAGTCCTGCAGAAACTCACAATCCGAGATGGGCCTAAACTAATACAACATAAACATTTAAAGAAACAAAATAAAGAACACATTCTATACTAATGATATTTTACAATGGTTCTAAAATTTCTTACAAATCATGTTATAGGTTCAATAAGGTGAACCCAATGTATAAGTTCCCTTGGTTCATCTTGCACATATTTAAATAGGAAGGCCCCCACTTCATGTATTAGTTTCTTAGTTTTACTTCTTGTTAAGGGTCCTTGATCTTGCATTTTTGTAAAGTTATGTGCATTCTCATTATCTTGGCATGTATGAGGGTTATGGACCTCATCATTCCCCCCTTCTTCAAAAGGATTCGACCTTGAATTTAAATCATCACCAAAAGGAGTAAGATCAGCAACGTTAAAAGTATGAGAAATTGAACCATACTTACTCTCCGGAAGGTCAAGAATGTAAGCATTATCTCCAACCTTTTGAAGTACTTTGAAAGGGACATCTCCTCTTGGCATGAGTTTAGATTTCCTTTCTCTAGGAAACCTTTCTTTCCTTAAATGCAGCCAAACAAGATCACCTGGTTCAAATAAAATTTCCTTGCGTCCTTTTTTAGGTTGTTTTGCATACTGTTTGTTTTTTTTTCTCAAGTTATAGCTTAACCTTAGCATGCAATCTCTTAATCAGTTCAGCCTTATTCTTACCATCAATACTTGCACGTTCATGAACAGGAATAGGCACAAGATCAAGTGGAGACAAAGGATTGAAACCATATACAACTTCAAATGGTGAATGAGTTGTGCCACTGTGAACACTTCTATTATAAGCAAATTCAATATATGGCAAGCAATCTTCCCAATTCTTAAGGTTCTCCTGAATTATAGCACGCAATAATTGAGACAAAGTTCTATTCACAACTTCAGTTTGACCATCTGTTTGGGGGTGAGCAGTAGTAGAAAATAAGAGTTTTGTTCCAAGTTTACCCCACAACACACGCCAAAAGTGACTTAAGAACTTAGCATCTCTATCACTAACAATGGTTCTAGGCATGCCATGTAGACGTACAACTTTCTGAAAGAACAAGTTTGCAACGTGAGATGCAACATCAACCTTTTTACAAGCTATGAAGTGTGCCATTTTAGAAAATCTGTCAACGACGACAAACACACTATCACTTCCAGTTTTTGATCTAAGTAATCCCAAGACAAAGTCCATAGATATATCAATCCAAGGTGACATAGGGACAGGTAATGGGGTGTACAAACCATGTTGATGTGATGTAGATTTAGCTTTCTTGCAAGTTATACAACTTCCACAAACTTTCTCTACATCAACTCTCATATGAGGCCAGAAGAAACGTTCCTTTAACATCTCTAATGTCTTAAAGATGCCAAAGTGTCACATTAAACCTCCACCATGTGCTTCTTTGACAAGTATCTCTCTGACAGAACACTTAGGTATGCACAATTTTCTTTCTTTAAACAAATATCCATCATGTAAATAATACTTACCAAATGGAGAATCGACACATGCATCAAATATTGACTGAAAGTTAGGATCAGATGTATGCAATTCCTTGATGCACTCTAATCCAAGCAAATGAGATGACAATGTAGTAATCAAAAAATATCTCCTAGATAATGCATCAGCTACAATGTTATCTTTTCTTTGCTTATATTTTATCACATAAGGAAATTGTTCAATGAATTCAACCCATTTTGCATGCCTCTTATTTAACTTTCCTTGGCTTTTAAGGAACTTAAGACTTTTGTGATCAGTATGAACTACAAACTCCTTATGTTGCAAATAATGTTGCCAAGTCTGCAATGATCTAACAAGTGCATACAACTCTTTGTCATAGGTTGAAAAATTCAATTGCGCTCCCTTAAGCTTTTCACTAAAATAAGCAATCAGATGTTTATACTGAGATAGTACAGCTCCTATACCAACACCACTAGCATCACATTCAATTTCAAATGTTTCATCAAAGCTAGGTAGTCTTAGAATAGGTGCAGAAGTTAACCTTGCTTTAAGTTCATCAAAGGCTTTCTGTTGTGCCTCTCCCCACTGAAATCCTACGTCTTTGTTAACAATCTCATTCAAAGGTGCAGCATTAGTGGAAAATTCCTTAACAAATCTTCTATAGAAACTAGCCAACCCATGAAAGCTTCTCACCTCTCCAACAGTTGTGGGAATTGGCCATTCTAAAATTGAGTTCACTTTATCTTGGTCCATTTCAATTCCATTTGCACTAACCACAAATCCTAGAAACACAACTTTTTCCATACAAAAAGAACATTTCTTGAAATTTGCATATAATTGTTCTTTCTTCAATGCTTCAAAAACGCTTCTTAGATGGCCTATGTGTTCATGCAAAGTCTTAGAGTAAATCAAGATATCGTCAAAGTACACAACAACAAATTTTCCAATGAATGCACGTAAGGCTTCATTCATTAATCTCATGAAAGTACTAGGTGCATTAGTTAAGCCAAATGGCATGACTAACCACTCATACAATCCAAACTTAGTCTTAAATGCAGTTTTCCATTGAACACCTTCTTTAATGCGTACTTGAAAGTAACCACTTTTAAGATCAATATTGGTAAAATACTTAGCACCGTGCAATTCATCAAGCATATCATCAAGTCTCGGAATGGGGTACCTGTATTTTATAGTTATCCTGTTGATGGCTCTACAATCAGTACACATCCTCCATGTACCATCTTTCTTTGGTACAACGATCACAGGAACAACATAAGGACTCATGCTTTCCCTCACCTTTCCTTTGGCCAATAGTTCTTCTTCTTGGCATTGAATTTCCTTAGTTTCAGCAGGGTTTGCTCTGTAGGCTGGCCTATTAGGCAGGACAGCACAAGGTATGAAGTCTATTTGGTGCTCAATTCCTCTTAAAGGCGGCAAACCAGAAGGTTCTTCTTCAGGAAACAGCCCTGAAAACTCATCAAGCAAAGATACAATTCCACTGGGCAAAGTGGAGGGTAAGTGACTCATAGAAAACAGAGACTCCTTAAACATCAAAATATAGACAATTTTGTTTGAGTTTATGGCATGTGAGACTTCACTTGGTTTGGCAAAGAAAACAAATTTCTTTTGAGATTTGTCTTCATCAATGTTTACTATCTCTTTGCCTTTAGACTCATTCTTCTTTCTTTCACTCTTAATACACTCCAGAAATTTCTTTTCTGCATCTTTCTCCTTAGGATCATTCCCGTTCTTACACATTCTCTTTTGATCTTCAAATACCTTGTGTGGGGGTAATGCATGTAACTTAAACAACTTATTGTTAAACCTGAATGAATATATATTCAAGTATCCATCATAAGTAACTTTCTTATCAAAATGCCATGGTCTACCTAAAAGGATATGACTTGCATGCATAGGAGCTACATCACATAAGATGTCATCTTTATACCCACCAATAGACAATGAGATCAAAACTTGTTTGCTAACACTCACTTCTCCACAATCATTCAACCAAGATAGTTTATAAGGGTGTGGGTGGTTAAGTAATGGCAAATCAAGTTTTCTAACGAGTTCAACACTTGCCACATTAGTGCAGGACCCAGAGTCAATAATCAAAGTACAAACTTTTCCTTTAACCATGCAATGGATATGAAAAATGTTGTCTCTGTGTTGATCTTGCTCATCAATCTTAACATGTGCATTAAGAGCTCTTCTAACAACCAAGAATTCTTTTGACGCAAACTCTTCATCCTCACTCACACTTTCCTCATTTTCATCATGATTTTCCTCAACATTAACATGTTCCACTTCCTCATCATTAGAATAATATTCATTAGACTCTTCAATGAACATGATACGTTTAGTGTTGGGACATTGATTTGCAAAATGACCTTTACGTAAACATTTAAAGCATTGAACGTCTCTAAATCTAGAAGTGGAATTAGAAATGTTACCTTCAACCTTGTTTTTCCCTTTATCCAAGTTTTGTTGAGGTGGTTGAGGTGGTCTTTGATTTGGTTAAGTCTTGCCTTGGAACCCACGGCCTTGAGGTGCAGTTGGCCTAAAACTTGTGCCTTGATTTGTCCTAGACGACATTCTTGGATAGGATGAAGAATTAGCTCGAAAAGATAAACTAGATGTAAAGGGTTTTACCTTGAGTTGGCTCTCAATCTTTTCAGCTTTATGAACCATGGAAGTCATATCAATATTGTGGTAAGTTCAACTCTGTTTGTAATTTCCTTGTTCAATCCAGCTAGGAATCTAGCCATGGTAGCTTCCTCTGGTTCTTCAATGTTAGCTCTTATCAATAAGATCTCTAACTCTTTGAAATACTCATCTATGCTACGGCTTCCTTGAGTGAGTTTTTGCAAGTTTTGGTAGATGGCTCTTTCATAGTCTGAAGGAATGAATTTTTTTCTCATCTCGATTTTCATTTCTTCCCATGTAGAGATTGGTGCTTGTCTGGTTCTTCTCTTTACGTTGTGTAGTTGATCCCACCAAATTAAGGCATAATCTGCAAACTCTATAGCTGCATAGCGCACTTTAGTCAAATCAGTATAATTTGTACAAGAGTACAGGAGATCTACCTTTTTCTCCCATTCAAAATATGCCTCAACATCACTCTTTCCATGGAATGTGGGGATGTTCACTTTTGTTTTGATGAATTCATCTTCTTGTGGATTATTCTTTTGATTCCCATGGTTTCGGAACTAGTTGTACTCTTCCTCAATGTTATAGTCATCAAATCTTTGGTTTGGTTCTTCATCTCTTTCATCAAAGGTCCTTATAGGTATAAAATCCCTATTAAGCCCTCTGCCTCTGCCTCTGCCTCTTCCTCTTTCCTGAGCAAAAGACCCACGACTTTCAAGCCTATGTTCCGGTATATGGGATGTTTGTCCTTCAAGTAAAGGATTTTGTGACTGTTTTTCTAGGCCCTCTACATGACTACTCATCAATTTCATTTCCCACAACATCTTTTGCATTAGTTGTGCTAAATCGTCCACGTTTGTGGGCAATCTTTCTCCTTCTTTGTTAAGTCCCATGGTACTCTCAGGTGTCTCATCCATGGTAAAATTACCTGAAATTGAACAAGAAAACAAAGAAAAAGGAAAACTAACACAAAGACAAAAGAAACTTAATTATGTTAATGGAAAACAAAAACACAAGTGTTTGTCCCTCTCTCCCTCTTTTTGTAGTTCACACAATCTTGTGTCTCCTTGAAGAATCTGAGGCTAGAACAATTCAAAGCAAACTTGCCAAGTGAGTATCAAATCTGATATCTTCAATCATGTAAAGTAAATTTTCTTCACAAATCTCCCACCAATTCATTCACAATTCCAATGTTATAAACAACAAACTTGGACTGTACTAAGATTCAAAGAGAATTGAAACCAAGTTTGATGTAATAGGTTGTGCCAAAGAAATGATAAGGGGTTGCCCTGGGCAATCCTTAACTTAATCTTAGGCTTTATGCAAGCTAGATGCAAGTATGGATGAAGTAGAAGCACTCAAGTGTTCAAAAGTGAAAACAAATAGGTACTTTGGGTTTATGAAGCAAACAAGACCAGTTCTTTTGCTTTTTTTTTTGCACTTTTGATTATTTTGTGCAAACTTTTCTTTGAAATAAGCTTCTCTTTCTTTCTTTTTTTTTGTTCAAAGCTAATCAAAGTGTATATATCTTGGTAATATTGATTGATAAGGATTTATGTGTTTGTTTTGGATGGATATGTTGATGTTTTTGTGTGTATAGGCTGTCAAGTTGTTCAAGATGGACAAATTGATTTTCTTTCTTGTCGAGGCTGCCAAATCAGATATTGAACACAAGAAAATGCAACTAAGCTCACCATACAATACAACTAAACAAACACAAAGTCTAAAACAACTTAAGAGCTTCGATAACAACAAGAAAATAGGATAGACCAAGGTAGATATATAAGCAATGGACTGAATATAAGTAATGCGGAAAAGCTTCTAAACAAAGAACTTAAAGTCCAAGAAAGTGTCTAAACATAAAGAAATTGAAATCCAACCAAATGAAGTAAACAAACCATAAATCATCACAAAGAAATAATATTTAAGTGTTTTATGATATGTTTGTCCTTAGCCCTTTCCAATATCATATAGGTCCAGCGTTACGATAATTTCTCATAGTCCAATCCAACCTTATATCACCAATATCATGTAGGTCCAGCTTTACGTTAATTGTCCAGAATCCAATCCAACCTTATATCACCAATTTCATGTAGGTCCAGCGTTACGGTAATTATCTAGAGTCCAATCCAACCTTACATCACCAATTTCATGTAGGTCCAGTGTTACGATAATTTTCTAGAGTCCAATCCAACCTTATATCACCAAATGATACGGTAAGCTTGTATATCGATTTGATTGAGTTTTTTTTGCTTGTTGAACCGGAAGAAACAAAGAAACTTGATAAACAACAAGAGGAAACTTTTTTTTTGAATGATGGACAACAAAAAAACCAAGATGTAACAAAAAAGAAGTGAATTTAATAGACAAAACAATGAACTAGAAAACACACGGATAAACTGTTTTGGTTTTGGTTTCTTTTTGTTTCTGAATTGTACAATTCAAAACAAGAAGAAGACACTAAACCAAATAGAATTCAACCTTCTAAGAAGATGGTTGAATGGTGGATGAAGAGAAGAACAAAAGAAAAGAAAATTTGACACAAAGAAATGATAAGTTGAGTTAAAGAAAAACCTTCGCTCTGATACCACTTTAATACGTGCAAGAATGGATCTTTCTTTAACTCTAAAGCTTCTCCTCCAAATATGTTTTAGGCACAATAAAGATAGCTTCACTTTGCTTCCACATAAGTTGAAGAAAACCTTTTGAACATAAGTCCTCCAATGAGTTCTACATAACCCAAGCAAGATACCTCCCTCTTGGATGTTTCCTTCCCCGGAATTGGACAACTCTCACAAGGATGCTCAAGCCTTGAAATATTCTAGCCTTGATTTTGAATATGAACCAAGAAAACACACAAGAATTACTTTTGAAGAAGAAGAAATTTTCATTGAAGGTGTGAGATTACAAAGCTTCTCTTTTGTGTCTTTTATAGGCAAAAATATCACAAGACAACAAACTATCTTACAAATTGAAATAATGATTGAAAAGACTACACACTTATAAAAACTTTTCATGTAGGCTCCATAAAAACTAGTCTTGCAAGTCTTGAATGATGATTTTCAAAGTAGGTCTCTCAAGTACTATTCATGGAAGACTTTAAGGATTTGTCTTCATCTTGAAATCTTTTCTGGTTTGTGACTTATTTTTGGACATCTTCCAATCCGAATTAGACCTTGATCTTTCTTAGATAATTGTAGATAATTGAGTTTATAAAATAATCATATAAAGTTCTTTGCATTTGGCCCAACCATTGAGGAGATACATCCAAATTATTGAAGGTATGTCACAGAATTCTGTAGAAACAGTACTTCCATTTGTATGCTCTTTTTGGATGCCAAGACGATCGATTTTGAAAAAGTACAAAACATGAAAGTTGTAGATCTTTGTCTTCTCTTTCCAACGCATTTTGCAATCCCTAATTTGGCCTTGTGGTTGGACAGATACATCAATTCTACTAAAACGGGTCCTGCAGAAACTCACAATCCGAGATGGGCCTAAACTAATACAACATAAACATTTAAAAAAACAAAATAAAGAACACATTCTACACTAATGATATTTTACAATGGTTCTAAAATTTCTTACAAATCATGTTGTAGGTTCAATAAGGTGAACCCAATGTATAAGTTCCCTTGGTTCATCTTGCACATGTTTAAATAGGAAGACCCCCACTTCATGCATTAGTTTCTTAGTTTTACTTTTTGTTAAGGGTCCTTGATCTTGCATTTTTGTAAAGTTATATGCATTCTCATTATCTTGGCATGTATGAGGGTTATGGACCTCATCAGGCAGGTCTATGATCAGAAGATTCATGTGATGCAGGAGAACAAGAAAATGTTAAACAACCAAATACTCTGAGATGATCATAAACAGGTTGTACCTGATAGAGAATCTCATAAGGAGTTTTATGCATAAGATAGGTGATGGCATTAAACTTATCAGATATCTAACATGCTGGAGACAAAAGCCCTAGTAAACAATGGGCAATGAAGCATGAAATCTTAGTGCTCTAGCCACAACAAGAAGATGTTGATATTTTCTTTCTACTACCCCATTCTGTTGAGGGGAGTTACATGTTGTTTGATGAATAACCCCGTGCTGTATATAAAACTCAGGCATCTTAAACTCAAGCCAATTATCACTCCTAATAACCTTGACATGGACATTAAATTGAGTAGAAACATAATGGATGAAACTCTGTAAAATTTTTCTAGCCTCAAATTTTGCTTTAAGAAGATATATCCAGGTATACCTTGAACAATCATCCACTATAGTCAAAAAATATTTCTGATTGTACAAAGTAGGATGCATATAAGGGCCCCATATATCAACATGTATGATATCAAAAGGAAAATTAGAGGCTGTAACAGATACAGGAAAATGGGCCCTCTTAGGTTTTGCTAAAGGACAAACTGTACAATTATTATCTTGGCTAAATGATGGTATATCTGGATGCAATCTATGTAGTTCCTGAATTCTGGTTGATGAAGCATGTCCAAGTCTGGCATGCCAGAGATATGAATGAGAATCTAGGCTTGATGAAGATAAAGCAGAAGGCAGTACACATGTATTTAAGACCTCAGACTGTACAAGCAAGCTGGAATCATGCATGTAACAGAGTCCGTGATGCTTCCTAGCTGAACCAATCATCCTCCTAGATAGCTGATCCTGAATGAAACAACCAGAATCATGGAATGAAACAAGCAAATGAGGAGAGTCAATAAGCTTACTTAAGGAAACAAGGTTGAAAGAAAATGAAGGAACATGTAATACATCCTTCAGAACAAGACCACTTTGTAGCTTAACCATTCCTTTATGAGTTGCATCAACTGTGATATTATTTGGAAGCTTGATAGAAACATGACCAATGGGATAATAAGAATGAAACAAGGTTAAGGAGCAAGAAATATGGTCAGTGGCCCCTGAGTCCAAGATCCATATACAATCAATACTTGTAGAATACTTACCTGTAGACATATCAGTCAGTGCAGTCATAACAGCACCTTGTAGTTCTTTGCTTACACTGGTTCTTGAAACAACATCATCAACATCCAACAATTTCAGAAGTTTAGTGAACTGTTTTTGAGTAAGAGAGTGTGTAGATAGTGGAGGCAGATAAGAGGAAGCCTGAAATGCCTGCTCAGCATCACAGTTCTGAGGTTTCTCTTCCATCACTTCAGCTGCATTCACTTGGTTTCTAAACTTAAAACCTGGAGGAAATCCATGTTTTCTGTAACATCTATCACTTGTGTGTCATATCATACCACAATGATTACACTGCAAGCGCTTGTACCTTCCTGATATAATCTTCCATTTCCCCTCCTATCCGTTGGTCCCTGCCTCTTGTTCACATACGTGTTGGCTACAAAACCTTCTTGATCATCACAATTACTAACTAAAGCTGTAGGAGCATTATCAAAACCAGCTATTGCATTGTTATTAGTGATTTTCCTTTTAAATTTCAGCGCCATTGCAAATACAGTCTTAATGTCTGGCAACGGTGCCATAACGAACATCTGCGATCTGACTGGATTAAATTCTTGGTTCAATCCTTTGACAAACTTTATAACATAGCGATTCTCAATGAACTCACTCACCTTCTTAGTAATATCACACACACATATAAGTCAATCACACTTCGGTATGGATCTTAAAGCCATTAGCTCTTCCCAAAGGATATTCAATTTCCTAAAGTAATCATTTACGCTGAGACTTTCTTGTTTAACAGCATGGGACTCAGACAGTAAATCAGATAGTCTAAATGGATCACCACTACTGTATCTCATAGTCAATCATTCCATACATCCAAGGCACAATCATACCACATTATACTCTGTGCAATAGAAGGAGAGACACAATTCATGATCTAGGACTAGATCATAGTATTTACCTGCCTCCAAGCTTGAAACTGAGGATCATTTGGTGTAGGTTTAGGCATAGATCTATCAACAAAACAGGTCTTGTTCTTCAATAATAACGCCATTTGAAACGTCTTGCTGCATGAGTGAAAATTATGCGGAGTGAGTGGAGGTTGGACTAGTACGATTGCTGGACTATCGTTTGGATGCAAATAGTATGGATTATTTGCTGGATTATTGTTGAGTGTATGATTGTTGCGTGAACTAGATGATGCTACACTCGCGTTTGCCATAGCTAAACTTTAGTTGAAGTATATCGCATGTGAAGAGAAATTTGTATGGTGCAAAATCAGATCGAGAATATCAATGAATTGATAACGAATTATCAACACTCTAATACCATGTCAAAATTGCACTAAACACAGAATTCAAGAATCAAAACAATGTGATCAAAAGATGCAATGAACAAATGAAGAGGAATGAAAGTTTAAATGTTGCATAGAGAAATGGGAATGGCGGCAAGTGCACAGCTGGAAGAACAAGAAAGAAAAAACAGAGAAATTCTCTCTATTTCGTCTACTGTAATTTTACAATATCAACATGCATTTATACTAGCTAAAGAAGTATCTAGAAGCCAACATGGCATGTGAAAAAAAATAACTTGGCTTGATGCAGCAGTTGCTGCGTTCTCGTGCCATCACCAGCCATCAGTGCACCAAGCATGCCAACTCCAGCCATCAGCGCACCAAGCGTGCCATGCGTGCCAACTATCCAGTGCCTACGAGCCATCTCACTGATTGCTGCTTTTATTTCAGCTTGACACTTGCAAATGCTTCTTTACTTGGCCGTTAAGCTATATATCCCTTGCACCAGAACACCCCTACAATTTTGGTTCAACATTGAAGGTGTGATCACAACAGATCACACCTCTGAATATTAAGATGGCTTCTGTATCAACTTGCCTCCTCTTTTCTCTCCTTTGCTTTGCAACAACAAACCACTAACTTTGGGACTAGGTGTGGCAGGGACCCTTACTGGTTAAGGTTCAACCTATACCCAAAGAAAAAAAGGAAGCCCCATTAGTTTTCTCCCCCCACAGTGGCTCTCACCCCAGGCCCCAGCCCAAGAAAAAAAGAGAGCCCAACACAAGATTCCAGTGGCAGAAAATTGGAGGGGCAAAAAATGTTCCCCTACAGTTAACTACATATATACATATATATATTATAGCTACATATAATTAAGCTCTAAACATCCCAAATTTCTATCCCTAGTCGGCCATCATCCTCACTCACACCAAGCATAAGTTTGGCCAGCCTTTGAAGGGGAACAAAAAGAAGAAGAAATTCCGTCGAATAAAGCCCTAATTCGATATCGGCATAGTAATTACGAACTAGGTAATTACCTTTTCTATACTTATTATGAATTTGTGAAATTCATATCGTTACTTTCGTATCAAAATATGGATCATGCATAAGTAAATTTGAATGCACAGATAAATGTATATACATGTTCGTATGTGGTCAAATATATGTGTATATGTATAAATATTGTTAAGTTGTAAAACGTTTTGATGATGAAAAGATGTTTTGAATGAGTTTTAATATTTGATGCAAAATAGGCAAAACACATTATGTCCAAAGATGGTTGAGATTGGAAGTCACTGGTTGACATCGATCTCTCAAACAGGGGACATCGATCGATCGATGTACTTCAGCCCCTGACATCGATCGATCGATGTCTGACTGAAGACATCGAACCCTCAACCACAAGGACATCGATCGATCGATGTCACTTCATCCCCTGACTTCGATCGATCGATGTCTGACTGAGGACTTCAGTCTCTAAACCTGGTGACATCGATCGATCGATGTCACTTCAGCCCCTGACATCGATCGATCGATGTCTGACTGAGTACTTCAGTCTCTAAACCTGGTGACATAGATCGATCGATGTCCTGCAGAATTCAAATTTTTTGAACGTTAGAATAAAATCCAAGGTTGATTTTCAAGGTTTTCTCTTTCCAATCTTCTTCAAACTTCTTGTGGACTTTAACCCAACTTGTTACATGCTTCCTTGACTATTGTATACATGTCTAAGATTCTCTAGGGTGGCTATACAAGATCAAATCACTCCATAGGGTGGCTAAAGACTATTTTGGCATTGTCTTGACATTTTTGAAGATGAAGACTTGGTGGAAGGCCTCAAAAACGTGGTGAACTTCATCTATAAATAGAGGAAGCTTGGATGAAGCAATTACACACTTTCAACATCATCTAGCTTCATTTTACATTGTTGTACTTTTCTCTCATACTTGTAAATTTGTTCAAAGCTTGTCTAGCTTTCTTTGATCTTCATTGTTGTATATTGAGAGAAAGAGAGTCAAGCACAAGAGGAACCATAATTATTTGATCTCTAGCTTGTGCTTAGACTTGTGAGAAAGTGTGAACCTTACTATATCTCTTCAACCCACTGTGAGAAGTTCTTGAGAGAACTTTTGTTGAAGTTGTGAGGAAGCAAGAAATTGTTCTTGCTACGAGCTGTAGTTGTTGTAGTTGCACAAGTGTGTTGTGCAAGAAGTTGCTGTTGTTGTTAATTACACTAAAGTGTTAGTGTAAGTGTTGCTGTGGTTGTTCTTATTGTTCATAATAAGAAGAGTAGTTGTTGAAAATCCACTTTGGAAACAAAGTGGTAGTGAAGTAGAATCATTTACGATTCGAACCACTCTATATCCGGTGTACTCTTTCATTGTCTCTCATCTCCAATTCTTGCTCTGATTTTGAATATCTTTTTGAGTTGAGAAAAACAAGAAAATTCCGCAAAAGAGCCAAACACTCTATTCACCCCCCCTCTAGAGTGTATTTCGGACCTTACAATTGGTATCAGAGCCTAACCTTGATTGCTTGGCCAATCTTTGCAAGTAGCAAGGTTAAAAGATCATGGCAACCTCAACCTCAACCTCAACCTCTTCATCTTCTAAGCCTACTGCACTATTTTCCGGATCAAACACTAAAGCTCCTATGTTTGATGCTCAAAACTATTCTTTGTGGAAATTTCGAATGATCAATCATTTGAAAGGCTGTGGATTTGATATATGGAGAGCTGTTGTCAAAGGAATTGAAGTTCCAATGATTACCAACTCAAAAGGAGAATCAATGTTTAAAGATGAGGATGACTACACCGACGAAGAGAAGATAAAGTTCGCCATCAATGGCAAAGCTTTTGACATTCTCTCAAGTGCTCTAACCACCACCGAGCTCATTAGACTCCAAGGTCTTGAAACAACCCACGAGGCATGGAAAAGGCTTGAAATGATACATGAAGGAACTGAGCAAGTAAGAATGGCCAAAAGACTCATGCTCATGAAGGAGTATGAGATGTTCGGAATGAAGAGTGGTGAGAAGATTGAGGAGACAATCGATCGATTCACACGAATAGTGAATCAACTCTCCATGGTTGGCAAGAAAATCTCAAACGAAGACCTTGTCTCAAAACTCCTCAACTCTTTGCCAAGAGAATGGACACCCAAAGTCACCGCCATCACCGAATCAAAGAATCTCAAGACTCTTACTCTTGATGAGTTATCCGGTAATCTTCTTACTCATGAAATTCTTATTGATGAACAAAATAGGATGAATCCCATCAAGCCTACACAAACATCACACAAGGGATTGGTGGTAGAGTCCGATGATTCGGATGAGGAAGTTGCCCTTCTAGTAAGAAAATTTAGAAGAATGGCAACTAGAAACAAAGCTCAAGCAAGAAAGTTTTTCAAGAAACCATCTAAAGAAAAGGAAGCAAGTGAAAATTGCTATAGATGTGGTCGACCCGGCCACTTCATTGCCGATTGCCACGTAAAGGAGCCACAAAAGCAAGAAAAGAAGGTCTTTCCTCAAAAGAAGAAAGCCCTCAATGCGGAGGTAACCACGTGGGATGATCTTCTTTCGGAATCGGAAGGAGAAGAGAGTGAAGATCAAGGTGTTGGACTTGTGGCAATGGTTGAAAATCCAAAGGTTCAACATACTTGTCTTATGGCGATAGAAGATGACCTTGAGGTAAATTCTAACCCTTCAAATTTGCATGATGAAATAGGAGATTTGCAAGATGACTTTGAGAAATTAAATCTGAAATATAAGCATTTAAAGAAAGAATTCAAGAAATGCATTTTAGAAAATAAGAGCTTGCATGACAAAAATATTTTTATGTTTCAAGAGCATGATATCATACTTACCATGCACAAAACCGTAGCTCTTGAAAATGAAGAAATTAGAAAAGAATGTGAGAAACTAAAATTAGACTTACAAAGACTAACAAATGGTAAAAACAACTTAGACATACTACTTGGAAATCAAAGGATTGGAAATGATAAATCCGGTTTAGGATTTAACTCATCATCTTCTTCTATTAAACCTAAGTCCTTGAAGAAAAAGACAAACAATAGAAAACACAACAAAATTCATCATCTTCTAAACCAAAGCATGTACCCACTTGTTTTTATTGCAACAAACTAGGACATGTAAAGAAAGCATGTAAAGCTCGATTTGAAAGCACATATGTTTGGAAGCCTAAGGGTCGAAAAACTAACCCTAAAGGACCCAACCATCAAAGGGTACCAATGCATACATCTTTTGGTTTTGTAGGCTCTCAAGATAAATGGAGTAGCCAAAGAAGAAGGAACCAAATGGCTTATGGACAGCGGATGTTCAACTCACATGACCGGAGACAAGACGTTGTTCACCAAGCTCAAGCTCCAAGATGGTGGAACGGTGCATTTTGGCAATGGGAGAGCCAAAATCCTTGGACATGGAGAAATTGGTAATTCTTCCTTTACTATTAATAATGTACTATATGTAGAAGGGCTTAAGTATAATTTGATAAGTGTTAGCCAACTATGTGATGCTAATTTTCAAATTGAGTTTGCGAAAAGAAAATGTGTTGTGAAAAAGAACGATAAGATTGTTTTTGAAGCCATTCGTAAAAATGATGTTTACAAATTTAGCACACATGAATTGATATCACAAAATGTTTCTTGCCTAGTTGCCAAAACTGATTTGACTCAACTATGGCATAGACGACTTGGACACATTAGTTTTAAGAATTTCAAAGAGATTTGCAAAAATGAAAAAGTCCAAGGTCTTCCAAAATTGAATTTCGAAAACCATGGCTTATGCGACACTTGTCAAAAGGCAAAACTTGTTAAAACAAGTTTCAAGCCCAAAAGTGAAATCTCCACCACCAAACCTCTACAATTGCTTCATATGGATTTGTATGGGGATATTGGTACAGCAAGCCTAAGTGGAAAACATTACACCTTTGTGGTGGTAGATGACTACTCTAGGTACACTTGGGTAATGTTCTTAGCTAAAAAGAATGATGCATGTCAAGAATTTATAAAGCTTTGTAAGAGATTAGAAAATCAAAGAGAAGACACAATTAAGGAAATTAGAAGTGATAGAGGTGGTGAGTTTGATGGAGAGTTTCAAGAATTTTGTGTATCCAAAGGGTATGGACACAATTTTTCAGCTCCAAGAACTCCTCAACAAAATGGTGTTGCGGAAAGGAAAAATAGAACACTTCAAGAAATGAGTAGAGCCATGCTAAACGAATTTGAGCTACCCAAATATTTTTGGGCCGAAGCGGTAAATACCGCTTGTCATGTGATCAATAGAGTTTATTTGAGACCATTTCTCAAAAAGACTCCTTATGAGCTTTGGAAAGGTAGAGTACCAAATATTGGTTATTTCAAGGTTTTTGGTTGTAAGTGTTTTATACTTAACACCAAAGACAACTTGGATAAACTCGACTTCAAAGCGGATGAAGGAATCTTTATGGGTTATGCTCAAAATAGCAAAGCATTTAGAGTATATAATAAGAGAAGTATGAAAGTTGAAGAATCAATTCATGTCAAGTTTAGTGAATTCATTGATGATAAGTCAAACGATAATAATGATGATGATGAAGATGAAATAATCGAAGTAAGTCATATAGAAAAATTTGAGAATCCAAAAGGTAATATTGTCATCGACCTTAGGATTGATCCACTTGAACCTAAGGTTGAAGATGAAGAAGTAGGAGGGGATACCTCAAATTTGCCGGATTCATATAAATATAGGAAAGATCACCCTAAAGAGTTGATACTAGGTGAAACTAGCCAAGGTGTAATGACAAGGAGAAAATTCAATGAAAATGCCTTCATTTCACAAGTTGAGCCTAAAAATATAAAAGAAGCAATAAATGATGAAGATTGGGTATTAGCTATTGCAAGAAGAATTAAATCAATTTGAGAGAAGTGATGTGTGGGAATTAGTTGCTAAACCTAGTGATCATCCCGTAATTGGCACTAAATGGGTATTTAAAACAAAATGGATGATAAAGGAAACATCACTAGAAACAAAGCTAGGTTAGTAGCCCAAGGCTATAGGCAAGAGGAAGGCATAGACTACGATGAGACTTTTGCCCCCGTGGCTAGGTTAGAAGCTATTAGGATGTTATTGGCATATGCATGCTATAAGGATTTCAAACTATATCAAATGGATGTGAAATCCGCATTCTTGAATGGAATAATTCAAGAAGAGGTCTATGTAGCTCAACCGCTGGGGTTTGAAAATCATGATTATCCAAATCATGTTTTTAGACTCAAAAAGGCCCTTTATGGACTTAAACAAGCTCCTAGGGCTTGGTATGATAGATTAAGTAACTTCCTACTTGAAAACGAGTTTTCAAGAGGAAAAGTCGACACTACTCTTTTTATTAAAGAACAAGGAAACCATCAATTGCTTGTTCAAATTTATGTGGATGATATCATATTTGGTGCTACTAATGATTCTCTTTGTAAGCATTTTGCTAAATTGATGGAAGGAGAATTTGAAATGAGCATGATGGGTGAACTCAACTACTTTCTTGGTCTACAAATCAAGCAAACTCAAGATGGAGTGTACATATCTCAAACAAAGTATACGAAGGATTTGCTCAAGAAGTACAAATTCGAGGATGGAAGAAGTGTGAGCACTCCAATGAGCACAAGTACAAAGCTTGACAAAGACAAAAAAGGAAAGCCGGTTGAGGTAACAAAATATAGGGGTATGATTGGTAGTTTACTTTATTTGACCGCTAGTAGGCCGGATATTTTGCATGCTGTGTGTTTATGTGCTAGGTTTCAAAGTATGCCTAAGGAATCGCATTTAGTTGCCATTAAACGTATCTTTAGGTATTTGAAAGGAACTCTGAACTTCGGTTTGTTCTATCCCAAAAATGGTTGTTTTGATCTAAGAGGATATAGTGACTCCGACTATGCCGGAAATCTTGTTGATAGGAAAAGCACCTCCGGGACATGTCAATTTCTTGGAGATTGCTTAGTTTCTTGGTTTTCCAAGAAACAAAATAGTGTGTCACTTTCCACGGCAAAATCCGAATATGTATCGGCCGCTTCGTGTTGTGCACAACTACTTTGGATGATCAACACCTTGAACGATTACAATGTTAAGTTTGAAAAAGTTCCCATCCTATGTGATAATACCTCAGCCATAAGTATAGCACAAAACCCGGTTCATCATAGTAGAACAAAACACATTGAGGTGAGACATCACTTCATAAGAGATTGCATCCAAAAAGGATTGGTATGCGTTGAGTTCGTTCCAACAAATGACCAACTGGCGGATATCTTTACCAAATCCCTTCCCACCGAGACGTTCAAATCAATTAGAACAAGATTGGGAATGATAAACATTGGTTAAAGGGTTAAAAATGTCAAAATTACAGATTTCTGCATACATAGATCGATCTATGTAAAAATTTCAGAGAATGATGTCTATAAAGACATCGATCGATCGATGTTCAGGACATCGATCGATTGAAGTCCCTGACATCGATCGATCGATGTCAGCGGGACAGAATTTATAAAACCGCAGGAAACCCTCATTTTTCATTTCAACACTTCAAACCCTAACTCCTCTCCTGCGAAAAAACAAAACCCTTGATTCCCAAATTGCGAAAATCTTCCTCAACATTATCTTTTTCTTCAATAGTGCCTAAATCCACACTTATTCCTCAAAATCCATCACCACATTCAAAGAATTCTTGTCCAAATTCTCACAAATGGCCCCAAGAACCAAGAATCATCCCAAAAGGAAAAGGACATCTCAAGGAGACCATCAACCACATGTTCCAACCGGCTCAAGGACACCAGGGCTGCGGAAACAACCAGAGCCATCTCAACAACATCTAATCCGTGAGGTAAGAGAAAGTCTTCACATTCGAAATTTTCCCTAGCTTAAAACTGGAGAATATGAGAATGCATTGGCTACACCTCTAGGATTAGGCATACACACTCATATATCTCAGAGAGCCCAATTATTATTCACTGAATGGGAAAATAGCAATAGGTCTACCATTCCATCAAAAGTGCTCAAAATTGAGGACATTTTGAGCAATGCAGAATTGAGACCTATAATTGACTTGTTGTATGCTCAAAACTGGAAGTTTTTATGGGATTCATCTGAGATGGGAGCTATGTCTACTCGTTATACCCGACTGTTCTATGCAAATTTTTGGATTGACTATCTAAATGGAAATCCATTTTCTCTGAATTCAGTTATTGATGGTCAAGTAGTCTCCTTTCACACTGCACAAATCAATGCTATTCTTGGTACACCTAATGAGGGATTCAAGGATTTCGATCCTTGGAAGTGGGATTTTAACAAGTACCAAGTAACTGAAAATGAAGTCAAAACATTTCTTGGCTTTCACCCGACAAAGAACACAAATGATATGCCCTTGATGTATAGAGTCTTGCTTGCGATAGTTACCTTTTGTGTAAATGGAAAATCAGCCAAACTTCCCAGCAACCTAGACTTCTATATCACATACCGCATAGCCAGGCGAGAGCAGGTAAATTTTGGAGAAGTATTTTTTGAAAACGTGTTGGAGGCGGTCACGAAGAAATCGAAAGCACTTCCTTACAATAATCTGATATATAGATTATTGAAAAGTTCAAATCTAGTACTGGATGTTGAATACGAAGAGGCGATTACGAATAAGGATTATTACACGAAATCTAACATCCAGCAGATTCTTAAGTCAAGAAAGGAAGCACAACGACGGGGTGGTGCTCAGGATCTGGAGGAAGATGAGGCTGAAAATGAGCCGGAAATACCACCACACCCCACTGAGCCAAACGTTGAACCCCAACCTAACCCTCCAAGTCCTACATCTCGAATCGACAAAGGCAAAGCCCCAATGGAGCAAGACAGTGAATCCGGGGATGATTTCGATATTGAATACGAGATAAATGACATCCAACGCACTCTTGGTCAATGGGGTGAAGACTTGACCAAGGAGGCTGTTCGTATAGATGATTTGGAGAAAGGCTATACGACGTTCCAAAACCGCTTGAAATCACTAGAAACAAAGGTGGACACGGAAGTCAAGACACTCCAAACTGAGCTGAACGTGCAAAAGACCAAGTATCAGAAATTGAAAACCAAGCTCAAAGCCGCTCTCTCTGGACTATGTTTCTCCTCCGATGATGAGTAGTTCTTGATGATTTCCCTTTCCCTCGTTCTTATACTAGTTTTTGAAAGTTTGAGTTTGTATCTCAAAACTTGATATTCTCTTCATAACCTTTATATTTTCGTGTTGGTATCTCTAATTGTTTTTGATGCTTTCAAAAAGAGGGAGAAGTTTTTAAGTAGTATTGGCATGCATGCTTTGATATCATTATCATGTTTTGGCATCATCTTGGCATTGTTTTGGTATTGTTAGCATAAAAATTAATATGTTGGCATTGTTTTGGTATTGTTAGCATAAAAATTAATATGTTGACATGATTTGGTCTTAACATAAATTGTTTTGCCTCAGCTTGATATAGCTTTGGATGCTAGCTACTTATATGTTTTGGCATGATGGATTGTTGGGAAGCAAAATTGGATATTAACATGGCATGTGTTGGTTGGACGTGATAGCATGTTTTGGATAGGCATTGGTATTAAAAGTCACTTGATATGTGTTACATATTGAAATAGTGAAAATACAAAACTTGATGCATAATTTGAGGGGGAGCATGTTGGGTAGATTGGTAAGAAAGCATGAACTAAGGGGGAGTTGTAGAATATAAAAACATCTTTTGGATTGTGGTTTTGAAATCATCAAAAAGGGGGAGAATGTTAAGTTGTAAAACGTTTTGATGATGAAAAGATGTTTTGAATGAGTTTTAATATTTGATGCAAAATAGGCAAAACACATTATGTCCAAAGATGGTTGAGATTGGAAGTCACTGGTTGACATCGATCTCTCAAACAGGGGACATCGATCGATCGATGTACTTCAGCCCCTGACATCGATCGATCGATGTCTGACTGAAGACATCGAACCCTCAACCACAAGGACATCGATCGATCGATGTCACTTCATCCCCTGACTTCGATCGATCGATGTCTGACTGAGGACTTCAGTCTCTAAACCTGGTGACATCGATCGATCGATGTCACTTCAGCCCCTGACATCGATCGATCGATGTCTGACTGAGTACTTCAGTCTCTAAACCTGGTGACATAGATCGATCGATGTCCTGCAGAATTCAAATTTTTTGAACGTTAGAATAAAATCCAAGGTTGATTTTCAAGGTTTTCTCTTTCCAATCTTCTTCAAACTTCTTGTGGACTTTAACCCAACTTGTTACATGCTTCCTTGACTATTGTATACATGTCTAAGATTCTCTAGGGTGGCTATACAAGATCAAATCACTCCATAGGGTGGCTAAAGACTATTTTGGCATTGTCTTGACATTTTTGAAGATGAAGACTTGGTGGAAGGCCTCAAAAACGTGGTGAACTTCATCTATAAATAGAGGAAGCTTGGATGAAGCAATTACACACTTTCAACATCATCTAGCTTCATTTTACATTGTTGTACTTTTCTCTCATACTTGTAAATTTGTTCAAAGCTTGTCTAGCTTTCTTTGATCTTCATTGTTGTATATTGAGAGAAAGAGAGTCAAGCACAAGAGGAACCATAATTATTTGATCTCTAGCTTGTGCTTAGACTTGTGAGAAAGTGTGAACCTTACTATATCTCTTCAACCCACTGTGAGAAGTTCTTGAGAGAACTTTTGTTGAAGTTGTGAGGAAGCAAGAAATTGTTCTTGCTACGAGCTGTAGTTGTTGTAGTTGCACAAGTGTGTTGTGCAAGAAGTTGCTGTTGTTGTTGCTTACACTAAAGTGTTAGTGTAAGTGTTGCTGTGGTTGTTCTTATTGTTCATAATAAGAAGAGTAGTTGTTGAAAATCCACTTTGGAAACAAAGTGGTAGTGGAGTAGAATCATTTACGATTCGAACCACTCTATATCCGGTGTACTCTTTCATTGTCTCTCATCTCCAATTCTTGCTCTGATTTTGAATATCTTTTTGAGTTGAGAAAAATAAGAAAATTCCGCAAAAGAGCCAAACACTCTATTCACCCCCCCTCTAGAGTGTATTTCGGACCTTACAAATATAAGTGTGTGTGCTGTGGTATATGTGAAAGTGGTGTGAAGTTGTGTGTTACGGGGGGTCTGGGAGCACTGACCACAGGAGATTTCAAAAAGAGGAATAAAGATTTTGCAAATTGTTATATGAATATAATATATATTTCATGTATGTTTTATACTTTTAAAAAACTCTTAACTATGTACCGCACCAAATATCTTGTGCATGTACAATTTCATCTAAGGCATCAGGTAAATCTTTGACCCATTAATTCAGTGCGGTTTTATGTTTGTGTATTTTGTATTTCTTGACTGACATTTTGCAAATATCTAAATATTCCAACTTTAAATAGGTCGAATCAGGTATCAGAAATCATATTTTTTAAGGATATATATTCCATCTAAGTTTTGCTAACATTTTCCTACCATTCGTTGTGATTGACAGATAAACATGTTTAACTAAGGAATGTAAAAAGTAATATTCATAAAATAGTAAAAAGATGATTTTTTCCGGGATATATAACTTCATAAACAATAAAACCACCTAGCTTATAGAACTATCTATATAGCATGAATGGTGTGTATCAAGTGTGATATTTCATGTTGAAATCCTGCAAATGCAAGTTAAGATGAAGATACTACATCAAGTACATTGTTATAAGTGTTCAATCTCAGCATACTTTGAGTATAGCAAATTTGTATATTGCGGCACTTAAAGATTGGAATTATTTGGTATTTGAGGGTGTCGGGGTGAGGGGTGAGGTGAGTTGAATACTTAGTTAGAGAAAAATGGGCAGAGGGAGATACATGTACGTATATACGTGTATATACACATGTATGGACGTGTGCATATACATGGTCATACATACATGGCTGAGATGGAGTTGTATTTGGTATTTTGAACTTATGGTCTATTTGGATTCCTTGTTTGGAATTATGTGTTATTTGAAGGGCATTTTGGTAATTTTGGCAAAATTGATATTTTGGCCTATTTTGATAATTTGGACTAACTTTGGTACTTGAAAGTAATTTTGAAAAGTTGCATTTGTACATTTTTGGAAATTCATCCTTACACAAGAAATATACTGTTAAGCCGTGTTGGTTCCAAATAAATAGAGCGTCCAGGTGTAACTACCTAGAATGTTCATGGAGCACGAACATATTGGACGCCATTAGGACGACATAGACGTAACTACTTAGAATGTTCAGGGAGCCTATGGTATATTGACTATTGGATGACCAATTCGTAAGTCTTACAGTATAAGTCATTTGTAGGGAAAGTGCTATAGCCATTGCATTATTTTGGACCGTTTTAGCTGGATTTTGGATATTTGGGATTTTGGACATTTTGATATTTGGATTTAGACCGAGTTGTACTCGGATTTGGATTTTGGACATTGGACCGGCTAAATCAGATTTCGAAACTTTGGACTTTTGGGACTTGGAATTTTGGGTCTTTGACTTTAGCCATTTTGGCATTGCATATTTGGAAAATTGCATCATCGATTTTGATTTGGACTAACCCTAATTGGACTTTGTTATGTGCTTTGTTGGGTCTATTTACTCCATTTGATTTTGGATGTTAGGGGCAGAATCGTAAATGTACTTGCGAAGAGAAGCATGTAATTATTTTATATTGACACTTATTTTTATCACACTTGCTTCTCCGTTTATGATCCCATGGTAAGTACAGTGAGGCTAATTACTGGGCGACTTGTCGGTCACACCACACTCTCTATTTTTTTCATATGATCAGGGCTATGACTTAGCATACCCGAGGATGATCAAGAGTTGAGATATTGAGGTCGATGATATTCCGATGAGACTTTCGAGGACTTATTTGAGACATTTATTTGCATTACTCGAGGTTTATGTAATTTTGGATACTTAGTGTTTATCCATGTTTGACCATTGTATCGGATTTATATTTGCCTAGACATTGATTTGTTTCGATGATTTTTATTTATGACTTCCGTTGACGTGTGAACATTTTGTCTTTGATGTCTTGCATTTTCCTCAGTGAAATACGGTGTGTGAGTCGTTTCGAGTACTAGAGCTCGGGACGGGTCGCTACAGGTGGCATCAGAGCATGGCTCTAGATCTACGGCAGAAACGTAGATTTAGGCCATAATATTAGAAATTTAAGTTACGATTTTGCCCCTAAGTCACAATCTTAGACATAAGTGATGATTTGAACATAAGCGATGATCTTGAACATAGATACTGATCTTAGTTATAAGCGATGATCCTAAACAAAAGTCATGATCTTAGACATAAGTGATAATTATACCAAGTACTGATCTTAGAAATAAGTAACGACTTTAGACTTAAGAGATGATTGGTTGAGGGGGTACACATACCAAGAACAATCCTAAAATAAGTTATGACCCTAGACTTAAGGGGATGATCAGT
Source organism: Eustoma russellianum (assembly GCA_036186865.1). Lineage (NCBI taxonomy): Eukaryota > Viridiplantae > Streptophyta > Magnoliopsida > Gentianales > Gentianaceae > Eustoma > Eustoma russellianum. The sequence goes on from AP025049.1 coordinate 8,423,887, forward strand.
TAAATGACACGTATACCTAGGGTGTACTATACAATTTCACTTCCTTGCTTTATTTAAGCTTTGATCATAACCTTTGCACATTCCCTTAGTTGTGATTTTAGTAAACATAAGTTGAATAGTATATAATTAAATTACATAAATTGCAATGTTAACCAAGGTGCCTTACCGCAGGTGCTTGCTGATGCATCAATTTAGATAGGCCCGACAGTTACTAGGGCTACTTTCCCGTAGTGTCGGAACACGACTAGATCTAAGTTGAGATCGTAGCTAATAAGGAATGATTTATAGTAACATGATAGAAACTAAGTAACGATTTATAAGCATTATGATCAGTAGACTTTAGTGAAGGATATCATAGGAAGAAATTTATAGTCAAGGGTTAAGATGTCGAATGTAGTGTTATCAAAATTGGACGACGATATTAGTATAATTAGAGATATTGATCGGTAGCAATAGGCGAGAATCGGCTATAACAAGTACATTGGAATGATGAGTCGTTACAAAATCTTTAGTTACGTATTGATTCTGAGGAACATCGAGTTACTAGGTTTGAATATAATAGGCTTGAATTGAAATAGAGTAAGCATGGACAAGTAAGGATTGTTTTTCATGTGAGATTGAACTAGGTTAAAATTAGCGATGGAAATAACCAAGTAAAGAAGTACGGTAGATCAGTGTGGTGCGCTGAAGCATGGTGAATTAGAATATTTTAAGTCGATCAACATTTAGTGTGACATGCTAGAATTGGACGATTGACGTTAAAGATTTCATCATAAGTAGACAAACACTAGACTTATATGAAATTATACATAGATGGATTTTCATTTGACCGTAGGGATGAATTAGAATGATTATACGAAGTATTGAACTATAATTTTTCTAGTAGCTAACTGTTTTCATATAAGCACATATACCAAGATATATTTTATATTTTAAAAGATTTTCCAAAGATTTTACTTCTCAGTATTTTGAACTAGTTCGTTTATTTACATAATTCATTAACTTTACAAGACTATATTTTCTTTTCGTTTTGTATATTAACCCAATAGAACTTCGACTAACCCCTGACAACTCTGAAAAATAGATATATTTTTGAATGTTGATATTTTTCAAAGATCGAGATGTTTACATATTTCTTGTACAATAATTCAAATTTTCGTTTTTGGTTACAACAATTTTGTCGAAATAAATTCTATTTGTCAACTATCGATATTGCAAGCATTTATCCATTAAATGTTTCTAAAGTTATTAACTGCTTGCAATGAATTTACTTAATTTTGCAAAACAAAACGTAGATTTCAAAATATATACTTCTTTTGGAAAGAAAAGACGCCGTGTTCAAATTATTTTATAGAAAGAAATTTTTACGATTGCCGTATTACAATTGTTTTAAAGTGGTTTTACCGGTAATACTTTTGCAAACAAGTATACACTACTTTGGTTCTTGGGTTTACAAAAGTAGAATGTTTACTATTTGAAATAATTGAAGCTATGTTCCAAACTATAACTACGTAAGCTATGTTTTTTTACTTGAAGAAAAATATGTCCATACACATATTGTAGCGCCCCGCTCTCGAGCACTAGCATCGGGAATAGTGCACCCGCCGTAGCCTACTACGAGGACTACAAAGCATCGTTCAAACTTCTCTACACGTTAGAACTGACGTGGAAATTTTTCGCGGAAACGATAATTAAAGAAATAAACGTCTTGATTAAATTAAATCCATCAGAATAAAATCTAGTACAAGGGTTGACGAAACCCGCTAAGTCAAATATGAAATACTAAAATCAAAATAATAAACATATATGGAGGTCTATCTGATTATCCCAAGTAACAAGCTCCCGATCAACAAGATCCCTTCTCGAGTCCAGCTTACTAGTCCTGGCTTGCGTAATATGTCCCACCCTCGATAATTATATATACTCATAATCCTGCTCACATGTGGAGGGGAGGTTGGGGGATGAGTGATGAGAGTCACTCGTAGGTCTCCCGAAAAGGGACTGTCACATACTGAGTCGAGTAACCACATAAAGCACGTAAAGCATGAACAGATAAATAAATAAAGCATATAGAGCATAAATAAAGAAATAGCACATACCCAACCCAATCCGTATCCCAAAACATAGCACTGAAACAACTTAACAACAAGGTCATCGATAATCACAACAATAACCAATGCAATGCGCAACTTCATGATGCATGCTCTTCTATCTCCATGTCACACGCAGTCATTTAATATCACACGCTATGCTCATTCTTTTCCATGATATGCTATGCATGTCCCGAGTCCTATTAGATGAAGGTAACCATTATTACCAACACCCATCACACGCCTCGTCAGGCCACACGTCCCGTAGGACCACACGGCTCATAGGCCAAATGCAATGCTCGTGCCATGAATGCTTCACACTTTCACACTTCCGTTTCTCCTATGTTGCATGCTCCGTTCTATGTTGCGTATTACCTATATTGCGTAATTACTCTATGTTGCGTGGGGTTCATTACTGTATTTTATTTTTCTACCGTTATTTTATCTTTCTAGACTTTATTTTAGGTTTCTACACTTTATTTTATTTTTCCTAGCCTTTCAAGCACTTAAATCCTGTAATTAAATATTTTATCTTCCCCTACTATTTTTATTTTCTTTATCTTAATTTATTTAATGGGTTTCTAATCTTTTTTTACTTCTAAAACATTATTAGTTTAATTAAATTAATTAATTTTATATATATTTATTTTATTAAGTCTCGTCATTAATCATATAAATATATTTGTTTTATTCACTCTCGGCACCCAGGTTTTTTGATTATTATTATTATTATTATTATTATTATTATTATTATTATTTTTAATTACTGTTTAACACATTTTAATATTAAATTAATTAATTACATATAACTTCTTTTTTTTTCCGTCGCCTTCAGTTCTTTTTTTTCCGTTGCATTCAGTTCTTTTTTTTCTTCTCTAATTTCTTAATTTCCTAATTGTTAAACAATTACTATTGTTAAACAATTACTATTGTTATTTATTAATTATTAATTGTTTCTATTGTCATTAACATTTTTTTTGTAAATCACTAACATCACAGCTGGCCCTTAACTCTGGCCCTATATTTTATATATCCTGCGATTTGGGCCTGTTTTCATTTCAACTGGCCCGGCCTGCTCCCCTCTGGCCTGTTTTGCTGCCACCTTTTTTTGTTTCAGTTCACTTTTGGGCCATCCAATCCTGGCCTGCCCTATTAATGGAGTCGGCCTGGCTGGCTGGCCTGCTAACCGATGGCAGGCCAACAGCCCTTCTGTTTATTTTTTTACATTTCTTTATTACTTTTCCTTATTTCTATAATCCTAATTTCTTTTAAAAATCCTTAACTTTTTCATTTTAACTCTGATTTACCACAAAACCAGTTCCATTGGACTTCATTTAACGCTCTGGACGTTTTTTCCGGTGACACGCCTGCGCGTGAACAGTACACGCCGCTCAGGGGGGCGCATGGGCCGCCGCGCGTGTAGCCTCCGGATGCGTTTATCAACGAACCGAACCTATTCCAACCTATTTCCGTACTATGTGATCTATATCTAAGGCCAAACACGCCATTTACATACCAAAACATAAAGAATTCATAATAACATATAAAGATAAACATACAGTGATAATCAAATATTCCCAATACAGAATGCGAGGGAATCCAAAGCAATCCGACAGAGGGGAGGGTAACCTACCTCGTAGCGAAGAGTCCTCTATACACAGTGGTTGGTTTTTGGTTTGGGTTGACTGGCTTCCCTCCCTTTTCTCTCTTTGTTCCCTTTCTCTCTTTCTCTCCCTCTCTTCTCACGTTCTGCGCCTTCTCTGTTTTTTTTACTTTATGCCTTGAAGCCAAATGGCTGCTGAAGAAAGGTAGTGGGCGATTATTTTAGAAGGGCAGTGAAAATTTTAGGGTTAATGGAGGAATATAGGTGTAGCGCCCCAGCCCAAACTGTCCTCGGAACCAGTGCACCCGCCGTAGTCTACTATGAGAACTACGAAGCGTCAAAGCAGATCAAGCGTACATCATCCTGTTGGACCGTGCACCTGTAAAAAACACCACTAGAGTGGGGTGAATAGTAGTTAGCGGAAATTACACTACAACCCTTTGTTAAAATCCCCTTTGAAAACAGAATCTGAAACCACCTCAGATTCAGAACCCGTTTTTGAAAAATTCACAAATAATTGTACACAACTCCAAAAATTATGAAACTTTCCAGAATTGAACTTCAATGAGTTAACAAGACTCTATCCAAAAATCAGACAAAAATAAGATCTTTTGACCCTTAAAACAAATAAACAGATTCAGATGGTTAATCTGAACAGAATTGGACAGAATGTTGCTGATTTTGCAAAATGTGTTTCTCTTTGAATACTCAACCAAAAAGGTTGATCTTTATATCAAAACACTCCTTAGGATGTGCAGATGAATTTTCCACTGACCTTAAACAATTCTTGAAAAATACAGAATTTAAGTTTTCTCAAAATTGGTCAGATTGCAGCCAGATTGGAGCAGTTATTTTGCAAAGACTGAAAGACTAACTTTTCTTGCTCAAATCAAGTGATTCTTGTTGCAAATGAAAGATAATAGTCTAAAGTATAACTCCACCAAAAATCACGAATTTTGAAAATGTTAAGCTATTTTTTCAAATTGTGAAAAGTTGTGTGAAAATTGCAGTCAGAAACGGGTAAAAACAGAAATAAAGAAACAAGAGAAGAACACCGAGAATTTATCCTGGTTCGGTCAATGTGACCTACTCCAGTCTCAAGGAACACCTTTCCTTGGATTTCACTATCAAATGAACACCTTACAACAAGAGCCAAGCTTGACCCTTGGGTTATACACCAACCCTATTCAAGACTTGGATAATCACCTCTATGCAACTCTTGATTACAACACCTCTACCACCTATTGATGTAGCCTTATAAATTTGGCTAATCAATTATACAAATCCAACCCAAGAAGGTGTGTATAGTGTAGCTGGACAACAGAAAAATTGGAACACCTTAGCTACACAAAGTATGAATGAAAATATGAGAAGAGAATAGCAAGACAACAATCTTCAATTTTTGCTTTCAAGTGTATGTCTTCTCTTCTTCACCTTGCCTTCTATTTATAGAGTGAATTGATGGCATATTCCCTCCAACTTTTAGACCATATGATGGCTGAGAATTTTGAATTAAAACACCTCCATAATCATCTCCAACAATCATGTCTCCATTACATTTAAATTTGAAATTTCAAGTTGACAACTTTTGCCAACTAGCTTGTTTTTGAATTGTCCACTTGCCCAAAAGTCATAAAATGAGTATACCACCTCATCCACCTGTTTATGGACGTTTTTGATGTTGTATGTATGTATACCAACTCAAATTTTGTGAATAAAAAATAATGAATAAGTGTTGACAAGATTATGTCAACATATAACACCAAAATTCATACTTTCTTCTCCTTTACATATTGTGATGAATCTTGCACCAAGGACACCTTGTAATCTCTAAAAGATGATGATTAATATCCTCTTATAACATATATAAGAGGGTCTTCAAGAAAAAATAGAATGTGACATCTCAAATCGTCACATATCCAGCTATAGTCAATAATATCATCGGTTGAGAGAATAAGATATAAGATCACCATATAATCTTCAAAATAATAATAACACAGCTCCAGAATGAAGATAATAGTATGCTCAAGAGATTCCTTGAGTGAAAATACCAAAAATACCCTTGGGGGTAAAATGACCAAAATACCCCTGGTGTGAGAAAACTCCAGAAATGCCCCCGATGGTCAGAAATAATCACAATACCACCTTGTCATGATAACCAAGATAATAATCTGCATTTGAAATATTTTTCACCATATGATGTTCCTACAAAACTTAAAATACCAATTTTGCCCTTTTTGGTAAGTTGTAGAAACTTCCAAGGCATGTTAGTCACAAGACAATAATAACCACCAAAAACACATAATAAGCACATAATGAGCATGTATAAATCATGTACAAATGAAAACAACCATTTTATCACATTTTAGAAAATTATTTCTAAAAACTTTTAGACATCGATCGATCGAAGTGACTCAGCTTCATAGATCGATGTCTCACATAAAGGTTCAGGTTTTGTCTCTGACCTACATCGATCGATCGAAGTGAGAGTTTGATGTACATTGATCGATCGATGTGTCTCATGTTTAGAGATCGATGTCTCACAGAAAGGTCTTAAACTTTTCTGCCTTACATAGATCGATCGATGTGAGAGATCTATATATATAGATCGATCGATGTGCAACAACCTGAGAGATCGATGTCAACTTGTTCAACTTTTTCAAATTTTAATCACATATAACACCATGTGTGACATTTTTAAGTATTCATCACTTAAAATCATGGCTTTGAAAATTATCCAAACATATTTCTCAACACATCCATGACGTAAGATAAATCAGCGGAAACGTTGTTAAATTTAAAACTTCACCATCAATAATGTTACTAGAAAGTACAGCGGAATTAAAAGGTATTTGTTCATCTAGCTAACATAAGTTCCAGAACAACATAATAACATTGAGTTTCCAAACTTAAAGAGAGTAGTCAAGCATCTATCTATTTCCATGCCCGTCATCCCATTGAGCCCACTCGCCATCGTCTTCGATAAATATCATCTCATATTCCGGCTCACCTGAAAAGGAATACAGTATCTGTTCTTAGCGAAAATATCGCCAGCAAGTAACCCGTCTATACACCTTACGGGATCACACACGACGAGTCACCAGTGTATAAATCATTACCCAAAATAAGGTGCTCGGGTTAGCAAGTAGCATCTTTATAAGCATTCCTCAAAACAGATAAAACACATAAATGACATGCGGATACGAGAACAAACATGTATTAAACAACGTATCACATAAATAAGACATAGACTAACCACATTCCTTGCATGTCAAGTCTCATGCTTCGTGTATCATGATGCATGTACTTCTTTCAAACCACACACAACACCCATGCATATGTCTTCTTTCATAAACATGTCATGCGTGTCATTTCACAAAGCATTTTGTAACTCTTCTTATCATATTCTTCGCGTAGCAGAACTTTATACCCTGTGGGTGATCAGTCCACAGCAAACAGAACTTTATACCCGTGCTGAAAGGTCCACGGCCCCATAACATATAACTTTATACCCCGTGCTGAAAGGTCCACGGCCTCATTACACACATCATATATCCGTGCTGATAGGTCCACGACCCCATAAAATACTTTATTTTCCGTGCTGATAGGTCCACGGCCCCATAACATATTTTATACCCTGCTGTTGATTCACATGTCACGCTTTTATACCCTGCTTTCGCAGGCGTGACTTTTATATCCTGTGATTAACCAGCAGCCATTTTGTTTTTCGAAAACTTTAAACTTCTCTTGTACACACATGTTCTTTCGCAAAGCAATTCTCAAATCAAATGCAAGTGCCCATGTCATGATGCAGGATGCACATGTAACTTCGTATCAAACATGTAACGCACATACACGCACATCTTACATATCAAGTATACGGTCCTTACACCTCAAACACTCCATGTTCGTATCTTTCCAAGTCCGTTCGTCTCACTAATTCACTTGGGATTCAATCTTACTCTTACCTAGTCGAACTTACCATCTATACCTCAATTACACCTTAAATACCCTTGCATTTTATGTTCAAAAGAAGTGTATTGAGTTACTACACATACATAGTGCGCCTAAAGGGTCAAAAAGACTTCCAGTATACTTCGAACGCTACTTGAGCACCCAATGTGGACATGGAGCGCCTATACTAGGCGTTCGAAGTGTTCGGGGATGTGCCGTATACATCGAACGCCTACATGAAGCGCCTAATGTGACATTGAGCGCCTAATGTAGGTGTTCAAAGTGTACGGGGATACTCTGGAACACATTGAACGCCTACATTAGGCGCCTAATGTGACTTGAAGCGCCTAATGTAGGTGTTCGAAGTGTTCTGACGGTTCTAAAATGCAGTTTTTCTGCAGTAACTTCCTCCCATCTCTCCTTCCTCCTTCAACCCTTTCATGTTAAACCTCTCAAGATCCATCTTAACATCTAGATTCATCATACTTAACACACATCTAGCATGAATTGATGCTTAGTTATGTCTAATAATATCCACTCTTAACCTTCTATCATTCACAACCTTCAAAAGATACCATCAACATTCCCAACACAACAAGTCTATAACAATGCTATCATTCATCCTTCAATTCCCTGCACTTACTCTCAAACATCTAGGTGTAGACAACCAACACAAGAATAGAACAAGACAATAAACACATCAAGAATACACTTTGATGGGCATGCTTGACAAACAACAAAGCACCACATAACTATTTTCCGAAATATGGCCCAAAGAACAAGACTTTACGCAACTAGCAACAACAATTACATATAGTAAAGCATTTAACATAGACAAGTCAAGATTACTAATGTGTGATCCAAGTTTTCTCTTTGTAAGAACATAGGGCCTAAGGTAACAAAATTAGCGTAAAGTGTATAGAAAGATTACTTGCCTTTGTTTCTAGTTAAGGTTACGGATTTTACTGCAGAATTTTGGTAAGGATTACACCTAGGTTGACCACAAGTTCCTCCTCTTCTTCCTCCTTTCTCTCTTTCTCTGTTCTCTCTTTTCCTCACTTCAGCCGATTTTTTCCCCTTTCTCTTTGGTGTTTGGAACCGACAATTGAAGTGTGTGTGGGGAGTTATGCTCCCTTGTGTAAGTCCCCCTTCATTTAAGTGGGTTGAGGGGTATTTAGGTAGTTTACCCTAATTTCTTAATTCTCACTTTTAACTCTTTATTTCCTTTTCCTATATTTTATTTCACTCAGCTTCCTAATCTATACCATTAAGTAAATTGTGTCTAAGGTTGACCTTTAAATATTAAGAGTCGTGCTAAAAAGTCACGGGGTATGACATTCCACCCCCCTTACAAAAAGTTTTGTCGTCGAAACTTACGTACCTTAGTCAAAGAGCTGAGGATACTTCTCCCGCATTTGTTCTTCGAGTTCCCAAGTGGCCTCATGTTCCGTTTGGTTGCTCCACTGGACTTTCACATAAGGGATTACTCGTTTCCCCTCAAAACTTGGTCCTTACGGTCTACTATCTTCACTGGTATCTCTTCATATGTAATGTCATCTTTGAGTTCCAAAGGTTGTGCCGCATGTACAAGACTTGGATCCGTCACGTACTTCTGTAGTTGTGATACGTGAAGACATTGTGAACTTGCACCAACACCGGAGGTAACGCCAACCTATACGCTAAAGCTCCTACTTTCTCCAGTATTTCATAGGGACCAGTAAAGCGAGGGCTTAGCTTGCCTTTGACTCCAAACCTCATAATGCCCTTCGTGGGTGATACTCTCAAATAAACTTTTTCACCCACGTCAAATTCCAATGGTCGTCGTTTGGAATCTGCCCAACTCTTGTTGCGATCCTGAGCCGTCTTGAGTCTTCTTCCCGGATGACTTTCACCTTTTCTAGCGTTTTCTCCAATAGCTCAGGTCCGGTGATGGTCGTCACACGTACTTCGTCCCAATACAACCGGGGACCTACACTTCCTTCCATACAAACCTTCAAAAGGAGCCATGTCAATTGCGTTGTGGTAACTATTGTTATACGAAAACTCCATTAGCTTAACCATTCCATCCCCAACTCCCCTTAAAATCCAACACGCAAGCCCTTAGCATATCTTCCAAGGTCTGAATAGTCCGCTCGACTGTCTATCAGTTTGGGGATGATACGCCGTACTCAACCTTAATTCCGTACCCATGGCTTTCTGGAATGCTGTCCAAATCTTAGATGTAAACCGTGAATCCCGATCGGACACTATACTTACTGAAACACCATGCAAGCTAACAATGTTCTCCATATATAAATTCACTAACTTGTCAAGAGGTGCTTCACTTGAAACGGGTAGGAAATGGGTAGAACTTTGTTAAACGATCCATGATGACCCAAATCATGTCATATCCACTTCTTGTCTTTGGTAAACCAGCTACGAAATCCATCGTGACATGTTCCCATTTCTATTCCGGAATTTCCAAGGGCATCAACAATCCACCAGGCCGTTGGTGTTCCGCCTTGACCTGTTGACAAACCAAACACCTTTCTATAAACTCTGCAATATGTCTTTTCATCGGAGACCACCAATAGTATTGCTTGAGATCCCTATACATCTTGGTGCTACTAGGGTGTATTGACAGCCTTGAACTGTGAGCTTCTTGCAAATTTCCTTCTAAGTTCGTCGACATCAGGTACACATAATCTTTCTTGGAACCATAGGCTCACATCCTCTTTGACCTGAAATCCCTCAACTTGACTATGTTTCACCTTTTCCGTTATTTCACTGAGGGTCTTATCATTCTTCTGAGCCTCTTTTACTCGATCAATCAAACTCGATGTGATGGTCAATGCTGTCAGAACGTTCACCGTGGATTCCACCAACTCCAAACCAAATTCCTCTATCTCTCTTTCCAAAGGCGATTGTCGCGCATGGCTGGACTTCCTACTTAACGCATCTGCCACTTTATTAGCCTTTCTTGGATGGTAATGGATTGTCAAATCGTAGTCTTTTAGTAACTCCAACCATTTCCGCTGCCTCAAGTTTAATTCTTTATGGGAGAATAAATACTTTAAACTCTTGTGATCCGTGAATACCGCACACTTTTCTCCATATAAGTAATGCCGTCAAATCTTCAAGGCGAACACCACCGCGGCAAGCTCAAGATCGTGTGTGGGATAATTTTGCTCATAAGGCTTAAGCTGTCTTGAGGCATATGCGATGACTCGTTCGTTTTGCATTAAAACACAACCTACAAACAAGGTATTAGTCTAAACTTAAATGGGTGTACAAGATCATAACCTTATACTACAGTTTACATACCTAAACCGTTCTTCGACGCATCACTATAAATCACAAACCCATCAGTTCCGGAGGGTTGAGACAATACTGGAGCTGTCGTTAATCTCTTCTTAAGCTCCGTAAAGCTTTGCTCGCATTCCGCCGTCCACTCGAACTTGGACTTCTTTTGAGTAAGGCGACTGAGAGGTACGGCTATCCTTGAGAATCCCTCAACAAACTTCCTGTAATAACCCGCTAGAGCCAAGAAACTTCGCACTTCGGTGACATTGGTAGGTCTAGGCCATTCAGTTATAGCTTCCACCTTCTTCGTGTCAACAGTAATCCCCTCCTCTGATATCATGTGACCTAGAAAAGCCACACTTCTTAACCAAAACTCACACTTGCTAAACTTAGCGTAAAGTTGTTTCTGCCTCAAAATACCTAGAACGGTTCTCAAATGCTCAGCGTGAGTTTGTTCGTTAGGAGAATACACCAGAATATCATCTATGAATACCACTACAAACTTGTCCAACTGTTCTCGAAAGACGGTATTCATAAAGTCCATAAAGGCTGCAGGTGCATTTGTTAATCCAAACGGCAATCACCAACAACTCATAATGGCCATATCTTGTGTGAAAGGCTGTCTTTGCGATGTCCTCGGCCTTCACTCGCAACTGATGATACCCTGATCGGAGATCAATTTTAGAGAAAATTTTAGCACCCTTGAGCTGGTCAAATAGATCCTCAATTCGTGGAAGGGGATACTTATTCTTGATGGTAACTTTATTCAACTCTCGATAATCGATACAAAGTCTCATGCTACCATCTTTCTTCTTTACAAACAAAACAGGTGCTCCCCAGGGCGATACACTAGGGCGGATAAACTTCTTGTCTAATAACTCCTGCAGTTGTTCCTTCAACTCTCTCAACTCTACCGGAGCCTTTCTATAAGGGGCTTTAGAAATAGGTTCAGTTCCTGGAATCAAGTTTATCTCAAACTTGACTTCCCTCGGGGTGGTACTCCTGGTAAATCCTCTGGAAACACATCAGGAAATTCATTGACCACTGGAATTTGTTCAATAGACGGTACCTCTTGAGTAGCATCCATGGCATACACTAGGAATCCTCAGCACCTTTCCTTAAGGCCTTGCACGCTTGTGCAACCAACACATACACCTTCTTGGGAACTTTCTTTCGTTCCGGTTCCCCTTGAAACGTTACCGCTTCCATCTTAGCGTTCTTGATTGTCACTTGTTTCAATCGACAATCAATATTGGCGTGATGCTTGGCATCCAGTCCATTCCCAATATAACGTCAAAGTCGTACATCTGAATAGGAATCAGTGTGGCGGAGAATGTTTGTCCTTAAACTCCAATTCTTAATCTCGGTACTGCTGGTACGAAACCATAATTTGATCTCCGGCCGCTTGAACGCGATACGGAGTTTCTAACTATTCAGGCAAACTACCAAGGTGCTTAGTGAATCTTTTTGCTACAAAGGAGTGGCTTGCGCCGCGATCGAAGAATACAGTTGGCAGACATCTTATTTACTAAAACCGCACCTAAGGCCATATGAAGTTTTACACAAAAAGTTAAGCACATAAACACTTTATTCATTAATGATTTAAACTTAATTCAAATGGTACCTGCTACTACATCGGTAGCCTCCTGCACATCTGTGTCCGTCATGAGATGTACACGGGCATTTGCTCGTGGCTTTGCTCTCGGCTGCTGAGCCGTTTCTCCCGGATTATTTTTCTTCATCTCTGGACAGTCCCTAATCATGTGACCCACTTGAACGCATCGAAAACATGCTCCTGCCACTTTCCTACACTCTCCGACGTGGTTCTTGTTGCAATGAGGGCAAACTCCTATACCCTGCTGAACTACTGGATTCTGAGGTAGAAGTCTCTGAAAATTTCCAACTGGTCCTCTCTTCGGAATCTTGACCCAACGTCCGGGTCTTCCACCAACTCTCACATCATCTCTTGGCCTCTTGCCGCTATCAGACCCTCCAGCACTAGCTGCTCTTGCCGCTACTCTGCGGAAATCGCTCTCAACCCGAAAACATACATCCAACATGTCCTCGTAGGTTTTCATTCCTGCATTCACTATTGCCGACTGCATCCTCGAGTCCAAACCCCTCTCGAACTTCGTCATCTTAAGGCGATTATCAGACATAATCGCCGGGGCAAACTTTCCCAAAGCGTGGAAACAATCAGCATATTCTGATACGGTCATCCGACCCTGCTCAAGTCGGTCGAATGCCCTAATCTTTTCCAGTATAGCCGTCTCTAGCACATAATACTTCAGGAACACACCACAGAACTGCGCCCACGAGATAGGTGGGGTCATTCTCAACACCATTCCGTCCCACCATTCACCAGCCTTGCCACTTAGAAGGGGTGTGGCCACATCAACCTTTATCTCCTCCGGTACTTGCACTAGCCGAAAACATTTCTCTACCTCAGCCAACTAGTGCTGAACTTCCTCAGGATCCGTACATCCTCCAAACTCCAGCACCCTCATATTTCACATCTCTCCATAAAAGAACCTGATGTTATGCTGGGGCGGTGGAGGAGATGGAGGCTGATGTTGTGAGCAAACCCTTGTGCGATCACCGTTAGCGCATCAGTGAGCACCTGGGGTAAAACAACTTGTGGTGGCTGGTTCTCCTGTCCATTGCCAGAGTTTCCTGTGTTATCTCTTCTTGGAGGCATTTTTCTCTGAAAGGTTAACGTTCCATTAGCATTCACTAGATACAAGATGTTACTGAAAGCTTGAATGAGTAAGGACAGGTAGGGTATGTAATAAAACTATTAATTCGAAATTATATGCTAAACGCGCTCGCACACACCCAACCCAGATCAGACTTCAACTCTAGAGAAATCAGTACTTACAACTAAGGATCAACCTTAAGGAAGAATCATATCTTAAATGTCTAAAGATCATGAACCTAAGTTTCCGAGATAGATCTGAAGTCTGGTCTCTAATACCACCTGTAGCGCCCTGGCCCGAAACTGTCCTTGGAACCAGTGCACCCGCCGTAGTCTACTATGAGAACTACGAAGCGTCAAAGCAGATCAAGCGTACATCATCCATGACGTAAGATAAATCAGCGGAAACGTTGTTAAATTTAAAACTTCACCATCAATAATGTAACTAGAAAGTACATCAGAATTAAAAGGTATTTGTTTATCTAGCTAACATAAGTTCCAGAACAACATAATAACATTGAGTTTCCAAACTTAAAGAGAGTAGTCAAGCATCTATCTATTTCCATGCCCGTCATCCCATTGAGCCCACTCGCCATCGTCTTCGATAAATATCATCTCATATTCCGGCTCACCTGAAAAGGAATACAGTATATATTCTTAGCGAAAATGTCGCCAGCAAGTAACCCGTCTATACACCTTACGGGATCACACACGACGAGTCACCTGTGTATAAATCATTGCCCAAAATAAGGTGCTCGGGTTAGCAAGTAGCATCTTTATAAGAATTCCTCAAAACAGATAAAACACATAAATGACATGCGGATACGAGAACAAACATGTATTAAACAACGTATCACATAAATAAGACATAGACTAACCACATTCCTTGCATGTCAAGTCTCATGCTTTGTGTATCATGATGCATGTATTTCTTTCAAACCACACACAACACCCATGCATATGTCTTCTTTCATAAACATGTCATGCGTGTCATTTCACAAAGCATTTCGTAACTCTTCTTATCATATTCTTCGCGTAGCAGAACTTTATACCCTGTGGGTGATCAGTCCACAGCAAACAGAACTTTATACCCCGTGCTGAAAGGTCCACGACCCCATAACATATAACTTTATACCCCGTGCTGAAAGGTCAACGGCCCCATTACATACATCATATATCCATGCTGATAGGTCCACGGCCCGATAAAATACTTTAGTTTCCGTGATGATAGGTCCACGGCCCCATAACATATTTTATACCCTGCTGTTGATTCACAGGTCACGCTTTTATACCCTGCTTTCGCAGGCGTGACTTTTATACCCTGCGATCAACCAGCAGCCATTTTGCCTTTCGAAAACTTTAAACTTCTCTTGTACACACATGTTCTTTCACAAAGCAATTCTCAAATCAAATGCAAGTGCCCATGTCATGATGCAGGATGCACATGTAACTTCGTATCAAACATGTAATGCGCACACACAAACATCTTACATATCAAGTATACGGTCTTACACCTCAAACACTCCATGTTCGTATCTTTCCAAGTCCGTTCCTCTCACTAATTCACTTGGGATTCAATCTTACTCTTACTTAGTCGAACTTACCATCTATACCTCAATTACACCTTAAATACCCTTGCATTTCATGTTCAAAACAAGTGTATTAAGTTACTACACATAAACAGTGCGCCTAAAGGGTCAAAAAGACTTCCAGTATACTTCGAACGCTACTTGGAGCGCCTAATGTGGACATGGAGCGCCTATACTAGGCGTTCAAAGTGTTCGGGGATGTGCCGTATACATCGGACGCCTACATGAAGCGCCTAATGTGACATTGAGCGCCTAATGTAGGTGTTCGAAGTGTACGGGGATACTCTGGGACACATTGAACGCCTACATTAGGCGCCTAATGTGACTTGAAGCGCCTAATGTAGGTGTTCGAAGTGTTCTAACGGTTCTAAAATGCAGTTTTTCTACAGTAACTTTCTCCCATCTCCTTCCTCCTTCAACCCTTTCATGTTAAACCTCTCAAGATCCATCTTACCATCTAGATTCATCATACTTAACACACATCTAACATGAATTGATGCTTAGTTATGTCTAATAATATCCACTCTTAACCTTCTATCATTCACAACCTTCAAAAGATACCATCAACATTCCCAACACAACAAGTCTATAACAAAGCTATCATTCATCCTTAAATTCCCTGCACTTACTCTCAAACATCTAGGTGTAGACAACCAACACAAGAATAGAACAAGACAATAAACACATCAAGAATACACTTTCATGGGCATGATTGACAAACAACAAAGCACCACATAACTATTTTCCGAAATATGGCCCAAAGAACAAGACTTTACGCAACTAGCAACAACAATTACATATAGTAAAGCATTTAACATAGACAAGTCAAGATTACTAATGTGTGATCCAAGTTTTCTCTTTGTAAGAACATAGGGCCTCAAGTAACAAAATTAGCGTAAAACGCATAGAAAGATTACTTGCCTTTGTTTCTTGTTAAGCTTATGGATTTACTGCAGAATTTCGGTAAGGATTACACCTAGGTTGACCACAAGTTCCTCCTTCTCTTCTTCCTCCTTTCTCTCTTTTCCTCTCTTCAGCCGATTTTTCCCCTTTCTCTTTGGTGTTTGGAACCGCCAATTGAAGTGTGTGTGGGGAGTTATGCTCCCTTGTGTAACTCCCCCTTCATTTAAGTGGGTTGAGGGGTATTTTAGGTAGTTTACCCTAATTTCTTAATTCTCACTTTTAACCCTTTATTTTCTTTTCCTATATTTTATTTCACTCAGCTTCCTAATCTATACAAGTAAGTAAATTGTGTCTAAGGTTCATTTTTAAATATTGAGAGTCGTGCTAAAAAGTCACGGGGTATGACAATAGGGGAGTGGGGAGGGGATCATGGGGTGGTAGTTATTAGGTTTTATTTGATTTTTTTAGCTTTCGGTTACAACATTCTACCCCCTTATAAAAAGTTTCGTCCTCGAAACTTGCGTATTGCATAGTCAACATTTGGTTTAGTTCTGCTTGATCTATTCACCTAGATAGTGATCAAACTCAATATTCCTTGCGTTTTCCAACATGCTAACTACTTCACTTCTTTATCACAGGCTAAGATCTCAAAATCATTCCTTACACACTAACAAGGCAATTTCTGATCCATTGCCCTTTCGCTTACTAAAATCACTACATAATCTATCTATGATTTTCAAATCAACCTTAAGGGTATTGTCATTATACTAAAGGTTCTACAACACAATCATCGATCTACAACTTACTTTTATCTGCTGTCATCAGCAGCTCTCTAAAATTAGTTCTTAGATGTACTACAATCTTTAACTTATTTCTCTATAATGACAACTTATAAACATCCATTTATACCATTTTATGTGTATCGTTCAACTTATTGTAGTCTACATTCCGAATTCTTAACTTGTCATATATGATTCATCTCCTAGTCATATGTCCAAAATAAGCACATGTCTAGAATATCCATCAAGTCCTCCGATTTGTCACTCATTACACTTCATAGGTATAGAAAAAGTCTCAAAATCAATTTCTATGTACTTAAGAGCTAGTTTTATGATCATATCCTTACTTTTCTCAGATATATCATCAACCACCTACTATACGAAGTATGTGCATGGACATATTTCCTTCAATATAAAGTCTTTAACGTAACTATAGTTCTAACTATTTGAAATAATATACATTCTAATTTCTTTAAACACAAGACCCACGGCATCAGTCTCAAATGACCATTCGTAAAATAATAGTACAACTTACTTTACAAAATTATTTTAATGAAATTGTATTAAAACAATTGAAACACAACAATCGCAAAGTTTTTTTTAAACAAAACGGTTTGAGCAAGGTGTCTTTTCCTTTCCAAAGAAATACAAATTCCGAAAGCTATGTTTTGTTTTGCAAAATGAAACAATTGAAAACTCCACAATTATAAAGTTTCATAAAATAATTTGGATAAGGTATTTCTCTTCTTCAAAACGAAAAGTATATGCATTTTGAAACTATTTCCGCTTTACAAAATTAAATATCTTCATCGTAAGCAGATAAATCTATTCAAAGCATTTAATGATACATTACTTGCAATGTCGATAGTTGACAAATAAATTTATTTTAGCAAAAAATCAATATGGCTAAACGAAAATTTGAGAAATATAAGAAATATATAAACACATTATTCTTTGAAAACATAGATATTTTAAAATTATATCTATCATACAGAGTTGCCAGAGTAGTTGAAATTTCATTATGTTGATATACAAATTCGGAGGGGAATATAGCTTTGTAAAGGAATATACTAAAAATTGGAAGTAGTTGAAATGTTTAGCAGCAAAGATCTTAGAAAAAAACCTTTGGAGTATAAAATATATCTTGGTGTACGTGCTTGTACGAAAACGTTTAACTACTTAATAAATAATAGTTCAATACTTCATATAATTTTTCTAAATCACCCTTAATGTTAGTGAGAAATCCACATATGTACCATTTCTTATAAATATTTCACTTAATTTGTCCAGTCCTAGTATGACACACTAATTATTAATCGACTTAGGAAATTCTAATTCACCATGCTTCCGCTGCACCACACTAATCCAGTGTACCTCGTTACTTAGTTATTTGAATCACTAATTTTATTCTAGTTCATATGAAAACAACCATTCCTTGTTCATCCCCGCTCTATTTTAGTTCAAGCCCACTAAATTCAAGGCAGGTAATTCGACGTTTCTATACATCAACACTTAACTAGAAGTTTGTAAAGATCCATTATTCTCATGTACTTGTTATAGCTGATTCACACCTTTTGCTAGCGATCAATATCTCTAATGAGGCTAATACTAATACATACGTCTTACTTAATAACTCTAAATTTCAACATCTTAACTTTAGACTATAAATTCCTTCGTAAGATTCTCTTACTAAACGCCCTTGATTATAATGCTTATAAATCGGTACTTAGTTTCTATCATTTCTCTATAAATCATTTTTAGTATCTATCATACTATAATAATTCATTTCTTAGTAGCTATTGTCTCAACTTAGACTTTAGCCTTCTCTGATGCTACCGTCCAAGTAGAGTATGGACCTGCTTTACTTTACCCTAATGGTACTAGGTCCCATGCTGTTGTTGCGGTGAACCAATCCGAGTTACTGCTTGACCTATTAATATGTTACTAGCGTTTATGGTAGGGTGTTATTTTTAAAATTTTAATCCGTTCAAATTAATTATATAGTATTCAACTAGGGTTACTAAGATCACGGCTTAAAGAGTTATGATCGACTTAGATAAGGTATAATTGTATGGACATTCTAGGTGTTCGGTTTTGTAACTGATCGTTTCCTTAAGTCTAAGGTCTTAACTTACTTTTAGGATTGTTCTTAATATCATCATTCCCTAAATCCAATATCATGTCTTTTTCTAAATTCGTGCTTAATGTATAATCAACGCTTATGACTACCTTCAGTAATAATGTTCAGGGTCATTCTCTTAATCGGAATCGTTACTTAAGTTTAAGGTTGTAACTTAGAATCAGGATCATCGCTTATATTTCAAATCATCACTTATGCCTAAGGTTGCGACTTAAAATCGTAACTTAATTTCTAATATCATAGTCCAAATCTACATTTCCGCCATGGATCTAGAATCAATCTTTGAGGATCATACTCTTGGCATGTAATACCTCTTGAACTCATTTCGAAATTAGATCCAAGTGGTCGGCGGTATCAGTTGTGCTGTGCCACCACTCCTCCGCATCTCCTTGTCAAAGAATCCCCTATTCGAGTGTGGTGGTGGAGGCGGTACCAGCTAGTTCAATAGCTGGTGTTACTGTGCTATGGTATTGGTCATGGTAACTATGGCATCTTCAAGTGTTTGGGGATAATTCCATAATTCTGGCAATTCTCGCCATCATTTCCTCTATTACCGGCTTGTTCACTTCTTTCTGGCATTTTTATTGAATTTAAAACAATCGAAAATATATTTGTTTGAATGCAGGCTAAGTTAGGGGGTATTTTGGGAATTTCTAACAACTTAGGGGGTTGCGTGAAATGGTTCAAGGGTAGATTGGAAAATTCCGTTGTTTACGAAACTCATGCTAAAAGTTAAGGGCAGAATACTACTTACGTAAGGAAACGATCGCTCATCCTCGTACCCCTTACCCCAATCATAACTTAGGTCTAAGATCATCACTTAACCCTATTTTGGTGCTTAAGGGAAAAATCGTCATTTTAGAAAAAAATCGTAGCTTATGTCTAATTGATCTAGTTAATCCTGCGTTTCTGAGGCAGATCTGGAGCCTTGGTTCTGATACCACCTGTAGCGCACCGCTCCCGAGCCCTAGCATCGGGAACAGTGCACCCACCGTAGCCTACTACGAGGACTAAAAAGCGTCGTTCAAACTTTTCTACACGTCAGAACTGACGTAGAAATTTTTCGCAGAAACGATAATTAAATAAATAAACGTCTTGATTAAATAAAATCCATCATAATAAAATCAAATACAAGGGTTGACGAAACATGCTAAGTCAAATATGAAATACTAAAATCAAAATAATAAACCTATGTGGAGGTCTATCTGACTATCCCAAGTAACAAGCTCCTGGTCAACAAGATCCCTTCTCGAGTCCAGCTCACTAGTCCCAGCTTGGGTAATCTGTCCCACCCTCGATAATTATATATACTCATAATCCTGCTCACCTGTGGAGGGGAGGTGGGGGTGAGTGATGGGAGTCACTCGTAGGTTACCCGTCTCTCCCGAAAAGGGATTGTCACATACTGAGTCGGGTAAATACATAAAGCACGTAAAGCATGAACAGATAAATAAATAAAGCATATAGAGCATAAATAAAGAAATAGCACATACCCGACCCGATTTGTATCCCAAAATATAGCACGGAAATAACTTAACAACAAGGTCATCAATAATTACAACAATAACCAATGCAATGCGCAACTTCATGATACATGCTCTTCTATCTCCGTGTCACGCGCAGTCATTTAATATCACACGCTATGCTCATTCTTTTCCATGATATGCTATGCATGTCCCGGGTCCTATTAGATGAAGGTAACTATTATTACCAACACCCATCACACGCCTCGTCAGGCCACACGTCCCGTAGGACCACACGGCTCATAGGCCAAATGCAATGCTCGTGCCATGAATGCTTTACACTTTCACACTTCCGTTTCTCCTATGTTGCATGCTCCGTTCTATGTTGCGTATTACCTATATTGCGTAATTACCCTATGTTGCGTGGGGTTCATTACTGTATTTTATCTTCTACCGTTATTTTATCTTTCAAGACTTTATTTTAGGTTTCTACACTTTATTTTATTTTTCCTAGGCTTTCAAGCACTTAAATCCTTTAATTAAATATTTTATCTTCCCCTACTATTTTTATTTTCTTTATCTTAATTTATTTAATGGGTTTCTAATCTTTTTTTACTTCTAAAACATTATTAGTTTAATTAAATTAATTAATTTTTTATATATTTATTTTATTAAGTCTCGACATTAATTATATAATATACTTGTTTTATTCAATCTCGGCACCCAGTTTAATTTTGATTATTTTTATTTATTTATTATTTTTATTATTAGTATTTTTAATTACTGTTTAACACATTTTAATATTAAATTAATTAATTACATATAATTTCTTCTTTTTTCGTCGCCTTCAGTTCTTTTTTTTCTCCGTTGCATTCAGTTCTTTTTTTTTCTTCTCTAATTTCTTAATTTCCTAATTGTTAAATAATTACTATTGTTATTTAATAATTATTAATTGTTTCTATTGTCATTAACATTTTTTTGTCAATACATTAACATCACAGCTGGCCCTTAACTCTGGCCCTGTATTTTATATATCCTGCGATTTGGGCCTGTTTTCATTTCAACTGGCCCGACCTGCTGGCCTCTGGCCTGTTTCGCTGCCACATTTTTTTTTGTTTCAGTTCACTTTTGGGCCATCCAATCCTGGCATGCTGTATTAATGGAGTCGGCCTGCCTGGCTGGCTTGCTAACCGATGGCAGGCCAACAGCCCTTCTGTTTATTTTTTTTTACATTTCTTTATTACTTTTCTTTATTTATATAAATCCTAATTTCCTTTAAAAATCCATAACTTTTTCATTTTAACTAAGATTTACCCCAAACCAGTTTCATTGGACTTTATTTAACGCCCCAGACGTTTTTCCAGTGACACGCCGGCGCGTGAATAGTATGTGCTGCTCAGGGACGCGCGTGGGTCGCGGCACGTGTGCTACACGCGATGCCTCCGGACGCGTTTTTCAACGAATCGAACCCATTCCAACCTATTTCCGTGCTATGTGATCTATATCTAAGGCCAAACACGTAATTTCCGTACCAAAACATAAAGAATTCATAATAAACATATAAAGATAAACATACAGTGATAATCAAATATTCCCAATACAGAATGCGAGGGAATCCAAAGCAATCCGACAGAGAGAAGGGTAACCTACCTTGTAGTCGAAGAGTCATCTATACACAGTGGTTGGTTTTTGGTGTGGGTTGACTGCTTCCCTTCTTTTCTCTCTTTTTCCCTTTCTCTCTCTCCCCCTATTCTCACGTTCTGCGCCTTCTCTGTTTTTTTACTTTATGCGTTGCAGCCAAATGGCTGCTGAAGAAAGGTAGTGGGCAATTTATTTTAGAAGGGCAACGAAAATTTTGGGGTTAATGGAGGGATATGGGGGAGTGGGGAGGGGATAATGGGGTGGTAGTTATTAGGTTCTATTTGATTTTCTTTTAGCTTTTGGTTACAACACATATTTTGTATATTAGGCTGTTGATGTTATGTCAAAGGAGTAAGGATACGATTACAAAGTTAGTTCATAAGTATATAAGAATTGAATTCCGAAGACTTGGCTGTAAGTCATAGAAGTGTAATGATTAACATGTTGGAGTACTTGATGGATATTTGGTTTCGTTATTTATCTAGGAGATGAATCATATATGATGAGTTTAAGAATTCAATTGTACAATAAAATTTTATAAGTGGAATGATATACGTTAAATGGTATAAGTGGAATTGAGGGCTTAACAACCTAAAACTATGGTTGATATGATGATATTCGTGACGTATACTAGGTGAATGAATTAAGTAGAACTATACTAAGTTGTCAATTACCTAATACGCAAGTTTCAAAGACGAAACTTATTGTAAGGGAGGAGGTCTGTTACGTCCATACCCTTGAGGGTAAAAGAAAAATAAACAGAAAAAAATATTATAAGGATAGATATTGGCAACTTTATGCACATAATTTGGAATAGGAAATAGTATCTAATGTTATGGGATAGAGATAGGAAACATGCAAGATAGAGATGGAGGTTAAAAGAGTTACCTTTAATAAAACATCCTAAACCTATTAGAAGTTACCTAAACCTAAAATACCTACCTATATATACCTATACCAAAAAAAAAAAAAGAAACCTCATTAGTTTTCTTCCCCCCCACAGCGGCTCTCAC
>AP025049.1:8447048-8480902 GCA_036186865.1 Eustoma russellianum
AAAAAAAAAAAAAAAAAAAAAAGAGCCCAGCACAAGATTGGAGGGGCAAAAGATGTTCCCTACAGTTAACTACATATATACATATATATACATTATAGCTACATATAATTAAACCCTACCCATCCCAAATTTCTATCCCTAGCCGGCCATCATCCTCACTCACACCAAGCATAAATTTGGCCAGCCTTTGAAGGGGAACGAAAAGAAGAAATATTCCGTCGAACAAAGTCCTAATTCGATATCATTATAGTAATTACGAATTATGCAAGTACACTTTCTGTACTTATTATGAATTTGCAAAATTCATATCATTATTTTCGTATCAAAATATGAATCATACATAAATAAATTTGAATGCATAGATGAATGTATATACATGTTTGTATGTGGCAAAATATATGTGTATATGTAAATATAAGTGTGTGTCCCGTGGTATATGTGAAAGTGGTGTGATGTTGTGAGTTACGGGGGTTCTGGGAGCACTGACCACAAGAGATTTCAAAAAAGGAATAAAGATTTTGCAAATTGTTATATGAATATAATATATATGTCATGTATGTTTTATACTTAAAAAAACACTTAAATATGTACCGCACCAAATATCTTGTGCATGTACAATTTCATCTAAGGCATTAGGTAAATCTTTGACCCATTAATTCAGTGCGTTTTTATGTTTGTGTATTTTGTATTTCTTGACTGACATTTTGCAAATATCTAAATATTCCAACTTTATAATTGGTCGAATCAGGTATCAGAAATCATATTTTTTTAAGGATATATATTCCATCTAAGTTTTGCTAACATTTTCCTACCATTCGTTGTGATTGACAGATAAACATGTTTAACTAAGGAATGTAAAAAGTAATATTCATAAAATAGTAAAAAGATGATTTTTTCCGGATATATAACTTCATAAACAATAAAACCACCTAGCTTATAGAACTATCTATATAGCATGAATGGTGTGTATCAAGTGTGATATTTCATGTTGAAATCCTACAAATGCAAGTTAAGATGAAGATACTACATCAAGTACACTGTTATAAGTGTTCGATCTCCGCATACTTTTAGTCTAGCAAATTTGTATATTGCAACTCTTAAAAGATTGGAATTATTTTGTATTTGAGGGTGCTGGGGTGAGAGGTGAAGTGAGTTGAGTAGTGAGACGGGGAGAAAAATGGATCGAGGGAGGTACGTGTACGTATATACGTATATATGCACATGTATAGACGTGATCATATACATGGGTATGCATACACGGCTGAGATGGAGTTGTATTTGATATTTTGGACTTTTGGTCTATTTGGATTATTTGTTTGGAATTATGTGTTATTTGAAGGGCATTTTGGTAATTTTGGAAAAAATAATATTTTGGCCCATTTAGATAATTTGGACTAACTTTGGTTCTTGAAAGTGATTTTGAAAAGTTGCATGTGCATATTTTTGAAAATTCACCCCTACATTTGAAATATATTGTTAAGCCGGGTTGGTTCCAGACAAACAAAGCGTCCAGACGTAACTGCCTGGAATGTTCAAGGAGCACAAACATATTGGCAGCCATTAGGGCGCCATAGACGTAACTACTTAGAATGTTCAGGGAGTCTATGGCATATTTACTATTGGGGGATCGATTCGTAAGTCTTACGGTATAAGTCATTTGTAGGGAAAGTGCTATAGGCATTGCATTATTTTGGACCGTTTTAGCCGGATTTCGTATATTTGGGATTTTGGACATTTTGATATTTGGATTTGGACCGAGTTGTACTCGGATTTGGATTTTGGACATTGGACCGGCTAAATCAAATTTCAAAACTTTGGACTTTTGGGACTTGGAATATTTTGAACTTGGAATTTTGGGTCTTTGACTTTGGACACTTTGGCATTGCATGTTTGGAAAATTGCATCATCGATTTTGATTTGGACTAACCCTAATTGGACTTTGTTATGTGTTTTGTTGGGTCTATTTACTCAATTTGATTTTGGATGTTAGGGGCAGAACCATAAATGTACTTGCGAAGAGAAGCATGTAATTATTTTATATTGACACTTATTTTTATCACACTTGCTTCTCCGTTTATGATCTCATGGTAAGTACAGTGAGGCTACTTACTGGGCGACTTATCACTTATACCACACTCTCTCTATTTTTTTCCAGATGATGACGGCTATGAGTTAGTATACCCGAGGATGATCAAGAGTGGAGATATTGAGGTCGATGATATTCCGATGACACTTTCGAAGACTTAGTCGAGACAATTATTTGCGTTACTCTAGGTTCATGTAATTTTGAAGATTTAGTATCTATCCACGTTTGACCATTTTATCGGGTTTAGATTTGCCTAGACATTGATGTCAATGATAATGATTGCTTCGAGGATTTTTATTTATGATTTCTGCTGACGTATGAACGTTTTGTCTTTGACGCCTTGTATTTTTCTTAGCGAAATACGACAGGTGAATCGTTTCGAGTACTACGACTGTAGCGTCCCGTCCCGAACCCTAGGGTCAGAACCGGTACGCCCGCCGTATTCCACTAAGGGATATACAAGGCATCTGCACGAATCCCTGCACCTATCAAAACGACAGAGTATTCGATTGCGGAAATAAAATAAATCAACTTAAAACCCTAAATCAAAAGTAAAATCCATAAACCATAAATAGTCAACATCAAGTCAAAATCTCCTTAACGACATCGTAAGATGCGTAAATGAAATCCCTAAGCTAAGTCCTCAAACGAAATAATAATAAAATAAACTTCTCTATTTCTCGATCTTCAATCTCCAATCAGTCTCTACGAGTCCCAATGAGCCCACTCGGAATCCTCTCCAACCCATATGTAGTCGTACCCTGAATCATCTGCAATAAAACATAATGAATGGTGTGAGCGATAAAAACGTCACTCAGTAGGTACCCTGCCTGCATCGGCCCTGTGAGATCATACATGCTAGAACAGTACTGAAATACATATAAGTACGGTAATTCGAAAATAGACTGTCTACGTTTTCACAAATACGTATAACGGTCATAACTTCTTAAAACAATCAAAATACATAATCTTGCGAAATGAGCCTGAAATGTAATGTCACATACGTGATGCATGATAAACCTACATTCTCGGAAACATTCATCTTATCGTGCAATGCATGACTCCGGGACCTAACAGAATAGAACGGAACAGAACCAAATATATATGCGACTTAGGTCTCGCATACCCTAACAGAACAGATATGTAACTTAGGTCTCGCATACCCTAACAGAACAAAACAGATATGCGACTTAGGTCTCGCATACCTTAACAGAACAAAACAGATATGCGACTTAGGTCTCGCATACCCTAACAAAACGGAACAGATATGGGACTTAGGTCTCGCATACCCTAACAGAACAAATATGTGACTTAGGTCTCGCATACCCTAACGGAACAGATATGCGACTTAGGTCTCGCATATCTTAATGCAATGTCGTAATACATGAATACACAGAAATCACATACGCGGACTTTCCTTTATTTTTCCTTTTCCTTTTTCCTTTTCTTTCATTTTCCGTTTCTTTTTCTTTTTCTTTTTCCTTTTTTCCTTTTCTATATTTCCTTTTTCACTCTCAGTTTGCCCTCCCCCTCCCGTAACTTCCTTCCCCTCCCCTCGGATCCTTTCTAAATTTCCCCTTCCCCTCAGAATTTCCATCATCGACAGGCTCCCCCCCAGCGCCCCCACCCTCACACCTCAGCCGCCCCCTCCCTCAGCCCCCTCCCCCACAACCGCAACCCCCTTCAGCCGCCCCCTCCTCCAGCCGCCCCCTCAGCCCCACTCCCTCAATCCGGCCCAGAACGGCAGCACGTGGCCATAGCCTACCACCACTGGCCACGCGCCGCCATCACCAACACCTCCAAATCGGTTCTTCGTCACACACACATAAAAAATACAATCTTTTTCAAGTTCATCATACGAAAATAGCATCTTTCATATATATACATATACGATCATATATATGGATATACAATTCATTACATACACATATAATCTAATAATCAATCATCTATACAATCACAAATACTGATGCATGATCTCGTTTTCATATGAACGTTAAAGATTATAGTTTTACATTCAAATGATGTGAAGGGGGCACCTACCTGAATATTGGTACGCGTTCTAAGAGTTGATCGGGGTTGATGGTGCTCCTCCCCAAAACTGGCGGCTTGAAGCTCTTGGAGAAGCAAGAAGAGAATCGTTCTTTTTTTATTCTATAAAGGGGCAGCCAAATTGTTATGTGGGGAGGGAGAGGGGTTCACGAGATTAAATAGAAATTTGATTAGGGTTTAGGGAAAATTTCCTAATCAAATCAGGTTTAGTAATTAATAAGCCTTAATGACTCTTTTGCCCTTCATTAAAAAAAAATGGGATATAACATTCTCCCCCCTTACAAAAAGTTTCGTCCTCGAAACTTGTGTGTTACATAATCGGTAACTTAGTATAGTCCTACATAATTCATTTACCTAGATAATGACCGAACTTAGTATCCCTTGCGTAATCCGATATGTTGCCCATTTCACTTCTTCAATACAGGACTAAGTCCTCAAATCATTCAGTGTGTACATATACAACGTAATCTATAAATCCATTATCCTCCGCCTGATAGATCGTAACCAATTCTTTCTATAGTTCTCGAATCAACCTTAAGGGTATCGTCATTATACTGGCTTCATGACTTAATCGTTAGTCTATATCATACTTATATTTGCTATCATGAGCAACCCTCTAAAATCAGTTCTTATGTGTAGTACAATCTTTAACTTAACGCATTGTTCACAAGACTCATCCCTGAAGCTATATGTATTTTTCAGAATACGTTATACTCTAGTACGATTTAATTTAGTCGTCACTATCATCCCACAAGATGATCTAGACCTTATAGGGTTCAATCCTTACTTAATTCTCTATAATTAGTGCTTACAAACTTCCACTTATACTACTTGACATGTATCATTCAACTTTTGCAATCAACAATACCGGATCCTTAAACTTATCACATATGATTCGTCGCCTAGATAATTAACCATAGTAACATCCTTTGTGTATGCCAATATGGTAATTGTTACCCTTCCTTAACACAACCAAGTCTTCAAAATCAGTTCTTATATACTTACGAACTAGATTTATGATCATGCTCTTAATTTCTCTGAGATATCATCAGCAGCCTAGTATACGAAATATGTATATGGACATGTCTTTCTTCAAGTTAAAAGAAAAGTAGCTTACGTAGCTATAATTTTGAATATGGCTTTAACTATTTAAAATACTGAACCTTCTAATTTTTGCAAACGCAAAACTCAAAGTATCATAGATTTGTTTTCGCAACGCGATATGTCAAATGAGCATTTTAAAAGCGATGATATAACTTTTTCGCAAGGCATTTTGATAAGATTGCGTCAAAACAATTGAAAACTTAATAATGTAAGATTTTTTATGAAACGATTTGAATACGATACCTTCCATTTTCAAAACAGGTATATATGTTGAAAACTACTTTTTTTTCTTTTTTTTGCCTTCACAAAAGTTAAGTAAGTTTATCGCAAGGAGGTAAATAACCTCAAAAACATTTAAACGGTCAAACTGCTTGCGATATCGATAGTCGTCAAATTAAATTAATTTTGACAAAAAATTGATGTAACAAAAACGGAAATTTGAAATATTCTGTAAGAAATATATGTATAACCACATCGTTTTTGTAAGAACATCATTATTTTTAAAAGTTTTTTTCTTTTCAAGGTCGTCAAAAGAATTGAAATTTTTATTATGCTGATTTACAAGTACGGAAACAAAAATTAGCCTCGTAAAGTTTAGTAGACTATCTAAAGAAATGTGACTTAATAAGGCATTTTCGAAAATAAAATGTCCTTTGAAGTCCCTGTAAAGTATAGGTATAACTCGGTGTACATGCTTATATAAAATATTTATCTGCTAGAGAAATAATAATCCAATATTTTGTATAATTTCTATAATCCATCCTTATTTTCAAAAGAACAATCCGTCTATGTATCGTTACATATAAGTCTAACCTTCGCATACTATGATAAAATCCTTATCTTAAATTGTCCAATCCTAGCATGGCACACTAAATATTTATCAACTTACGGTGTTCTAATTCACCATGCTTCCATGTGCCATACTGATCCACTGTATTTCTTTATTTGGTTATTTCAACCGCTAATTATCCTAGTTAAATCTCACCTGAACAAGCAACCACTGCTGGTTCATGCTTACTCTATTTCAATTCAGGCCTACTAGATTCAACCCAAATGTTCCGATGTCAACACTTAACCCACAATTTTGCAATGATATAGTTTTCAAAGGCACATACTATAATCAATTCTTGCATGCCGCTATTGTTCAATACCTCTAATAATACTAATATCGTCGACCTATTTTGATTACCCTACATTCAACATCTTAACCTTAGGCTATAAATTCCTTTGTACAATATCCTTAACTAAACTCTACTGATTATATCGCTAATCGTTATTTAGTTTCTATCATCATACTATAAGTCATCTCTTAGTATTTATCCTACTACTATAATTCATTTCTTAGTAGCTATGGTCCCAACTTAGACCTAAGCCTGCTCTGATGTTACTGTCCAAGTAGGGATATGGACTCGCTTTACTTTACCCTAATGGTACTGAGTACAATGTTGCAGTTATTGTAAGGCAGGCTGAGTCACTGTCTGACCCATTAATATGTCAACTAACGTTTGTAGTAGGGTATTCTGGTTAACATTGCAATTCATTCAAATCAATTATATAGTATTCAACTAGGATTACTAAGATCACATCTTAGAGAGTTATGATCAACCTTGGATAAGGGAGATTTGTATGGGATATCCTAGGTATACATGTTTCAAAAATGATCGACTTCTTAAGTTTAGGATCATAACTTATGTCTAGGATTGTTCTTAGCATCATCATTTCTTAAGTCTAAGATCACGTCTTATTTCCAAATCGTAATTAGTACATAGTCCACACTTATTACTAAATCAGTACTTATGTCTAAAGTCAACTCTTAATCGAGATCATTACTTATGTCTAAGATCGTGACTTATGTTCAGGATCATCGCTTATAACTGAGATCAGTACCTGTGTTCATGATCATTGCTTATGTTCAAATCATCACTTATATCTAAGATTGTGACTTAGGGACAAAATCGTAACTTATTTTCTAATATCATTGCTTAATTCTACATTTCCGCCATGGATCTAGAGCCATACTCTGAAGATCGTACTGTCGGCACGTAATACCTCTTGAACTCATTCTGAAATTAGATCCAAGTGATCGACAGTGTCAGTTGTGCTGCATCACCATTCCTCCGCATCCACTTGTAGAAGAATCTCAAGTCCAAGTGTGGTGGTGGTGGAGCCTGTGGCTGCTGGTGTGGTTGTGCCACAGCTTGGGCCATGACCAGTAGTCCGTCGGTCAGGGCTTGGGAAGCACGACCTGCGGTGGAGCCTCATTCTCAGAGTGGTTCCCATTGTCGTTCCTACCGTTCTCTTCTCAGCAGCATGTTTGCTACGACAAGGAAAATTTCAGTTTTTTTGTCAAGGGCATTTCAGAAAATATATAAACTTCAGAAACATAAAACAGTCAAATACAGACAAATAAAAAACAAAAATAAAAACCAACCGTGTCCCCAACCCGATCATCATTTAGTCTAAATCAAAGTTTTTCTAAGGTCAAACTTAATCTCAGATCATAGCTTACGTCTAGAATCAAACTTACTCTTAGATCACAGCTTATGTCTAGAATCAAACTTAGTCTAAGATCAAACTTACATCCATAGTCAGAACTTAAATCTAGAGTCATCTCTTACGTCTAAGATCATTTCTTAATTCTATGTTTTCCGCAGTAGATCTAGAGCCTCGGGCTCTGATACCACTTGTAGCGCCCCATCCCAAACCCTAGGGTTAGAACCGGTATGCCCACCTTATTCCACTAAGGGATATACATAGCGTCTGTACGAATCCCTGCACTTATCAAAACGACAGATATTCGATTGCGGAAACAAAATAAATCAACTCAACACCCTGAATCAAAAGTAAAATCCATAAACCATAAATAGTCAACATCAAGTCAAAATCCCCTAAACAACATTGTAAGATGCGTAAATGAAATCCCTAAGCTAAGTCCTCAAACGAAATAATAATAAAATAAACTTCTCTATTCCTCGATCGTCAATCTCCAATCAGTCTCTACGAGTCCCAATGAGCCCACTCAGAATCCTCTCCAACCATATCAAGTCGTACCCTGAATCGTCTGCAATAAAACATAACGAACAGTGTGAGTGACAAAAACGTCACTCAGTAGGTACCCTGCCTGCATCGGCCCTGTGAGATCATACATGTTAGGACAGTAGTGAACTACATATAAGTACAGTAATTCGAAAATAGACGTACACGCTTTCACAAGTACGTATAACGGTCATAACTTCTTAAAACAATCAAAATACATAATCATGCGAAATGAGCCTGAAATGCAATGTCACATACATGATGCATGATAAACCTACATTCTCGGAAACATTCATCTTATCGTGCAATGCATGACTCCGGGACCTAACAGAACGGAACGGAACATGACAGAACAGATATGCGACTTAGGTCTCGCATACCCTAACAGAACAGATATGCGACTTAGGTCTCGCATACCTAAATAGAACAGAACAGATATACGACTTAAGTCTCGCATACCCTAACAGAACAGAACAGATATGCGACTTAGGTCTCGCATACCCTAACAGAATGGAACAGATACGCGACTTAGGTCTCGCATACCGTAACAGAACAAATATGCGACTTAGGTCTCGCATACCCTAACAGAACAGATATGCGACTTAGGTCTTGCATACTCTAACGGAACAGATATGCGACTTAGATCTCGCATACCTTAATGCAATGT
Organism: Eustoma russellianum; assembly: GCA_036186865.1. NCBI lineage: Eukaryota > Viridiplantae > Streptophyta > Magnoliopsida > Gentianales > Gentianaceae > Eustoma > Eustoma russellianum. Next base: position 8,455,994 of record AP025049.1, read on the forward strand.
CGTGATGCATGAATGCACATAAATCACATACGCGGACTTTCGTTTAATTTTTTTGTTTCCTTTTTTCCTTTTCTTTCATTTTTCCGTTTCTTTTTCTTTTTCTTTTTCCTTTTCTATTTTTCCTTTTTCACTCTCAGTTTACCCTCCCCTTCCCGTAACTTCCTTCCCCTCCCCTCCGATCCTTTCTAAATTTCCCATTCCCCTCAGAATTTCCATCATCGACAGGCTCCCCCAGCCCCCCTCTCCACTCAGCCCCCCACCCTCACACCTCAGCCTCCTCCTCCCCCACAACCGCAAACACCCTTCAACCGCCTCCTCCTCCAGCCACCCCCAGCCCCACTCCCTCAATCCGGTCTAGCACGGCAGAACGTGGACATAGCCTACCACCATCCGCCACGCACCGCCATCACCAACACCTCCAAACCGGTTCTTCGTCACACACAAAAAAAAAAAAATATTTTTCGAGTTCATCATACGAAAATAGCATCTTTCATATATATACATATACGATCATATATACGGACATACAATTCATCACATACACATATAATCTAATAATCAATCATCTATACAATCACAAATACTGATTCACGATCTTGTTTTCCTATGAACATTAAAGATTATAGTTTTACATTCAAATGATGTGAAGAAGACACCTACCTGATAATTGCTACGCGTTTGAAGAGTTGATCGGGGTTGGTGGTGCTCCTCCACAAAACTGGCGGCTTGAAGCTCTTGAAGATGCAAGAAGAGAATCGTTCTTTTTTATTCTATAAAGGGGCGGCCGAATTTTTACGTGGGGAGGGAGAGGAGTTCACGTGATTAAATAGAAATTTGATTAGGTTTCAGGGAAAATTTTCTAATCAAATTAGGTTTAGTAATTAATAGCCTTAATGACTCTTTTGCCCGAAAAATGGGATATAACAACGGCTCGGGAAGCATCGCTACAATTTCTTTCCTATTATCTCATGAAAATCTATCAAACCTAATGAGCTCCATCGCTGATTGTAGCTATTGAAGTTTGAGCGCTTCATCCGGTACCCTGATGTTTGAGTTTTTTATTTGTATGCATCTGCCCACAAACATATAAATAAATACACATACATACGTACTTACATACTTATATATATATGCAGATATAAATATACAAATATATCTATATAGACACACACATCCATACAAAAACACCCATACACACACATATATATATATATATGTGTGTATATTTTTGCCACTGCGAGTTACTTTTCGATATGGATTTCTCCACCTAGCAGTTTTAGGGGTTGGATTGGTCAGGGTGTACTTTCTTTTAAACATAATCCTCAAATGATTTCGATAACCACTTTGTGCAAATGGAGAAATCCTGCATTTCCGGAGGAGACTGCTGGACTCTCTGTAACATCTCTGTTATTTGGTGTCATTGAATGTGTTTTTCAAACGACCGATTTTTCTGTCGGTTTTACCGGGTTGTACTTCTTTGAGTCGAAAATTAATTGTGGCATTTCAGTTTCTCTAGAGCTGCTTCAGTTCAGTGAGACTTCTTCATGACAGTTTTGCTGATGTTTGCTCACCCATTTTGTGACTCCACATTTGAATTTGAGGTCGCTTCTTGTTTGAATATGGCTCCGGCGCGAGTACAATTTTTCTTTTTGTCATTATGGACAAAATTGATGTGCCAAATGGATTGACGTTTGGGGGAATGGCCTTTAATTTAACACTGGTCCGTAGGCATAAACTTCACTGAGTTCATGCTCCAGACGATGACATTGTGGTTATACTCTGCTCTTCTACAGTGTATTTTTTTTTATAAAAAACGATTTATTATTATGCAGCCTCACTTATGCTGGAGAAAAACCATATTACATAAGAGTTCATTCAAAAAAATAAATGAAATAGAAAGCTAATGAGTGTCGGCCTCCAATCATATATGATATGCCGCATTAAAACCTTGCCAAGTAAAATCACCCTTGTGGATAAAACCTTGGCGATGGAAAAAGCGTACATATTTATATGATTTGAGAGATGACCTGTAACTATGGAATGCCAAGAAAAATCTATCAATGGAAATCTTGTAGGCGTATCAAGCTGTGAACATCGTGAAGACGACTGCAGCAGAGTATAGCTGGGCGTAGTTGCGTTGGAGCCAAACCATTACAGCTCTAAACAAGATATACAAAGAAGCCTTAACAATATTGGGCGGAGATAAATGACTTGAAACAGAATTGTTGCAAACGTACCCATGCCACCCTGATTCAAAAAGAGCCAAGGCGGCTTCCAAGTGATGCATGGCCAAAAATTGAGTGTAGCAGAACAGTGCTTGCTATTTTGTACATGTAAATACTCCAGTGTCCAAGCGACCCAACGTGTGAATGTCAATCATAGAGAAAAGCATGAGGATAAACAAAAGTCGTATAGCAAAATAAGCATACAGAAAGGCTTAATGTTATATCGATTACGCACTCGCGTTGCCTGCGTATATTGACACAGGCAACCATAAGAATGAAACGCCAACACAATGTGAGACATCTTATAGGCGGAAAGTGGGAAGTTGCTGTAAATCCATGTGAATTGCCCCACGCACCTCACAAGGAAGCTCCTGTAAGCTGGCATAGCGGCGAACCCCTTGAGAATTATAACCATGTCGCGCTAAAAAGTGTGCTGCTGTGTTGGATTGTCGAGGACTATATTGCAATGTAACTTGACTGAGAGTCATGAAAACAGCGAGCTAGCAATTTCATCAGCTAAAGTTCACGTGATAACATCCCTATGCTGTAGAAGCGAAAGTATGGAGCTGCAGTCCGTCTCCACAATGATATGCGAATAAGCCGACGCATAGTAAATGAGCGAAAGTGACATCGCATGTAATTCAGCTCGTAATAGAGACAGCGGTGGAAGAGCAAAGCAGATAGCGGTGATCATTTGGCCACGGTCATCACTTAACACAGCACTACCTGCAGCTGATTTCTTGTCCACCGCAGCATCTATATTAAGTTTGACACGGCCAGTTGGGGGAAGTGCCCACTTTACCAGCCGAAACTTCTTGCGCCGTATTGATGGTGCTAAGTGTAAAGACTGAAGTTGTGGAACAGGGTGTGCAAATGTTTTGCCACTCATCGCAGCACACCATCTATAGATTGTCTTACGAACTTTTTCATATAAAGTCCTATAGTTGAATGTGTCATCCCCAAATCGAATGGCGGCATACAATTTCCATATTTCCCACGTAACAATAGATGGCACCACTGACTTGAACTGGCCAGACATAGCTGAGAGAGACGAGAGATGCCACCATCTGCGTAGGTATTGTTTGAGAGTTTCTTGTCTAGGGAAAGGACCAGAGAAGAGTATCGACACTTCAATCTATATTGGACGAATTTGAATGCAACCAAGAAATATATGATTTGTAGTATCAGAGGAGTGATGGCAAAAAAAACATTGCGTGGGATATATAGTTTGCCACAACGAAAGATTCTCCACCAACGGCAGCAATTTTGTCCAAAGACGCCAAAGGAATAAGCGCATACCCGGTTGTGTATTAGGCCACCATACACATAAAATGCTCTCTAGGTTTCTCCTTCAAGGTGGCGCTTTCCTTGAATCACGGCCGTGGATTCACCGCCGGTGGGGGGCTTCAGCCCTCATCGGAATTATGCAGCAGTCCTTCAGGGTTCTCCAATTTCCAGCAACTTTTTACCTCGTGACATGACACGATTCAAAGGAGTACCGCTATATCTTTCTCCACTGATGAAGAATTGGAATTATTATAGCGATTCCGGTTTGCGTTGGTCGGGTCTTTTTGAAGGGGACGGCCGGACATGGTTGCAATTCGCCGTGCTTTTGAGAGGATCGGCTTTTAAGGTACACATTCAATCACACTTCTGGACTCCTCCCATATTTTGAATATTTTTTATCCAAAAAAGGATTATCATCGGTGCTTTTACCGGCAAAATTGCACAATTCTTGGGTATTCAATGCGAATTTCCAAATGGAGTCCCTCATTTGATCCCAAAACTGAAATCCCAATTGTTCCGGTTTGGATTGCTCTTGAGCAATTTCCAGTCCATCTGTATGATTCGTGCGTGCTCTCTCTTATTGCCAGCATGCTGGGTAGATTGATTAAGATTGACTCTGCTACATCCAAATGCATTAGACCATCTGTTGCTCAATTGTGCGTTGAGTTAGACATCACGAAAGAGTTGCCCTCTCGGCTATACATTAAATGCGGGAGTAAAAAATTTTTCCAGCCTCTTGTGTATGAAAATCTCCCTTCTTATTGCCTCACTTGTCGGATTCTGGGACATCAAACGGGTGATTGTGATAAGGAGAAGGACAATACAAAGGATGCTAAGTAGAAACAGTCCCGGCGGCAGGTTTGAAAGGCAAAGGATCAAGGGCTGCGACAAGATCCAGTCAAGGGTGCGCCTGTAATAGATCATTCAGATTTGTTGGCATAGGAATCAGGAGGAAATCCATCTCATCAGTTGGTGGCCGACGCTGCAAAGCTCTCCAAAAATGTGGGTGATCTAGCTACAGGGGAGGTTGTGGTTTTGGATGTTGTCATGCATACGCCTAACTCTTTAGTGAACAATGGGCCACCTGAGAATTCGTTGGATGGAGATGCAGAAGATAATGTGACTGGAAATGTTAAGGCTATTAGCTCTATGGCACTTATTCATTCTGTGGACGGCAATGATTTGGTTGTGGAATAGCCTACACCAGTTGACCCTTCTATTTCTCTGATCTTTGCTAGGCTTGCAGCAAGCTTGGATCCAGTGGCCACAGTGGCACCACGCTTGGAACTTCAGGAGCAGGATAACTCCAATCCTGACTTAGAGGTTGCTTGCGATCTAGGCAAAGATGTATCGTTACAGCTGGGTGCAATTGCGCTGCGAATCGATTAGCCTAAATCGTCTTTGATTGATTTGACTACAGATGCAGAATCGTCATGCGTGGAACCAATTTCAATTTCACACGTATCAATCGTGCTAATGGTAGAATCTGAACAACAACCATTGATGCTTGGGGATTTTGTCATCTCCTATTTGCAGGATGTGGATCGTTTAGGAGAAGAGTGGGAAGATAAACTATACCAGACCCGCCAAATGGAAGATGATGTAGCCTTTGCTCAATTTTCCGATTCTGATGTCCTAAACTCATCACAACAAGAGCGTTTTGTTGCGTTAATTGATAATCTTGGCCCACACAACACTCAAGAAGCCAGACAATGTGGATATGGGAGTAGGAAAGTTATTGATGCTGATACAATGGCTTCATTCATTGATTTCTTAGGAGATGTGGCCCTTCGCTTGGAAACTCGCCGAAGGCTGTCATTAGATTGCAGTCTTTTGGATAAAATTCATCAACCATAGATGGACAACGATGGCTACCTTATGTTTTCGCAGAAGAAGCGCAGACACAGAGCTAGACATGAGATGACGCCTCCTTCGCCATCTTCTATAGTCACTCGGAGTAAAAGCAATTGGGAGGTTGCTTCCGATGACGAGTCGTAAATTGGTAATTTTATGAGCCACATGATTCTCAGTGTTCGTTGGCTACTACCTCCCTCCGGATGCCTCAAAGGACAACTCCCATTATTGTAGGCCCACAAGCTTCAATATTCTTTACGCTATAGGTTGCATTAGAACATAAGTTTCTTTTTCCCCTGCAATGTAACCAACTTTTGTTTTCTTTTTATTCTAATAAAATAAATGCAGGAAGGTATTCCTTCCGGTGATTTAAAAAAATATATATGTATGTATGTATACATATGCGTATGTGTATGTGTGTCTATTTGTGTGTATCTTTTGTGTTTGCGTGTATGTGTGTTTGGCTTCTTAAAACAATAAGGGGCCGAGTCTCCTACCCAATCAAATAATATTGAGCATTTTTCCCACCTCTTCTCGAGAAAGACATAGTCCGGGCTCTTAGAATATGATGTTATTGGGCCTTTTTGTTTAATCACATAGAAAGAACAATGAATTAGGATAGAATTTGAACTCGTAACTTCCATGTTTTGGACGTTACAAGCACCAAAGCTGTTGTACCCTACACCAAGGAGAAGAATTTGAAACAATAGTTTGTTTCAGTAAACTCTTTTGATTCCGATGTGGATGGCAGGCAAAACTATATTTATCGTTTTAAATGGACTTTTTACAGAGATTGCTTCTATGAACTATTATCTAAAAATAATCGAGGTACCACTATTAGTAGGATGAAGCGGTTAGAGCCTAAACCAAGTAGGTAGATAACGAAGCATAGATTACAAACCTCAAGTAGAATATCTGTGCTTAATCCAGTAAAACAAAAAGTACATTACATTGTTTAAGAATTGTCAACTTAAGCATTCACTAACTTGTTAGGTCCCTTAAAACACACTAGAAGGGGGTTGCATAGTGTGTTCACCAAGTATGGATATTTTTCTGGATGTTTTTCGATGATGAGTGCAAATCATTACTTGGATGTAACTTCAAAGTGAATAAACTTGCGAAGACATAAAGAACACGAGATATAGAGGTTCAAGTCAAATAACTCTATTCCTCTACCTTCTTGGTTTTTCACAATAAGGATTTTGAATGGAGATTGTTATTTCTTTCGGAGGAAACAACAATCAAATAAAAACTTATAAAGTAAGAAACTAGGCCACACACCTAGACCACAACCAAGAAATGTCAACCCCTTGAAGTCTAGCCTCCAAAGAACTTCCTTGCTCTTCAAAGAAGTCTTGTTAGGATTATGGTGTACCACAACACATCAACTAACCTCCCAAGGTTTGTATTTCTTCAAACAAAAAGCACCCTTGCTTCTTGACCAACAATCTACACCTTGCTCTACACAATCTTCACTCAAGAAGAAGACTCTTCTTCCTTACAATCACACCTCTCACAAAAAAAAGTAAAATATACAATGATACAACTATTTTGAGAGCAAAACTTGAGAGAAATTTGAGAGCTTATAGGTAGAAAGTTGAAGTCTAAAAAATGATAAAAACCCTTGTTTTATCACCTTGTGGCCGTTTATAACCTTGCAGAAGACAATAATGAGTTTTGTCTCTTTGTGATGACATGTCTTCTTCCATGAAGATCTTCTCTTGGTTGAATACAAACTTCTTGAGGAAGCTTCTTCTTGAAAGCTCAAAGAGGAAAGAGAGCATTCTCCAAAGTGAAAGAAGAACCTGTGATATTACACTAAGAGGGAAGGTACAAATGTTAAGTAATCATTAATAAGTGCAGCATAAAACATTTGTAACCTTGAGTCACATGAAGCGTGTTATATGTTTTATGAACATGCGTTCAATGTGACATGGAACACCTAATGTGTGTTTAAACAGGCATTCAATGTGACATGAAGCGCCTTAAGTGGATGAGGAAGGCTTCTTCGATGTCACATGAAGCACCTAATGTGAGCAACAGAACTCGATTTAAGTCACATGAAGCGTCTTATCTCAGCCTTCATGTTTGTTCGAAGTGATTTTGAGTTTTGTCAAAAGTAACTTTGTATTTGTGCCTATTTTGGGAGGAAACAGTCATGTTTGACTTTTATAATACACATGAAGCGCGTGCAGGGGCGTTCAAAGTGTACTCTTCATTGCTTGACACATAAAGCGCCTAAAGTAGGCGTTCGAAGTGTACTAGACTCATGACACTTCACATGAAGCGCCTTATGTAGGTGTTCGAAGTATACTGTTCTACAGACACTTCATATTATGTGTCTTATATAGGTGTTCGAAGTATACTGACCTTAGAACACTTCACATTACGCGCCTTATCTAGGCTTTCGAAGTGTCAATTGTGTAAATCATCAAAACTTAACATATTCTAACATTCTCCCTCTTTTTTGATGATTTCACAATTATCATATCTTATAGGATTTATTCCCTTTTAACTTATGTTCCCCCTCACATTGTGCATAAACTTTTTTTAAGTGAAAAATGAATCAAGTTTGATGGTGCAAATATTAAAACAACCATCAAAATTGTCATCATCACATTTCAACATAAGCAAAAGAAATCCATTCATGAATATTCACATTTCACAAGACAATGAAAATTTAGTTTTAATGAAATTAAAAATAATCATTCAAGAGCAAGACAACCAGATCGCTATCAACTATGTGTCTCCTGCACCGCTAGCACCGGCATCTCCACCACCAGATGAAAAACTACCAAATCCAAATCCACCAGTTGCAAAATCGGCAAAATCACCCATTGATCCTGCACTACTACCAGCACCACCAGTTTCACCAGCACCACTAGTTTCTCCACTTAAATAATCAAAAGCAGAGGGAAATTGAAACCAAGGTGCTGTTTGCATGAATGCTGTCCTGATAACTGCCATGCAGTATTCATTTTGAGCGTGCCGCTCCTCGTGCTTTGCATCACGAAGCTCCAAATGTTGAATAGTTTGTTCCATTTGCTGAATCTTGGATAGCAGTTCAGGATCAGTGTTTCCACCTTCGCCATCTTGAGGTCCTTCGTCAACCTCATCCGCAAGGTCAGGAATTGTGGTGGTCTTCCTCCATTGTGAATCGACCTCTTGGGCAATATTAAAGTTATCCTATTAATCCGTCTTTGCCACCTTTGTCATTTCTCCATCAGGTATCTCAATACCTTTGGATTTTATCAAAATAGTGACAACATTGGCAAAAGGCAAGGCCTTTGAGCCCTTCCGAAGAGCGGCCATCATCACTTCCACCATTATCTAGTCCAAATCTAACTGTGTCACGTGCTTTATACGGTAAATGACGTAGAAATCCATGTTGCTTGGATTCTGAGTTTCCTTACCATTGACACAGTAAGTCACCACACCTAACAAGATCTTATTCACCAATGATATATTCTGAGTCTTTTTGGACGGAAAGTACGCCAAATTGAACTCAACGTCCTACTCACTCTCTCTGTATTTATCACTCCAGTCAAATACAAACAAGTCACTCAGTCCATTATTTCTGACTCTTATGGCATCGCAAATTTCCTGTATTGAGAAATTGAGGGGTGTATCAGCGACAACAGTGTGCAAGGAGAATTCTTGCGACTCGGATTGTAGAGTGATCCACATATTGGCATAAAACATTATGGTGTAGTTCTTTGAAAAATACTGCATAGCACGTCTAGACCACAAAAGGGTCCAACCCTGACGATCCAAGAGTGCCATGACTTGATTCGCGTTGTGAGCTTCAGTGAAGTCACTAACGCGAATCACGTTGAGGGGCACTACAGGTCTGTTGCTGCTCCTCCATTCTTCATAAACATGTGTGAATGTAGTGACAGATGAGTACCTTTTACAACATGAGGTGATGGATTTTTGACATCTGAATCAAATTTCTTTTTCATCCCAGGGAAGTTATACTTGGAGAGCCGTTGGCAGATGGATGTGATGTTCTCTGGTTCAACAATGCTAGCAATTTGTTTTTGTTTGTGTCCCCTAAGGATAGGCCTTGAAAAGCTAGCACCACCTTGTCCTTGTGAGGCCATGTTTGGGCAAAGAGGGTGATTTGTAGGTTGATGGAGAGAAAAGATTTTGGCGTTTTAGAGAAAGGGAGGACGTGACGTGATTTGAGATGGAATGCAGCAAGTTTTGTGGAGGTTGAGAAAGGAGGAGGGTGGAATTTAAAGAGAAGATGAGAAAGAGGAAAGGAGAAGAAGAGGAAGGGGTAGGGGACGGTTGGAAATGAGAGAACGTGGGAGAGTGTGAGTAAATTGAAAAGAAAGAGGAAGATGAAGATGAAGGAGAAAAAGAAGGGATAGAGAGAAATGATGGGGAAGTAGAAAACGTGGGGAAGTGGCAGTGAATGGGGAAGCATGGGAAGGAAGGTTGATGGATGTGGGGAAGAGGGAAAGATGGCGGTAGAGGTCAAATCTTTCAATTCGTGCAAAAAAAATGAAGGATCACTTGGTTTGACAAGGAAGACTTGGGTTTAGGCGCCTTATGTCACTTCGAACAACATCATATAGAGGGATGAAGCGCTTAAAGTGGCTTGGAACAATTGTGGTGAAGAGATTAAACGCTTAAAGTCACTTTGAACGAGTGATACAGTTTGTATAAAGTGCTTAATGATGCTTCGAACGAATGTTTTAAAAACATAAAGAGCTTGATGTCACTTCGAACGGGTAACATTCTTCAAATCAGGAGCTTAATATGACATTGAACGCCTGAACCACTTGGGATGAAGTGCTTTATGTGTACTGAGTTTGAAAATTTGAAAATTTTCTTTCTGCAACTCGTGATGGGTTAATTTCAACCCATGTTAAGTAACCCTAACATGCTTCTTATAGATGCAAATACATCACTAGGCAAGGGTTTTGTAAAGACGTCTGCTAATTGGTCATGTGTTGGAACAAATTCCACACTAACCAAGTTTTTTTGTACACAATCACGGATAAAATGATATCTCACTTCAATTTGCTTAGTCCGACTGTGGTGAACCGGATTTTGTATAATATTGATAGCAGACGTGTTATCACACAAAATAAACACTTTGGAGAAGTGAATGTTATAATCATTTAAAGTGTTGGTCATCCACAACAATTGTGCACAGCAAGAGGCGACCGACACATCTTCGGATTCCGCCATAGAAAGAGCTACACTATTTTGTTTCTTGGAGAACCAAGAGACAAGACAATTACCAAGAAATTGACATGTCTCAGATGTGCTCTTTCTATCAACAAGACTCCCCACATAATCGGAGTCACAGTAACTCTTAAATCAAACATGCATTTTTAGGATAAAATAATCCAAATTTCAAAGTACACCTAAGGTATCTAAGAATACGTTTTACCGTAACTAGATGCATTTTCATAAGGTCACTTTGAACTCTAGCACATAAGCACACTGCATGTAATATATTCGGTGTACTTGCAGCCAAGTAAAGTAGACTCCCTATAATGCCACGATACAAGGTTACCTCGATATGCTTTTCTTTCTCATCTTTGTCAAGCTTCACACTTGTGCTCATTGGAGTGTTTACATGCCTCGCTTCACCAAAATTGTACTTTTCGAGCAAGTCCTTTGTGTATTTGGTCTGAGAAATATACACACCTTCTTGAGTTTGCTTGATTTGAAGTCCGAAAAAGTAGGTAAGCTCGCCTATCATGCTCATTTCGAATTCAACTTGCATTAAGCTAGCAAATTTCTCACAAAGACAATTGTTAGTAGCACCAAAAGTAATATCATCAATATATACTTGTACAATTAATTGATTTTTTTCTTTGTTCTTTAATAAACAAAGTTGTGTCAACTTTACCCCTTGAAATCCATTATTTAGAAGAAAAATACTTAACATCTCGTACCAAGATCTTGGAGCTTGTTTAAGGCCATAAAAAGTCTTTTTAAGTTTGAACACATAGTGTGGTAAGTTATGACATTCAAACACGGGAGGTTGTGCAACATACACCTCTTCTTGAATAACACCATTCAAAAAGGTGGATTTAACATCCATTTGGTAAAGTTTAAAATCTTTATAGCAAGCATATTCCAGCAGCATTTTAATGGCTTCAAGCCGTGCTACGGGTGCAAATGTCTCATCAAAGTGAATACCTTCTTCTTTACAGTATCTTTGAGCAACTAGTCTAGCTTTATTTCTAGTGACATTTCCTTGATCATCAATTTTGTTACAAAATACCCCATTTTGTACCAATAATGGGGTGATCAAGAGGTTTGGGAACTAACTCCCAAACATAACTTCCTTCAAATAGGTTTAATTCTTCTTGCATTGCCAAGACCCAATTTTCATCAAGAAGTGCATCCTTAATTTCTTTTAGGCTATATGAGAGAAACAAACGCATTCTCCCGATATTGCCTTCTTGTAGTGATACCTTTATTCAAATCACCTATGACTAACTCGTGTGGGTGAGAGCTTTTATGTTTGAATGATCTAGAAAGGCTGGAGACATCTCCTCCAACTTCTTTATGATCACATTCCGGAAGAGACAAATCATCACGATTCATATGATCATCATTTTCCGGAACATGAGATGCATCTTCAACATTTTGAGTATCATCAACAGGAGTATGAGAGATATTTCTATTTGACTCACTAAGTTCATGAACACTTGGTAGGGAAGTACCTTCAATAGGTTCTACTCTTAAATCAATGAAGATATCTCCATTAGGAGACTTATCAACAATTTCTTGTTGATGATCAATCGTTGGAATGTCATCTCAAGAATTTCTTCTTGAGGAACACCTTCATTTTCTTCACAATCCTTATTAAGTTTAGCTTCATCATTAAGTGACAATTAAACTTAACATGGATTGATTCTTCCACCTTTTGACTCCTTTTGTTGAAAACAAAAAATGCTTTACTATTTGAGGCATAACCTAAAAAGATACCTTCATCCGCTTTGAGGTCAAGTTTGTCCAAAGTGTCTCTAGTGTTAAGTATGAAACACTTACACCCAAACACTTTGAAATACCCAATATTGGAAACTTAATCATTCCAAAGCTCATAAGGTGTCACATTTAGGTAAGGCCTCAAATACACACGATTGATCATATAGAAAGCGACATTTACCGATTCAGCCCAAAAATACTTTGGCAAACCGAATTCATTCAATATATCCCTACAGGTTTTTTGTAGAGTTTTATTCTTTCTTTCGGCTACACCATTTTGTTGTGGAGTTCTAGGAGCCGAAAGGTTATGAGTGTATTCTTTGAATTCACAAAACCTTTCAAACTCTCCATCAAACTCACCACCACGATCACTTCGTATGGTTTTAATAGTGTTACCAATGTGATTTTCCAATCGTTTACTCAAATTTATGATCTCACTACATACATCATTTTTCGTTGTAAGAAACATCACCCATATATAACGAGTATACTCATCTATCACCACGAAGGTATATTGTTTCCCACATAAACTTTTTGTTCCAACATCCCCATACAAATCGATATGTAGTAATTGTAGGGTTTTGGAGGTGGATATGTTTGTTTTTGGTTTAAAGCTTGTTTTCACAAGCTTTGCCTTTTGACAAATGTCACCTAAGTCTTGGTTTTCAAAACTCATTTTTGGAAGGCCACGGACCTTATTGTTTTCACAAATAAATTTAAATGTTTTAAAACATACGTGTCCGAGACGAAGATGCCATAGTTGTGTCAAGTCATTCTTGGCAATTAGGCAAGATATATTTTGTGAAACCAAATCATTGATGCTAAGTTTGTAAATATTTTTGAATCTCAAAGATTCAAACAATATTGTTGTCCTTTTCTACAATGCACTTTATTTTCAAAAATGTAACCTCATAATAAGCATCACATAATTGACTGACACTTATCAAGTTAAACTCTAGTCCAACAACATATAGAACATCACTAACAGAGAAGGAATTGTTACCCACAATACCATGTCCTTTAATTTGGCCTTCGCTACCTCCAAAGTGGACAACTCCTCCATCTTGCATAGTGAGTCTATGAAACAATCTTTTGTCTCCCGTCATATGGTTGGAACCCTCACAATCCACGACCCATTTGACCTTCTTGTCTTCGCTTTCTCGATTTAGCGCTAGGGCCTACAATAGAACCATATGATATTGGTACCCTTTCTGTTTTGGGTCCTTGAAGGTTAGTTACCTTCACTTCACCTATGGGCACCCGCACAAGATTTTTATTATTCTTAGCCCTACAAACTCTCTCTACATTTCCTTTCTTATTACAATAAAAGCATATAGGAATGTGTTTGTGTGGATAAGAATGCTTATCATGCTTGTGCAATGGCACATTCTGTGGCTCCCATTTTGGGATGATATTCCTTGAAATCAAGGAAGAATTATTTTTCACGGATTCAACGAAAGGTTTTGACACCTTTGTTGACTTTGCCTTGCTCCTAGGCATGTGCCTTTTCTTCTTCAAGGAGGTTTTTGACTCCTTGACAAATGATGCTTGTTCATTTAATTTTCCTTTCTTCGACGCATACATGACACTAGTTTTAATCTTAGGTTGCATGCTTGGTGTGGATGCGCCTTTAACTATCTTAGTTTTATTTGCACCTTCCTTTGAAAAGTTTTTCTTTTTCAAAAGGGTATGAGGAGGAATGCTTGATTTTACCAAATCATGCTTCTCCTCTAGTACTATCACATGCATGGTCAACAAAATGGCATGCTCAAGTTGTAATGCAATGTGATTTTCTAACGTGTCGTTTTATTCATTTATACATGCTTTAAAGTCCTTTTTGACACGTTTGTATTTCATTTCTAACAAATCGTTTTCTTGCAATAAATTATTCATTTCATCTTGCAATCTATAGTGTAAGGATGTAATGCATACCTCCATGTCATCTTTGATGGCCATGAGAGAATAGAACTCCTTGTCGAGATCATTGTTGGTGACCCCCGTGAGAGCTAGATTCTCGTTGTCGTCGTTGTCGCTCTTAGACCCGAATAAGAGACATTCCCAATGGGCTACTTCCGTTTGTAAAGCCTTCTTCCTTTAGTAGATGGCTTTCTTGTTTTTTGGGTGTGGATCTTTCACTCTACAATCCTTCATAAAGTGACCAAATTTCCCACACTTATAGCATTTGTTCTCTTGGTCCTTCACTTTGTACTTATCCTTGGAGAACTTTACTTTGATGAACCTCTTAGCTTCATCTTCATTTTTCCTTGCCAACCTTCTAAACCTTCGAACGAGAAGTCCAACTTCATCGTCCGCTTCCTCCGACTCGCATGCAAGGGCCTTCGACGAACTTCGAATATGATCATTCTTTTCTTGAGCTTCAAGATGAATCTCATAAGTGATGAGATTCCCATAAAGCTCATCTAGAGTGATAGTCTCTAGATCTTTTGACTCCTCAATGGCTGTCACTTTTGCATTCCATTCTCTTCCTAAACTATTTAAGAAGCAATTGTTGAGATCCTCTTGTTCTATTTTCTTACCAACCGCCGAAAGCAAGTTAACAAGCTTGGTGAATCTTTGGATAGACTCGTCAATCTTTTCACCTTTGGGGACATTGAAATTGTAGAATTGCTTTATAAGTTGTCTCCTCTTTGCATTCCTTACTTGAGATGTTCCCTCATGAATCATCTCCAACTTTATCCAAGCCTCATGAGCGGATTGGACACCTTGTATTTGAGCTCTCTCATTTGGTGATAGAAAGCTATTTAAAATAGCAAGAGCTTTGCTATTTATGGCTAATTGTAACTCCTCTTCCAGAGTAGGATCATTAACATCAAAAGGAATGGTAGAACCTTTTGACACCTCTCTCCATATATGATATCCACAAGAACGAAGGTTTGTTTCCATATTTGATTTCCATAGTGGATAGTTTAAAGGGTCAAACATAGGTACCTTGACATGTACACTTGAGATAGAAGGGAGTAGTGACTCTTGTCTTCTTCTTCTAGAAGCGTCACCACTTGGAGAACTTGCACCTTCAAAACTAAAGGGATACATACTTTAAAAGATCAAATCTTGCTATTTGATCTCAAAACACTAAGATTTTGCTCTGATACTAACTGTTAGGTCCATTAGAACACACTATTAGCGGGGTTGAATAGTGTGTTCATCAAGTATGGATATTTTTCTGGATGTTTTTCGATGATGAGTCCAAATCAACACTTTGATGTGCTCTTCAAAATGAATAAACTTGCAGAAGCGTAAAGAACACTAGATATATAGAGGTTCAACTCAAATGACTCTACTCCTCTACCCTCTTGGCTTTTCACAAGAAGAATTTTGAATGTGGATTGTTATTTCTTTCAGGGGAAACAACAATTAAAGAAAAACTTACAAAGTAAGAAACTAGGCCACACGCCTAGAACACAACCAAGAATGCCAACCCCTTGAAGTCTAGCCTCCAAAGAACTTCCTTGCTCCTCAAAGAATTCTTGTTGGGAGTATGGTGTACAACCCCCCTAGTTTTAGATTTCTTCAAACAAGAAGTATCCTTGCTTCTTGACCAACAGTCTACACCTTGCTCTACACAATCTTCACTCAAGTAGAAGACTCTTCTTCTTTACAATCACAACTCTCACAAAAAAGTAAAATATACAATGATACAACTATTTTGAGATCAAAACTTGAGAGAAATTTGAGAGCTTGTAGGTAGAAAAAATGAAGTCTAAAAAATGATGAAACCCTTGTTTTATCATATTGTAGCCATTTGTAACCTTGCAGAAGACAATAACGAGTTTTGTCTCTATGCGATGACATGTCTTCTTCCATGGAGATCTTCTCTTGGTTGAATACAAACTTCTTGAGGAAGCTTATTCTTGAAATATTAAAGAGGAAAGAGAGCATTCTCCAAAGTGAAATAAGAACCTATGATATTACACTAAGAGGGAAGGTACAAATGTTAAGTAATCATTAGAAAGTGCAAGCATAAAACATTTGTAACGTTGAGTCACATGAAGCGCCTTATGTGTTTTATGAATAGGCGTTCAATGTCACATGGATTGCCTAATGTGTGTTTAAACAGACGTTTAATGTGACTTGAAGCGCCTTAAGTGGATAAGGAAAGCTTGTTCGATGTCACATGAAACGCCTAATGTGGGCAACAGAACTCGTTTGAAGTCACATGAAACGCCTGATCTCAGCCTTCATGTTTGTTCGAAGTGATTCTGAGTTTTGTCAAAAGTAACTTGATATTTGTGCCTATTCGGGGGGAACCAGTCATATTTGGCTTTATAATACACATGAAGCGCCTGTAGGGTCGTTCAAAGTGTACTTTCCATTGCTTGACACATAAAGCACCTAAAGTAGGCGTTCAAAGTGTACTGAACTCCAGACACTTCACATGAAGCGTCTTATGTAGACGTTCGAAGTATACTGGTCTCCAGACACTTCACATTAGGCGCTTTATATAGGCGGTCGAAGTATACTAACCTTCGACTACTTCACATTAGGCGCCTTATCTAGACGTTCTAAGTGTCAATTGTGCAAATCATCAAAACTTAACATATGCTAACATAACTTTGGCACTGCACTTTTTTAAAATTGGTTCTATCAGGTTGGATGAATTTAACAATACACTATTCTGTCATTCTAGTCTTTCCTCTTCATTTCGCGAATATTCAAAAAGAAGAGAATCAGGTGAAATTATATGTCATCCATGAGTCGAATGAAATAACAATTTGTGCGTCCTCTTCTAAGCTGCGGGGAATTGAGGATGCAAGAGTTATACATTTTTCACCGCAAACATAATCGACAGTTCCCCAAACCAGCATTAAGCACTTCCAAGGAATAAATGATTGAGATGCCTTTCAGATTGATAAAATGGCTAAAATAATTCGGAAGCAGCAACCATATCAATTTTCTCACCACATATAATATTTACAGTTTGCTGTAACATTAAATAGCACTATTAGTATGTACTATGTCCAAGATTCTATTAGTATGGTTGCTGTGACATATCAATTTTCACCACCAAAAAAAAAGACATATAGCGACAGACAAAAGTCGTCGCTATGTCGTCGTTAAGGACATTTAGCGACGAAATTGCGACGAAAAAAGTTGGTCGCGATATGGCTTGTCGCAAAGTAAATTTCGTCGGTGGCGCGTCGCTATATTGGGACGGAAAAGTTTTCGTCGATGGTGCGTCGCACAATTGCGACGAAAAAATGTCAGTTCTGCAACCAGATATTTCTGTCGTTGTTTCGTCGGTGTATGTTGTCGTCGCTATTTTATAATTTTTTATTTTTTTATTTCCTTTCTGCGACATATTTTTCGTCGCAAAGTTGCGTCGGTATATTTTTTCGTCGCTATTTTTAAATTTTGATTTTTTATTTCCGGTCTGCGACATTTAGTTTTCGTCGCAGGTTCGTCGCTATTTTATAATTAATATTTAATATTAAATATTATATATTTTTAATTTATAAATAATACAATATATATTAATTAAATAGTTTTTATTATTATTTAATTTTTATAATATAAAAATATTTTGTATATTAAATCATTTGTACGAATGTTATACCGAAATACAGTACTGCGTATTGAAGTTCGTAAACAACACAAACGAAATAGAATTCGTATAAATGTCATATAAAATATAAAAGTACAAAGGATATCTCAATACAATAAACGAAATAGACTGTACGAAAAATCAAAAAATGAAATACTATGCAGAGGAAGATGGAGGGGGATCATGCGGAGAAGAGGTGACCATCAGGGGGACGCTGAGACTGCGAGTTGCTGGAAATCACAGAGATGATGAGATTCGATAGCTGCGAGATTTGCTGGTTCGTCTGCTCCTGCGCCTGCATCGTCTGCTGCTGCACCTGCATCGTCTGCTGCTGCACCTGCATCGTTTGCTGCTGCGAATGCTCAAGCACCTGCTGAAACGCCTGCTGAAGCGACTGCTGCAGCTCCTGCTGGGTCTGAGTCAGCTGCGACCGCAGTGCTCGTACGCTCTCCTCATGCTGCGCCCTGATGGTCTCCACCTCATGCTTGCAGCGCCGCATGCTCTGATTCCAGGCGCGGAAAGAGTCTCTGGGACCGTAGAAGGCGCGGAGGTGCTGGCCTCAGAGGAAGCACCTGCATGCAGAACTTCGGGAAAGAATCGCGGCGCTGCTGATCCGACCCCGTACACCTCCCTCTTCTTCTTATTCTGAGGGCCGACGGTCCGAACCGCATCCCAATAAGCGCGGTTCTTGTCGGCCTCTTCTCCCCTAAGTGCGAGTAGTCTATTGTACTCGTTCTGAAATGAGAATAAGAATTGTTAGGGTTTAGGGTTTAGCAATAAAATAAACAAACTAATGAAAAAACAAATTGATATCGTAGTCTACTTACACTGATGTCGCGCGCCTTCGCCGTGATCCAAGTCCTCCGTTCTGTCGGAGGCTTTCTTCCGATGCGTCTTGTAGAAGAGATCGTAGGAGGCTGGCCACTCCCCCGTCTCCTCTTGCTGAAAGAATGAAATAAAATATGTTAGTGAAATCCATAATTTTAAAAATTTTGGCATGACCTATTCGTTATGGAGGTATCCCGGCCTTAAAGGCCTCTCCCAAGTCAAAGCAAAAAATAAAAAGAAAAAGGCAAATGAAAACATATACTACTTAAATTAACCATATACGAATACCAAAAAAACAACAGCGCAACATAAGAAATCAATGAATATAAATAATCCACTTAAGTCAATGAATGTAAATAATCCACTTAAGTCCACGAATCTAAATAATTCAATGAAATCAATGAATCTAAATAATCCAATATTAAAATACTTACCATAGAACGCATCGTGGTGGCGTGGGAAACCGACCCACCTGAGTGTGTGGCAGGTGCTGGGCCCTGTACATTGCCGCTGCGCCGGTTCGCCGCGTTCCGGGCGCTGCGGGCTTGGGTAGCAGGGTCCATCCAACCTGCTATCCACCCGCCCAGGTGGCCTCGGATATGTAGGCAGGCCTGGCATAATTGGGGTCACGCTCCCACTTGGTCTTGTGCGAGTTGATGAAGTCCCTGTAGCGTGTGGCGGCCCTATGCCGCCAGGCCTGCTCCACGTCGTGGGCGATGTCAGCTGGCCAGCTGTACGCCTTCTGCAATTATTATACGGAGGAAAAGTAAAAAACATGGTTAGAAAAGTAATGATCGATTACGTATCAAAAAATGAAATTCACCAAATTTGAATACCTAAAACTCATCCCAGTAGAATCTACGTGTCTGCATGGTGACAAAAGCCCAGCGGTATCCATCTGGGTCCTGCCTCAGGTGGAAGGACCGAGTGATGCAACCGAAAATCTGGCCCTGGTCCGCTGCAAAACCTGAAAGAGGTGAAGTTGTTAAGAAAAAATAACGCGTGAAATATATTTCAAAACGTGTTAAAAAATAAATTATTACTTACGTATGGGTATCATATGACAAGGGAGGGCACGACGCCCTCGTATGACACCCTCGTCCGATGCCGCATCAGACGCCGGACGAGGTGCTGAACCGGTGGGTGTGGGTGGCGGCGTAGATCGGGGGGATGCGGACCTCTCGGCAGACCTTAAAAGGTCTGCGTCCGCAGCAAGAGCTGCGGTCGAAACCGACCCAAGCTGCTCATGCTGAGAGAGGAACCTATCAAACTCTCCTGACATGTCATGTGTAGATCGAGTCGGAAAACCCTCACTAGCCATCAGATCTGCAAGGGTGAAAAACTTAAAAGGCACATTCAACGAGTTTGGGACACCGGTTGGCCAGACAAATAATATGTCCAAAAATGACGAGTGTTTGCATACATTAATGCAAGATATTAATAATTTGAAAATTTCGGCATGACCTATTCGTTTATCGGAGGTTTTCCGGCCTTAATGGCCTCTTCAAAGACAATGTATGTCCAGCTCTCGAGCGTAATAAACACCTTGAACTAGTATCATACCGAAAATCATATGCAAAACCTCTTACAAAACAGTTGTACATGCATCATTCATTGGCCAAGCACACCACATTTCTACTAATTGATAAAATTAAAGTCAATTAAGCAAAAAATTACTTAATGGCCGAATATATATATATATAATGTATATATATATATATGTATAGATATAATACATATATAAACCGCCCCACCTCCGCCCCATCCAGACGAACCCGCCCCACCCACAGCCACCCAGTCCCCACGCATAGCCACCCCGCCCCACCCGGCCTCCACCCACAGCCACCCCACTCCCGCCAACAGCCACCCCCCGCGCCGCCCAACCCACCCCACGCCAACAGCCAACAGCCATCCCCTCAACACCCAGCCCCCACCCCACAAGCCAACCCAGCCCGCAACCGCGGCACACCAGGCCCACCCCACAGCCCCACTCCCGCCACCCCCTGCCGCACCCTGCCCCACCCCACAAGCCACCCAGCCCGCCACGCACCACACCCAGACCCACCGCACAGCCCCCCACCCTGCACCCCCGCCACACCCCAGCCGCAACCCCGGGCTCAACCAACAGCCCGCAACCCGCCCACAGCACCACCTCCGCCAACAAACACCCCCACCACAGCCCACCCCTGCCCACATCCGATATAACTACCCAGGGAAATGGGGAAGAAAATCATTAAAAACGTTAAAACGAAATATAACTAATTAAAATCATTAAAAACGAAATAGGAAGAAAAACTAACCGGAGAAGGGAGGTCACCGGAGAATAAATGGAGATTCACGGTGGAAGGAGATGGGGATTCGCGGGGTCGGGGGTCTGAGGGGGATTTTCGCCGTGGGGGTGGAAGAAGAGGCGGGGGAAGAAATGGGGAAGAAGAGAAGGGGTTTCAGTTTTTAGTCAAAAATTTTGCGACGAACTAGCGACGAAAGTCCGTCGCTATAACTTGTCGTCGCTAATTTCATAAGTCGTCGTTATTTCAAATTTGCGACGAAAAATTGCGTCGGTAATTTGTCGGTGACATCAGTATTGGAAAAAAAATAATACAAAATATGATGTACTTACAGACACACATTATGTATATACATGTGTATAAGTACATCAACACATACACACTTTCGCCTAATGAGGTACATAAAAATTGTGCCTAACATCAATCTTCATTGTCATCCGCATCCTCATACGCATCTTCATTTTCATCCTCATTTTCATCTTCATTTTCATCTTCATTTTCATCTTCATCTACATGCTCGTCGTCCTCTTCATCCTCGTATTCGTCTTCGCCTACATATTCAATATTGTCAGACAGTTGTATGTTGAGATGAATTTCGATGAAACCGCCGTTGGGGTCATTTAGAGGGAGGTTGTGCAGTTCAACATGTGTCGTATCCAGAACGGGCGGGTTTTCTTCTTGAAATGCGGCATCCGTGCCATCTGAACTTGTCTGTATACTGACATCAAACTTGCTCGATTTCACTTTGCACACGGCTCGCCAGTCTTTTGAGCTCGCATTCATCCCTCGTTGGTGGATACGATAGATAGTACACCTGGGATGCTTGACTGGCCAAACGAATGGATCGTACTTTCTGTACCGTCGCCCTTGGTGTATGTCTACCAACCTATATCGGTCGTGGACCTTTGTGCCAGCGCGATAACCTTCCCGAGTTGGATCGTACCATTCGCATTTGAATAACACCACCCGCTTTATAGGCAATGCGGGATATTCGAGCTCGATGATGTCAGTAAGGTAGCCGTAGAAGTCATCCTCGTCCGGGCTATTGTCATACCGTTTGACACACACTCCGCTGTTCTCCGATGATTTTCGGCTGGCATGGGAGACTGTGTGGAATCTATAACCGTTGACAAAACACATATCGTGGCGCGTGACTCTGTTCAATGGACCCTCGGCTACTGGTGTCCAGAATGTAACCGTACTCATCGTCAGCCAGATGACCTTTGCTCGCCTGTAAACGACAAGTAAGTATACATCAGCGGGGCAATAAATGCGTATCACATGACGTACACGTACCGGAAAATATGTAAACTTACATGCCACCTGAACCAATCAGCAAACTTGGCATCTAACTCATTGTTTATTGCATCGCTCGATATACCCGGTGAACGGTGTTGCAATAAATCAACGAACAAGCTGAAGCAAATTACGAATGAGTACCCCTGTATATCTTTGTAGCGTAATGGATATAGTAGCGCAAGGTATTTATAAATTAGAATTGGATATCGTTTATACCTCTGGAAAACGGTCGACTTGACGGAAGTTGCGCAAAACATAAGAATGAGCAATCTTCAGGTCGCAGTCCCCCAATATCATTTCCTTTCCCTGTCCGTGAAATCTGATCGGATGTGTGAATATCGAGAGGACAACCGGATCTGGAAATGCCGTCGTCGTTCCGGGGAATATCTCTGCACCTAGATGGGACATCTGGATCGAAGTAATGAGACACGAAGGTCGAGGCTTCCTCCGTCAGGTAGGCATTGCACATCAAGGCCTCGACTTTCGCCTTGTTCATGATGTTCAGCTTCAAATGCCTGAGATATCTGTTCATATAGGGAATATCTGTTCAAATGCTTGCGCTTAAACACATAAGAACGACACGTAATAAATAAGAGTACCTCTCGAACGGATACATCCACCTGTACTGAACAGGAACCACCAACGCGTTCCTCGTATGGTAGATGAACTGGCAGGTGTTCCATTGAATCAAAGAAGGTCGGAGGGAATACAGTTTCCAGCTTGCAAATGATCAATGGGATTTCGCCCTCCAGCCTTGACATATCATCCGCCCTGAGTCTCGTGGATGTAAGACATCTGAAGAAGAGACTCATCTCGGTAAGTGCTTCCCATACATTGGTTGGAAGCAGCTCGCAGAATGCAATGGGCATCAACCGTTGCATGAACACGTGACAGTCGTGGCTCTTCATCCCGTGCAAACCGCGTTTATTTCACGTCGATGTTCTTAGACAGGTTCGAAACATGGCCGTCAAGAAATCTAGCCGTCCCCAGCCACGCCAACAACGCACTGACCTGCTCCGCATTCAGCGTGTAAGAAGACTTCGGCATGTAGGATGTGCCAACGGGATGCAGCTCCGGTCGCATATTCAGGTCGCGCATATCAAGTCGTGCCTTGAAATTGTCTTTCGTTTTTCCAGGCACATTCAGCACCGTATTGAAAATGTTGTCAAACACGTTCTTCTCAATGTGCATGACATCCAGGTTGTGTCGGATCATATTGCTCTTCCAATACGGAAGCTCCCAGAATATGCTTCTCTTCTTCCACCCGATACAGTCACGGGCCAGGTATGCGTTGTGGCTGCCGTCCGGATTATCAGCGACCCCCATGAATCCACAACTGTCTATCTCCTCTAACACCTCCGCACCCGTGAGAAGCTCGTGCTTCATGTCCTTCTCGACGATGCCAGGCATGAACGACATCACGTTCTTTCTATACAAATGACGTCTGGGCAGGAACTTCCTATGGCTGTCGAACCAGCAAATCTTACGTCCATGTTTCAAGGACATCGTCTTCGCTTGCTTCATGCAGCAAGGGCAAGCGTATTTCCCCGATGTGCTCCAACCCGACAACATAGAATAAGCCGGAAAGTCGCTGATGGTCCACATCAGCGCAGCGCGTAGCTGGAAGTTTTGTTTGGTCGATACATCGAACGTCTCCACGCCAAACTCCCACAACCACTTCAGCTCATGTATCAATGGCTGCAGGTACAGGTCGATCTTTTGTTTCGGATTCCTAGGCCCCGGTGCGATCACAGTCAAGAACATGTACGGCTTCTTCATGCACATCCAAGGTGGTAGATTGTACGGCGTCACGATTACAGGCCACGACGAATACTGCTCTCCCGACTGTCCGAACGGGTTGAACCCGTCGGTGCATAAACCCAACCTAACGTTCCTTGTCCTCCGACGAAAAACCAGGATGTGTCGCATCGAACGTCCTCCAAGCTTCGCCGTCAGATGGATGGCACATCTCACGATCTTTCGTGTAGTGCTCTGCCTGCCACCTCATCTGGCTAGCTGTGGCAACCGGATGCGTAGAGCCTCTGCAGTCTAGGGGCGAGAGGTAAATAGTAGAATTGCTTTCTTGGCACGTTCCGGTTTCTTTTGTTCGTTCTCCACCTGCGTGTCCCACAGACCCTGCACTTGTCTTTTCCTCGTCGATGCCCCAGTATATGATGCATCCCTCTGAACAACAATCGATCTTCTGAACCGGCAGTCCCAACGCCTGCAGCTTGTTTTCTTCGTCGAATAAAAACTGTCGACCATTGTGTTCCCTCGGGAAGAGATTCCCTCATCAGCTGACACATCCCATCGTACAATCTCTCCGTCATGCGGTGCTCCGTCTTCATGCTCGTCATCCGACCGATCATGGACATCTGTGTGTGACTACCGCAACCGGGATACAGCGGCGTGTTGGCGGCGTTCAGCATCTCAAAAAACTGTCTCGCTTGAGGGTTCGGATCTTCCTCCACGAATACACGCGGCTGTTCATCATGATCCAACATTTGTAAGTACTGCTCTCCCGTAAATGCGCCGGCGGCTGCGTTTTGCACCATCTGCACGTATGGGTTGTGAGATCCCTCGCCTATTTCTTCGGCATCAACCT
>AP025049.1:8484194-8594535 GCA_036186865.1 Eustoma russellianum
TTTTCCTTCGCCAAGGTTTTATCCACAAGGGTGGTTTTACTTGGCAAGGTTTTAATGCGGCATATCATATACGACTGGAGATATGATATTATTAGTTCGTTAATTCATTTATTTACATTCACAGACTTTTGTAATATGGTTTTCCTCCGCCACAAGTGAGGTTTTTCGTAATAAAATATCCTTTATATAAAAAAATATATATATATATATATATATTAAACTGACATTAGGTATACACTATTACTGCTACATGTTAGGCCCCTTAGAACGCACTAGTAGGGGGACTGAATAGTGTGTTCACCAAGTATGGATATTTTTCGGATATTTTTCAATGGTGAGAACAAATCAATACATGGGTATGTTTTTTAAAAATAATAAACTTGCGGAAGCGTAAAGAACACCAAATATATAGAGGTTCCAGTCAAAGACTCTACTCCTCTACCTTCTTGTTTTTGACAAGAAGAATTTTTGAACAAGAGGATTGTTATTTTTCTTGGGGGAAACAACAATAAAAAAGAAATTACAAGAAGGTGGACTAGGACACAGGCCTAGACTTTGAACAAGAATTACCAACCACCTTGAAGTCTGGCCTCCAAAAAATTTCCTTGCTCCTGAAAGAATTATTGTTGGGAGTATGATGCACCACTACATCATCAACTAACCCTTCAGTGCTTGGATTTCTTCAAACAAGACCAACAATCTACCCCTTGCTCTTCACAAACTTCACTCAAGAAGAAGACTCTTCTTCTTTACAAATCACACTCTCACAAATAATGTAAAATCAACAATAATACAAGTATTTTGAGAGCAAAAGTTTGAAAGGAACTAGATAGCTCGTAGGTTTGAAAATTAGGATGGAAAATGATGAAAACCCTTGTTTTAATCTCTACCTTGCCGTTATCCATGCTGCAGGAGAGAGAGGGATAAGTTTTGTCTATATTGATGACATGTATTCTTCCACCAAGATCTTCTCTTGTATGAGTACAAGCTTCTTGAGGAAGCTTCTTCTTGTAAGCTCAAAGAGGAAAGACAGCATTCTCCACGGTGCGAATGTTGCCTGTGATTTTTCTCTAAGAGGGAAGATACAAATTTCAAGTAATTATAAGAAAGTGCAACATAAAACATTTGTAACGTTACGTTACTTGAAGTGCCTAATGTGCACTTTGAACAGGCATTCAAAGTGACATAGAGCGCCTAATGTGAATTAAGAACTGGCGTTCAGTGTGACATGAAGCGCCTTAAGTGAATAAAGAGTACCTATTCAATGTCACATGGAACGCCTAATGTGGGCAGTATACTCGTTGGAAGCAAGATGAAGCGCATGTTCTAAGCCTTTATACTCGTTCGAAGTGATTCTGAGATTTATCAAAAATAGTTTGATATTCGTGCCCATTTTGGGAGGAAAACAACCACATTTGACTTTTGCCACTCACATGAAGTGCTTATTAAGGCGTTCAAAGTATGTTGTTTCACAGAAGCATAGTTTGACACATGACACGTCTTATCTAGACGTTCGAAGTGTCCTGTTCTACAGTCACTTCACATGAAGCGTCTCATATAGGCGTTCGAAGTGTGCTATTTTCCAGACACTTCATATGAAGCTCCTTATGTAGGTGTTCAAAGTGTTCTGAACCACAACCACTTCACATGAGGTGCCTTATCTAGGCGTTTTAAGTGTCAATTGTGCAAATCATCAAAACTTTTCATATTCTAACATTCTCCTTCTTTTTGATGATTTCACAATGTGCATAACTTTCAAAGTTAACTCCCCCTTAACTTATGCTCCCCCTCAAATTATGCCTACACTTTTCTTAAGCAGATAAACAAAATCTTCATAATCACATTCAAATTGACATTTATATTGTCACTAGGCACATTGAACATTTGTTCCAATGATCATTATAAGACAAAAAGAATTCTAGCTTATACATTCATCAACTAATCGGCCACAAAGTATCTTGTGCATCTTTAGTCATCCATTGCAGTATTACTAGTTCCTTCAGCATCACCACTTGTTCCAGAAATAAAACCAGCAAAACCAAAACCACAACTCGTTGTGAAGTCCACAAACCCGCTCATTGTTCCACCAGCTTGTTGACCACTTCCACCAGTTTGTTCACCACTGACTCCTCCTGCACCAGCACTAGCAGCACTAGTAATTTCTCCCCCTAAATCATTAAAATCTGGAGGGATGTATGCCCAGGGCATTTGACTCAGAATGGCTTTCTTGAGAACTCCAAAACAGTATTCGTTGCATGCATCCCTAATTTGCAGTTGTTCTACAGTGTGTTCCAATATTTGAATCCGCTTTACTAACTCTGCTTCAGTACTACTTCCTTCTCCGCCTTGAGGTCCTTCATCCACTTCATCAGCTATGTCAAGAAGGGTAGTACCTTTTCTTCGTTGGGAGTCAATTGTTTGGGCAATGTTGAAGTTGTCATAATAGTCTGTCTTAGCCACTCTTGTCAAAGATCCCTCAGGAATCTCAATGCCCTTTGATTTTATCAGAATTGTCACCACATTTGCAAAGGACAAGGCTTTTGATCCTTTCTTAAGGGCAGTCATCATCACCTCCACCTTAATACATCCTAAATTCAACTGTGTCTCATGCATAATGCGGTATGTGACATAGAAATCCATATTGCTCGAATTTCTAGCCGCTTTCCTGTTTACGTAGTAAGTAATATCAGCAAGCAGAATTCTATTCACTAAGGGCATATTTTGGGTCTTTTTGGTGGGAAATACAGCAGGTTGAATTTAACATCATGTTCACTTACTCCGTATTTTCACTCCAATCGAATATGGAAAAGCCATTCAACCCTTCATTTCTTACTCCTAATGCAGCACAAATGTCTTACGTAGACAAAGTAATGGGTGTACCGTTAATCACTATGTTCAAGAAAAATTCTTGTGATTCAGTGCTATGGGTAACCCACATGTTAGCATAAAACATACGGGTATAGTTTTTGGAGTAGGATTTTATGTCTAATCTTAACCAAAGGTGGGTCCATCCTTGTCTCTCAGGAAGAGCAATCACTTGGTTTGCATTGTGATCTTCGGTGAAGTCACTAATTTGAACCAATTTCAACAGCACTACTCACCTGTTATTGCTCTACTATTCTTCATAAAGCATGTGTGAATGTAAAGAAAGATGGATACCTATGGCAGTGTAATAGGGAGATTTTGTGGCATCCTTGTCAAACTTTTTTTTCATCCATGAAAATTTCTCCTTGGTCAGCCCTTTCCGGATGGCCTTCAATTCGTCCGGTTCACTGATTTATGGAGACTGCTTTCTTTTCTTTCCCGTTTGGACAGTTCTAGATGGTCCAACAGATGCCATTTTGATTTGAGGAAAAAGAAGGAATGATTTGGAGAGTTTGATGAAGGTGAGAGATAGCAGTGAATGGCCTCCGAAGAGATTTGGAACGTTAGAGAAGGACTTGACTGCTTTAAAAAGAGGAAATTGCGGCGCCGTCGGTTAAATCAGTTAATTGGCGTGAAAAAGTGAAAGGTCATCTATTTTGACAAAGGGAAAAGAAGGATGAAGTACCTAATGTCACATCAAAGGACTGTTTTAATAAGGATGAAGCACTTGAAGTGATATTGAACGATTGTGTTTAACATATAAAGCACCTGATGCCACTTCGAACAAGTGACTTAGTTCATATGAAGCGTTTAATGCGACTTCGAACGCATGAACCTCTTCTAATAAAGCGTCTGAGCTTGAAAATTTAAGTGATTTCTTGCTGCAACTCCTGATGAATTACCTTTAACCCATGTTGAGTAATACTAATATGCTTCTTATAGAGGCAAGCGCATCACTCGGTAAAGGTTCTGTAAAAATATCTGCTAATTGGTCATTTGTTGGAATAAATTCCACACTAACCAATTCCTTTTGTACACAATCATGAATAAAATGATATCTCACTTCAATGTGCTTAGTTCGACTATGGTAAACCGGATTTTGGGCAATATTTATAGCGGAAGTGTTATCACACAATATAGGCACTTTAGAGAAGTGAATATTACAATCATTCAATGTGTTAATCATCCATAGCAATTGTGCACAACATGAGGCGGCCAATACATATTCAGATTCTGCTGTGGAAAGAGCTACACTATTTTGTTTCTTGGAGAACCAAGAGACAATACAATCACCGATAGATTGACAAGTCCCAGATGTGCTCTTCCTATCAATAAGACTCCCCGCATAATCGGTGTCGCAATAACCTCTTAAATCAAAACATGCATTCTTAGGATAAACTAATCCAAATTTCAAAGTACACCTAAGGTATCTAAGGATGTGTTTTACCGCAACTAGATGCAATTCCCTAGGATCACTTTGAAATCTAGCACATAAGTGCACTGCATCGATGTACCAGGTCTACTTGCAGTTAAGTAAAGTAGACTCCCTATCATGCCACGATACAAGGTTACATCGATACGTTTTCCTTTCTCATCCTTGTCAAGCTTCATGCTTGTGCTCATTGGAGTGTTCACTTGTCTTCCTTCACCAAAATTGTACTTCTTGAGCAAGTCCTTTGAGTATTTGGTTTGAGAGATGTACTCACCTTCTTTAGTTTGCTTGATTTGAAGTATAAGAAAGTATGTAAGCTCGCCCATCATACTCATTTCGAATTCATCTTGCATCAAGCTAGCCAATTGCTCAGAAAGACAATTGTTAGTGGAACCAAAAATAATATTTTCCACATATACTTGTACAATCAATTGATTTTGTCTTTGTTCTTTAATGAACAAAGTGGTGTCAACTTTACCCCTTGAAAATCCATTCTTTAGAAGAAAGGTACTTAACCTCTCATACCATGCTCTAGGAGCTTGTTTAAGGCCATAGAGAGCCTTTTTGAGTTTGAATATATGATGTGATAAATCATGACATTCAAATCCGGGAGGTTGTGCGACGTACACTTCTTCTTGGATAACACCATTTAAGAAGACGGATTTAACATCCATTTGGTAAAATTTAAAATCTTTATAGCAAGCATATTCTAATAACATTCTTATGGCTTCAAGGCGTGCTATGGGTGCAAATGTCTCATCAAAACCAATAACTTCTTTTGGCGGTATCTTTGAGCAACTAGCCTAGCTTTATTTTTAGTGACATTTCCTTGGTCATCCATTTTGTTACGGAATACCCATTTTGTACCTATAATGGGATGATCAAGGGGTTTGGGAACTATCTCCCTAACATCATTTCTTTCAAATTTGTTTAATTCCTCTTGCATTTCCAAGATCCAATTTTCATCAAGAAGTGCATCTATAATATTTTTAGGCTCTATGAGAGAAACAAATGCGTTCTCTCGATATTGCCTTCGTATAGTGATACCTCTATTTAAATCACATATAACCAACTCGTGTGGCTGAGAGCTTTTATGCTTAAATGATCTAAGAAGATTGGAGATATCTCCTCCAACTTTTTCATGATCACTTTCTGGAAGAGACGAATCATCACGATTCAAATGATCATCATTTTCTGGAATATGAGATGCATTTTCAACATTTTGTGTATCAACAAGATGAGTGTTAGAAGTATTTCTATTGGACTCACTAAATTCATGAACATTTGGTGGAGGAGTGCTTCCAATGTACTCTACTCTCAAATCAATAAAGACATTTCCATTAGAAGACTTATCGACGATTTCTTGTTGATGAGCAACCGTTAGAATGTCATCAAGAATTTCTTCTTGAGAAGCATCAACTTCATTTTCTTCACCATCTTCATCAAGTTTAGGTTTGTCATTAAGTGACTCATTAAACTTAACATGGATTGATTCTTCCACCTTTTGACTCCTTTTGTTGAAAACAAGAAATGCTTTACTATTTGAGGCATAACCTAAAAAGGTATATTCATCCACTTTGAGGTCAAGTTTATCCAAAGTGTCCTTAGTGTTAAGTATGAAACATTTACACCCAACACTTTGAAGTACCCAATATTGGGAACTTTACCATTCCAAAGCTCATAAAGTCTCAAATATACGCAATTGATCCCATGACAAGTGGCATTTACCGCTTCGGCCCAAAAATACTTTGGCTGGCCAAACTCATTCAACATTGCCCTACACATTTCTTGTAGGGTTCTATTCTTTCGTTTGGCTATACCATTTTGTTATGGAGTTATAGGAGCCAAAAGGTTATGAGTGTGTCCTTTGGATGCACAAAACCGTTCAAAATCTCCATCAAACTCACCACCACGACCACATCGTATTGTTTTAATGGTGCGACTCATGTGATTTTTTGATCGTTTACTCAAGTTAATGAATTCACTACATTCATCACTTTTCTTTGCAAGAAACATCACCCATGTATAACGAGCATAGTCATCTACTACAATGGAGGTATAATGTTTACCACCCAAACTTTTAATCCCAACATCCCCATATAAATCCATATGTAGTAATTTCAGTGGTTTGAAGGTGGAAATATTTGTTTTTGGTTTAAATCTTGTTTTCACAAGATTTGATTTTTGAGAAGTGTCACATAAGTCTTAATTTTTGAAACGCATTTTTGGAAGGCCTCGGACCTTTTTTGTTTTCACAAATAAATTTAAATGTTTTGAAACATATGTGTCCAAGACATCTATGTCATAGTTGTGTCAAGTCATTCTTGACAACTAGGTAAGATATACTTTGTGAAACCCAGTCATTAATGCTAAGTTTGGAAATGTTTTTGAACCTCAAGGCTTCAAACAAAATAATATTATCCTTTGATTTGGCCTTTGCAACCTCCAAAGTGGACAACTCCTCCATCTTGCATAGTGAGTCTATGTAATAATCTTTTGTCTCCCGTCATATGGTTGGAACACTCACTGTTCATGACTCATTGGACCATCCTGTCCTTTCTTTCTCCATTTAGTGCGAGGGCCTACAAAAGAACCATATGACATTGATACCCCTTTTGTTTTGGGTCCTTGAGGGTTAGTTACCTTCCTTACACATTTTGGCACCCACTCAAGATTTCTATTATTATTAGCCCTACAAACTCTTTCTACATGTCCTTTCTTATTACAATAAAAGCATGTGGAAATGTGTTTGTGGGGATAATAATTTTTATCATGCTTGTGCAATGGCACATTCCATGGGTCCCGTTTAGGGATGACAGTCTTTAGAATCAAGGAAGAAACTTTTTTCACAGATTCAATGGAAGGTTTTGACACCTTATTTGAATTTGTCTTTCCCTTAGGCATGTGCCTTTGCTTTTTCAAGAAGGTTTTTGACTTCATGAAAGATGATGCTTGTTCATTTAATTTTTCCTTCTTAGACGCATACATGACACTAGATTTAATTTTCGGTGCGTCTTTTACTACCTTAATTTTATTAGCACTCTCCTTTTGAGAATTTTTCTTTTTCCAAATTGACGAGGAATACTTGACTTTACAAGTTCATGCTTCTCCTCTAGTGCTACCACATGCATGGTTAGTAGAATATGATGCTCTAGTTGCAATGCAATGTGATTCTCAAGTGTGTTATTATATTCACTTATGCATGTTTTAAAATCCTTTTTGATACTATGTATTTCATTTCTAATAAATCATTTTCTTGCACTAAATCATCCATTTTATCTTGCAATTTATAGTGTGAGGATTTAGTGCATACCTACATGTCATCTTCGATGGCCATAAATAAATGAAATTCCTTGTCGAGATCATCATTGAAAATCCCCGTGAGAGCTAGATTCTCGTTGTCGTCGTTGTCGCTCTCGGAACCAGGATAAAAGACTTTCCAAATGGGCTACTTCCGCTTGCAAGGACTTATTCTTTTGATAGATGGCTTTCTTGTCTTTTGGGTGCGGATCCTTCACCGACAATCTTTCATGAAGTGACCATATATTCCACACTTATAGCATTTATTGTCTTGGTTCTTCATCTTGTATTTATCCTTAGAAAATTTTTCTTTGATGAACCTCTTGGCTTAATCTTCATTTTTCCTTGTGAATCTCTTGAAACTTCAAACGAGAAGTCCAACTTCGTCGTTTGATTCCTCCGACTCGCATGCTAGGGCCTTCGACGAGTTTATAATAGGATCATTCTTTTCTTGAGTTTCAAGATGAATCTTATAAGTAATGAGATTTCCCATAAAGCTCATCTAGAGTGATAGTCTCTAGATCCTTCGATTCCTCAATAGCCGTCACTTTTGCATTCCATTCGCTTCCTAGACTATTTAGGAAGCAATGATTGAGATACTTTTGTTCTATCTTCTTTCCAACGGTCGTAAGTAGGTTGACAAGTTTGATGAATCTTTAGATAGACTCTTCAATCTTTTTACCTTTGGCGACATTGAAGTTGTAGAATTGTTTGATCAACTGTCTCCTCTTTGCCTTCCTTACTTGAGATGTTCCCTCATGAATCATTTCCAACCTTGTATTTGAGCTCTTTTCATTTGGAGATAAAGAGCTATTCAAAATAGCAAGAGATTTGCTATTTGTGGCGAATAACAACTCCTCTTTTGGGGTAGGATCATCAACGTCAAGTGGTATAACAGAACCTTTAGAAACCTCTCTCCATATATGATAACCACATGAATGGAGATATGTTTCCATGTTGGATTTCCATAATAGATAATTTAGAGGATCAAACATGGGTACTTTAACATGAACATTTGAAATAGAAGGGATTAGTGACTCTTGTCTTCTTTTTATAGAAGAGTCACAGCTTGGAGAACCGACATCTTCAAAACAAATAGGATCCATACATCAAAAAGATCAAATCTTGCTATTTGAACTCAAACACTCAAGATTTACGCTCTGATACCAATTGTTGGGTCCCTTAGAACACACTAGAAGGGGAGGTTGAATAGTGTGTTCACCAAGTATGGATATTTTCCGGATATTTTTCAATGATGAGAACAAATCAGTACCTGAGTGTGTTCTTTAAAAATAATAAACTTGCGGAAGCGTAAAGAACACCAAATATATAGAGGTTCAAGTCAAAGACTCTACTCCTCTACCTTCTTGTTTTCAAAAGAAGGATTTTTGAACAATGTGATTGTTATTTCTCTTGGGGGAACAACAATAAAAGAAATTTCAAGAAGGTGAACTAGGACACAAGCCTAAACTTTGAACAAGAAATACCAACCACCTAGAAGTCTAGCCTCCAAAGAACTTCCTTTCTCCTTAAAGAATTCTTGTTGGGAGTATGATGCACCACAACACCATCAATTAACCCTTCAAGGCTTGGATTTCTTCAAACAAGAAGCACCCTTGCTTCTTAACCAACAATCTACATCTTACTCTTCACAAACTTCACTCAAGAAGAAGACTCTTCTTCTTTACAAATCACACTCTCATAAATAATGTAAAATTAACTATAATACAAGTATTTTGAGAGCAAAAGTTTGAGAGAAACTTGAGACCTGGTAGTTTAGAAAGTTAGGATGAAAAATGATGAAAACCCTCTATGGTGCAGGGGAGAGAGGGATAAGTTTTGTTTCTATTGGTGACATGTCTTCTTCCATAGAGATCTTCTCTTGGATGAATACAAGCTTCTTGTAAGCTCAAAAAGGAAAGATAGCATTCTCCAAGGTGGGAATGTTGCCTTTCATTTTTCACTAAGAGGGAAGATACAAATGTCAAGTAATCATAAGAAAGTGCAGCATAAAACATTTGTAACGTTAAGTTACTTGAAGCGCCTAATGTGCACTTTGAACAGGCGTTCAAAATGACATGAAGCGCCTAATGTGAATTGAGAACTGGCGTTCAATGTGATATGAAGCGCCTTAAGTGAATAAAGAGCACCTATTTAATGTCACATGGAGCGCCTAATGTGGGCAGTATACTCGTTTGAAGTTAGATGAAGCGCCTGTTCTAAGCCTTAATACTCGTTCGAAGTGATTCTTAGATTTTTCAAAACTAGTTTGATATTCGTGCCCATTTTGGGAGGGAAACACCCACATTTGACTTTTGCCACTCACATGAAACGCATGTTAAGGCGTTCAAACTGTGCTTTTCACGGAAGCATGGTTTGACATATGAGGCGCCTTATCTAAGCGTTCGAAGTGTCCTATTTTATAGTCACTTCACATGAAGCGCCTTATGTACGCATTCGAAGTGTGCTGTTTTCATGACACTTCACATGAAGCGCCTTATCTAGGCGTTCGAAGTATTCTAAAACACAACCACTTCACATGAGACGCCTTATCTAAGCATTCTAAGTGTCAATTGTGCAAATCATCAAAACTTAACATATTCTAACACTACGATTAGATACTAATATAAATTTCTTTGTACGATAATTAGATACTAATTTTTGTATTAAAGAAATTCATGTGGTTGCCAGAAGCGACTAAAGCTTTTTAATTGCAGTCCAAATGTTTGCAATGGTTTCTAAATATCTATTTGTCTTGTCCTTAATTTGTGAAATTGTCGAATTACAAATCTTATGTTGTTCTACCAAAAACCAATGGCCATAACGAAGGAGCTATTGCTAAATGTGTACCGTTCTTTACGGAGAGTTTCTTTTTGGAAATGAGACATTTCAAATAAAGACAGGGAGTGGATACAATTTCTAAGCCGCTGAAGAATTGCAATCAAAGATGCATACCAATTCAAACACCTTGATGGGTCCTAAAAGAATGCATTAAAAAAATTGTTGCAGTAAAATTGCCTTACAGTGTCAACTTTTTATTGTGAAAAGACACGTATTACAGTTACACGACAAACTCTAACCAGGAGACAGACAAGGTCAAGGAAGTCCTAATCAAGGATTTACAATTTTGTGTTTTTTTGCTTTTATTTACATTTAAGGAAACATCATTTCAACACTAGAATTAATTTTGAATGTTTCTTATATAAATTAGCGCGGTTGCCGGCAGTGACTAAGCTTTTTATATAGTCCAAACGATCTTATGGTCTCTAATAGTTTTTTGGAGAGCTTTGGTCTTATCTTGTTTTACTCAAACATGTCTGACGAAAGTTGGCCAAAATATTTTGTGATAGGATAATGGCATGGAGACTAAGTCTCCGAATGTTATGGGGAGAGTCGGTAAATGCGGGTGTCAGCAACAAAATTATGTACGCACGAAACAATATTCTATAATTGGTTAATGAGAATGTAAACAGAGCTGAATACTCATGAAACATATCCTTTTAATTGGTAAATGGAAATGCAATCAAAGAAACTATGTGCTCATGAAACATATACAAAGTTTTGAACTTCAATAATTTCGAATTCTCTGTAATTTTCTTCTTATTTTTGGCATAAGGGACTATTCCTTAACTTTCCCCCAGAGTGTTCTCCGTTGTTGTATTAAACTTGGTAATGAATCTTAACATGGAAATAGTTGAAATGCATAAAACAACGATGAGAACACGTATTACACTTAATCTTAGCAAAAACGCCAGAAATTACTTGTTATGGTCATTGGGTCATTTTCCACACAAAGGAAAAGAAAAACAAAAGGATAAACTGGTTACATATGTCTTCTTTTCTTACAAAAACGAGGGATTCCAATAACAATCAAAAGCGTCAATCCCCCATCGCATTTAAAAGGGAAACAAATACCATTTCGAAGAAGTCCCAACTAACAAACTTACCAATTCCAACACAAGAAATAGACGTAAAAGGAATCTTGTGGTATATTTATTTAGCCTCTTCTCAATTGGAGTCCAAAATTCTTACCTTTGGAAACATTGAACGGCCAAGCACTAAGTGTTATACCCCGAAAATTTTCGAGTTAGCCGTTATGTAGTAATATAAAACTAGAGCAGCCGTTGAGTGTGTCAACCCCTCGAAATTAAATTAATCGTAGCGAGTTGTGAGTACTCAAGTGATTTATAGCTATTCTATAAACATTAAGAGTGTATAAGATATGAATGGAAATTGTGCATAAAAAAAGAATAAAAAAATGAGATAATGATAGTAGTGGCATTTTAAGAAATATGAAGATAAGAATAAACTAAAAAAAATTATAAAAAATATATAAATAAAAAAAGGAACGAAGATAAGAATAAACTAAAAGAAAAAAAAGAAAAAAATAGCAGAAGAACGAAGATAAATAAAAAATAAATAAAAAAAGAACGTGTGTTTAAAGGGGGGGATAACGGCCCCTAAAACCACGTAATGCACTTATTAAAAAGAGGCAAAGAGGGCGGCAGTTGGACAGCAACAATTAAAAAAAATTGTGAAGGGAAGCAACGCAAACAGGAGGCGGCAGAGGGAAGAGAGAGAGAAAAGGGAGAAGGAGAGAGGAGGAAGAAGGAAAGGAAAAGGAAGAGAAGACAACCGGGTTATTTCAAGCGCGAAGTTATCTATAAACAAGCAGGTTCTCTTTTCCCCCTCCAATTGGTACAAATTCAAGCATGCCTTGGTGATATATTATATGTTTTTGTTGTTTTAATTGTTGAATTTCAATGCATGCTGTTTGATCTGTGAAAAGCATGATGTTTTGAAGACTCTGGTATGCGTGAATGCTACTGCGTGTATGCGATATGTATTGCGTGCTTTAGTTTTGATTTTAGGGAAAAATTTGATAATCATATTAGTAAAACTGTTGCAAGAATAGAGATTTTTCATTTTGTTTTGGCCTTAGAATATGTCAACATAGACTGGAAATAGGCGAAAATATAGATCGGGGTCAAAAAAGATCGGCGGTGCGTCGCACGCGCCGCAGGAATCGGCCGCGCGCGGGCTGCATGCGCCTGCTGCAGCTGGGTGCGCGATATACACATTAATAATTTAAAAAAAAGGGTTTAGGGCCGGCCTGCCAGCGCGCAGACCAGGCCAGCCCTTAGTGGGCCGCGGTCTGCAGCTGCAGGCCAGCCCCATTACTATAATATATATGAAAAAATGAGAAGGTTGGTAGCGGACCGGGCCGGATGGCCAGCGGACCGGACCAGACATCAGCCGGCCCATTAACGCGAATGTATAAAAAAAGGGCTGGCGCAGGCCAGTCCTCTTTCGGACCGGACCAAAAGAAACAGTGGGCCAGGGCTGGCGGAATAGGGCCGCCCAATTTGATAATATTGAATGTTTTTCTGGAATTTCTGAAATTAAGTAAATGGTATTTATTTAACCTAAATTAGTAATAAATATAGGAAAATTATAAATAAATATCAGAAAATTATAAATAAATTCTAGAAACTATAAAATGCAAAAAGTAAATTATTTTCATTAAATTTCTATAATTTTAATAATTTATTTAATTTGAATAAATAGGAAATAAATATAAATAAATTAGGAAAAAATGAGGAAAAATATAGAAAAGACATAATAAATGTGTACAAACCATGGAAAAATAAGTTTAATATCAAACAACATTAAGTCATTACTCAGATAATAAATGAATATAGATTTGAGTGCCGAAGGATGGTGAGGATGGGCCAGGGGCCTCAGACGATCTTTAAATAAACCTAGATTTGAGTGCCGGAGGATGGTGAGGATGGGCCAGGGGCCTCAGACGATTATGTTGTTTGCATTCATGGCACGTGCATTGCATTTATGGTGGGTCATGACGTACGGGTCACGGGCGCTCAGTATGGTGTACGGCGGCGGGGCCACGCACACTCAGGATGGTGTACAGTGCAGGGCCACATACACTCAGGATGGTGAATGTGGGTGGGTACGGCCCACAGCCACTCAGTAAGTCCTGGAATCATGCATTACATGGCGGAGATATCGGCATTTTGTGTGACATGACTTTGTTGTGTTTGACATGCATAGTAGGACATGCATCACGATGTTGCGCATTCTTTATCTGGAGTGAATTACCTTTTCGTATTCTTTCATATGCTTATGTGACCTCATGCTATGTGCTATGTGCTATATCATTTTTGCATGCTCGTATTGTACTAGTTGGAGGCAGGTGCCTAGTGGGTGATTTTCCGTCACTCACCCCTACTCCTCCCACCAGGTGAGCACGAGGAAGAGTACAATTATATATTTGCTGAGGACGGACTGACATGGTAGTACGGGCAGACTGACGGTTGCACCTAGGATATAAGGAGACCTTGCGACTGTCCGTTATTAGTTCATTGGGGTTTCCATCAGACATCACCTTGTACAGTTTGTTAGACTCTAGATGTTAGCGCGTTGACTTTATGGTCAGGTATTATTTAAGATTCTACTGAGGATTTTCTTTATTAAGAAAACTTTACGTTATTGTATTTCGTTTCTGCGCGAAAAAAATTTCTACATCTTCTCGGACATGTTGGAAATTGATTTGACGCTTTGTATTCTCCTTAGTGAGATACAGCGGGCGCACTGTTCCCGATGCTAGGGTTCGGGAGCAGGGCGCTACAGGTGGTATCAGAGCCGAGGCTTCAGATCCGCCTCGGGAACGCAGGATTAACTAGATCACTTAGACATAAGCTATGATACTTACCTAGGAATAACGATTACACCCCTGATAAATGAAGTAGACCTAAGTTATGATCGAGTTAAGGGAGGTGTGTGCCGTTGGTGAGTTTTCTCTATTA
Organism: Eustoma russellianum; assembly: GCA_036186865.1. Lineage (NCBI taxonomy): Eukaryota > Viridiplantae > Streptophyta > Magnoliopsida > Gentianales > Gentianaceae > Eustoma > Eustoma russellianum. The sequence goes on from AP025049.1 coordinate 8,498,619, forward strand.
ATTACCGTCGTACCCCCGAACCTTCGCGTGAGCATCATAAAGGCTCAAATCCATCGATCAATCCCGTTCAATCCAAATTCTCATCAAGATTCGCGTGGAATCAAAAAAAAAATATATCGCTGTGTCGCGACTAATCTGACAAATGAGGCAACAGTGGTTGTGGTAATGACCACCAGAATCAGGGGCCATTCTTCAGGCATTGGCTGACACCATGGCCACCTCTTTGGAGCAATAGCGGCAGTAGCAGTGTAGCCAGTGGTCTCCGCCACTGCCAACATCGGATCAGAGGTCCTATTATATGGAAATGCAGGACGTCCGTAATTCGATGATTTTAAAGACCCTTCACAGGAGGTGGCGAAGATATGTAATGTGGCCGCTAATAATCACAGGACCGCCGCGGCAAAAGTACAATCGCGGAGGGGTACATGGTACCGGCGCCACCATTTGCTCACTAGGGATGCCACACTCGGGCCAGAGTAAGGGAAAATTATGCAAGTATGAGGGCGACAACCGTGACGTTTTACGAGAGAGGGCACTAAGCAGAGGCCGATGGCATCATCATAACAGAATCTGGAGCAGAATAAAAGGAAGCAAGGATCAGTGTCCAGATCCACGTGATGACTGATACGGACGTCAGGGAGGCTGGCGACATCAGAGCAGAGTTCAACCAACGACAACCAGGTGTCAATGACTCAGCATCAGTACAGAGGACGTCAGTCAGAGATAAATGATCAGAGTTGCGTAGCGGAACTGTAGCTTTCTTAAGTCACGTAAGTCAAAAGAGGGGACCTTAGTGGATCCGAAGAAGATTAAGGCTATCGATGAGTAGTTCTGATCGACCAGAGTGATGAAGTAAAGAGTTTTCTGGGTTCGGCCACCTGCTACATGAAATTTGTGGAAGAATTTTCGTCGATAATGGTGCCCCTGAGAAGACAGAAGCAAAAGAAGGTAAGTTCGAGTGGACCGTTGATATCAGCAAAAAAACTTTCGCTGAGTCGGAGAAAAAAAAGCTTAAACACAAGACCATCTACACAATTTTATATAATTAACTATATATCACTCACTGATTAATACAACATACTTTAACGACATACTTCCCTATATCAAACACGTACTAGAACATCAAACATACAAAATCCAACACAACTACTCCAAGAAAAATAACACGGTACAACAAAAAAAACAAGAGATGTCACATGACATAATAAACTATGAAGATGCGGCAACATAAGTCAACAAAATATATACATATATATCCACATACACAAGTATATGCACATATACATATTTATACAAAGCAACAAACATAAAAATACGAAGTAATAGGGGTAAAAGCCCATAATATATAAAGAATACGATAATAACATCGGAGTAGTGAAAAAAAATTACATTAAATTAATAATAATAATAATAATACGATAAATCAAAATTTATATTTGCTAAACGACCACAAAAAAAATTAATAATAATAACAGTCAACTTAGGAACTTTTAAAGGTGATACTGTTAAGACACTTCATGGGTTGCGAACCCATAGAGTAATGCAAAAAAAAACAACTCAATCTCTTACAATAATAAACAAGCATATGGCTACTCATAATTTATTACAACATTAATGATATAATGTAAATAAGTCGATCTAACAAAACATACAAATAGATATACGAAACGAAAAGGTAATTAAATGATTCTAAGTAAATATGCCCAGGTATACACACGACTTGTATCAAGGACACCACGACACAACTAATACAACAAAACAATGATAAACATCGTAATAGGTAACGACAACAAACAACACTGTTACAAAGAATATAGTAATACATATACTTTTCATACAAGACATGAGATATGATATAAGTATATAGTTACAGTTTAAAACGAAACATTAACATGCACAATTGAAGTAAGCATGCTAAATGCAAGTTAAGAACGACATAGTATGGCATGACATCACAGAAATAGATTAAAGTGTAAACAACTTAATAACATGACATATAAAAAAAGGAACAAACAGTAATATACATATATCGTACTTGAACACCAAATGAATTATATATGTATATTACAGTAAAAATCTAGGCATTGATACACTTCCTTCGGTGTAATTTATATAACGATATTTATATGACAATAAGATAAGCTGATACGGAAAATATAGAGTACATGTAAAAAATATTATTAACGACTAACACAAGTATAAAAAAGAGAGATTACAATAAACAAAGACTAAAATGAATGCGCATAGCATGTGTACCGCGTAAAACTCAACTAACAAACAATATAAACATAATACTTGTGACGAATTGCATATAACGGTTGTGAATTCACGAGCTACGTGATATCTAAGTCATACATACGTCTAAAAAATAAAGATGCACAGCACCCTATATATCGATACCAAACATGTTTAACAACTAAAACGACCACACATATTAAAACTTGTGTATGCCGATGTATGTAATTGACGGAGCGTTTGAGTACTGTATCTCATCCTTAGACCAATGAGTAGTCAGAGAAGACGATACAAATATTGAAGGACATGTTAAAGACTTGCGTCATTGATTTCAAGGGGAACTGGGATGGTAGGATCAAAATGATTGAGTGCCCCTACAACAACAGCTAGCGCCATATGCAGGGCGCCATTTGAGGCGCTCAACGGGTGTAAGTGCAGAACCACAGTCCAATGGGACAAAGTTGGAGAGCGTACTATTATTGGTACAGTGCTGATTGAGCAAACTATGGAGAAGGTAAAGCAGACTCGGGAAAAGACTTAAGGTTGCCCAAGACATAAGTAAGAGTTGGGAAGATTCGAGGAGACATTCCCTGGAGTTTACTGTCGGGGTAAAGGTTTACCTGAAGGTATCGCATATGAAAAGGGGTTGCACGTTTTTATCTGAAGGATAAGCTAAGGCCTCGTTACATTGCCCCTTACTAGGAACTCGAAAGGATTGGTTCGTTAGCTTACCGTTTGGCATCACCTCCGGGCACTAGCCAAGTATACTATTTGTTCCATGTCTCTCGGCTGAGAAGGTATGTTACTGATCCGAGTCATGCAGTGGACGCTACCCTTTGAGGATTAAACCGGGCACGTCATATGAAGAGACTCCTGTTCAGATCATAGACTGCAAAAACCAAGAGCTGAGAAGGAGAATCATTCCGTATGTCAAGGTGCAACGGAGAGATCATAATGAAAAATGAAGCGACACAGGAGTTGGAAGATCAGATGCGGAGCATTACCCCTACCGCTTCGATTAAAGTACGTCAAGTTTCGAGGACGAAACTTCTTGTAAGGTGGGTAGGATGTTATATCCCAAAAATTTTCGAGTTAGCCATTATGTAGTAATATAAAACTGGAGCAGCTGTTTAGTGTGTCGACCCCTCGAAATTAAATTAATCGTAGCGAGTTGTGAGTACTCAAGTGATTTATAGCTATTCTATAAATATTAAGAGTGTATAAGATATGAATGGAAGTTGTGCATAAAAAAAAGAATAAAAAAAAGAGATAATGATAGTAGTGGCATTTAAAGAAACATAAAGATAAGAATAAACTAAAAAAAATATAAAAAAATATATAAATAAAAAAAAGGAACGAAGATAAGAATAAACTAAAAGAAAAAAAGAAAAAAAAGAAGAAGAACAAAGATAAATAAAAAATAAAAAAATAAATAAATATAAAAAAAGAACGTGTGTTTAAAGGGGGGGATAACGGCCCCCCAAATCACGTAATGCACTTATTAAAAAGAGGCAAAAGGGGGCGGCAGTTGGACATCAACGATTAAAAAAAATTTGTGAAGGGAAGCAACGCAAACAGGAGGCGGCAGAGGGAAGAGAGAAAGAGAAAAGGGACAAGGAGAGAGGAGGAAGAAGGAAAGGAAAAGGAAGAGAAGACAACCGGGTTATTTCAATTGCGAAGTTATCTACAAACAGGTAGGTTCTCTTTTTCCCCTCCAATTAGTAGAAATTCAAGCATGCCTTGGTGATATATTATGTGTTTTTGTTGTTTTAATTGTTGAATTTCAATGCATGTTGTTTGATCTGTGAAAAGCATGATGTTTTGAAGACTCTGGTATGCGTGAATGCTACTGCGTGTTTGCGATGCATGTATGCGATATGTATTGCGTGGTTTAGTTTTGATTTTAGGGAAAAATTTGATAATCAAAATAGTAAAACTGTTGCAAGATTATAAATTTTTCATTTTGTTTTGGCCTTAGAATATGTCTCCATAGACTGAAAATAGGCGAAAATATAGATCGGGGTGGAAAAAAGTCGCCGAAGGTCACCGGTGCGCCGCACGCGCCGCCAGAATCGGCTGCTCGCACCTGCTGCAGCTGGGTGCGCGATATACACATTAATAATTAAAAAAAGGGGGCTTAGGGCCGGCCTGCCAACGCGCAGACCAGGCCAGCCCTTAGTGGGCCGCGGTCTGCAGCTGAAGGCCAACCCAATTATTATAATATATAAAAAAAAGGGAAGGCTGGTAGCGGACCGGGCTGGATGGCCAGCGGAGGGGACCAGACATCAGCCGGCCCATTTACGCGAATGTATAAAAAAAAAGGGCTGGCGCAAGCCAGTCCTCTTTCGGACCAGACCAAAAGAAACAGTGGGCCAGGGCTGGCGGAATAGGGCCAGCCCAATTTGATAATATTAAATATTTTTCTGGAATTTCTGGAATTAAGTAAATGGTATTTATTTAACCTAAATTAGTAATAATTATAGGAAAATTATAAATAAATATCAGAAAATTATAAATAAATTCAGAAAATTATAAATGAAAAAGTAAATTATTTTCATTAAATTTCTGTAATTGTGATAATTTATTTAATTTGAATAAATAGGAAATAAATATAAATAAATTAGGGAAAAATGATGGAAAATATAGAAAAGGCATAATAAATGTATACAAACCATAGAAAAATAAGTTTAACTTCAAACAACATTAAATCATTACTCAGATAATAAATGAACCTAGATTTGAGTGCCGGAGGATGGTGAGGATGGGCCAGGGGCCTCAGACGATCTTTAAATGAACCTAGATTTGAGTGCCGGAGGATGGTGAGGATGGGCCAGGGGCCTCAGACGATTGTGTCGTTTGCATTCATGGCACGTGCATTGCATTGATGGTGGGTCGTGACGTACGGGTCACAGGTGCTCAGTATGGTGTACGGCGGCGGGGTCACGCACACTCAGGATGGTGTACAGTGGCAGAGCCACATACACTCAGGATGGTGACTGTGGGTGGGTACGACCCACAGCCACTCAGTAGGTCCCGGGATCATGCATTGCATAGCGGAGATATCGGTATTTTGTGTGACATGAACTTTGTTGCGTTTGACATGCATAGTAAGACATGCATCACGATGTTGCGCATTCTTTATCTGGAGTGAATTACCTTTTCGTATTCTTTCATATGCTTATGTGACCCCATGCTATGTGCTATGTGCTATATCATTTTTGTATGCTCGTCTTGTACTAGTTGGAGGCAGGTGCCTACTGGGTGATTTTCCGTCACTCACACCTACTCCCTCCCACCAGGTGAGCACGAGGAAGAGTACAATTATATATTTGTTGAGGACGGACTGACATGGTAGTACGGGCAGACTGACGGTTGCACCTAGGATATAAGGAGACCTTGCGACTGTCCGTTATTAGTTCATTGGGGTTTCCATCAGACATCACCTTGTACAGTTTGTTAGACTCTAGATGTTAGCGCGTTGACTTTCTGCTCAGGTATTATTTATGATTCTACTGAGGATTTTCTTTATTAAGAAAACTTTACGTTATTGTATTTCGTTTCTGTGCGAAAAAAATTTCTACGTCTTCTCGGACATGTTGGAAATTGATTCGACGCTTTATATTCTCCTTAGTGAGATACAGCGGCGCACTGTTCCCGATGCTAGGGTTCGGGAGCGGGGCGCTACAGGTGGTATCAGAGCCGAGGCTTCAGATCCGCCTCGGGAACGTAGGATTAACTAGATCACTTAGACATAAGCTATGATCCTTACCTAGGAATAACGATTACACCCCTGATAAATGAAATAGACCTAAGTTATGATCGGGTTAAGGGAGGTGTGTGCCGTTGGTGAGTTTTCTCTATTAATTACCGTCGTACCCCCGAACCTTCGCGTGAGCCTCATAAAGGCTCAAATCCATCGATCACTCCCGTTCAATCCAAATTCTCATCAAGATTCGCGTGGAATCAAAAAAAAATATACCGCTGTGTCGCGACTAATCTGACAAATGAGGCAACAGTGGTTGTGGTAATGACCACCAGAATCAGGGCGCCATTCTTCAGGCATTGGCTGACACCATGGCCACCTCTTTGCCGCAATAGCGGCAGTAGCAGTGTAACCAGTGGTCTCCGCCACTGCCAACATCGGATCAGAGGTCCTATTATATGGAAATGCAGGACGTCCGAAATTCGATGATTTTAAAGACCCTTCACCGGAGGTGGCGAAGATATGTAATGTGGCCGCTAATAATCACAGGACCGCCGCGACGAAAGTACAATCGCGGAGGGGTACATGGTACCGGCGCCACCATTTGCTCACTAGGGATGCCACACTCGGGCCAGAGTAAGGGAAAATTATGCAAGTATGAGCGCGACAACCATGACGTTTTACGAGAGAGGGCACTAAGCAGAGGCCGGTGGCATCATCATAACAGAAGCAGGAGCAGAATAAAAAGAAGCAAGGATTAGTGTCCAGATCCACGTGATGACTGATACAGACGTCAGGGAGGCTGGCGACATTAGAGCAGAGTTCAACCAACGACGACCAGGTGTCAATGACTCAGCATCAGTACAGAGGACGTCAGTCAGAGATAAATGATCAGAGTTGCGTAGCGGAAGCGTAGCTTTCTTAAGTCACGTAAGTCAAAAGAGGGGACCTTAGTGGATCCGAAGAAGATTAAGGCTATCGATGAGTAGTTCTGATCGACCAGAGTGATGAAGTAAAGAGTTTTCTGGGTTCGGCCACCTGCTACATGAAATTTGTGGAAGAATTTTCGTCGATAATGGTGCCCCTGAGAAGACGGAAGAAAAAGAAGGCAAGTTCGAGTGGACCGTTGATATCAGCAAAAAAAAATTCGCTGAGTCAGAGAAAAAAAAGCTTAAACACAAGACCATACTACACAATTTTACTTAATTAACTATATCACTCACTGATTAATACAACATACTTTAACGACATACTTCCCTATATCAAACACGTACTAGAACATCAAACATACAAAATCCAACACAACTACTCCCAGAAAAATAACACGGTACAACAAAAAAAAACAAGAGATGTCACATGATATAATAAACTATGAATATGCGGCAACATAAGTCAACAAAATATATACATATATATCCACATACACAAGTATATGCACATATACATATTTATACAAAGCAACAAACATAAAAATACGAAGTAATAGGGGTAAAAACCCATAATATATAAAGAATACGATAGTAACATCGGAGTATTGAAAAAAAATTACATTAAATTAATAATAATAATACGATAAGTCAAAATTTATATTTGCTAAACGACCACAAAAAAATTAATAATAATAACAATCAACTTAGGAACTTATAAAGGTGATACTGTTAAGACACTTCATGGGTTGCGAACCCATAGAGTAATACAGAAAAAACAACTCAATCTCTTACAATAATAAACAAACATATGGCTACTCATAATTTATTACAACATTAATGATATAATGTAAATAAGTCGATCTAACAAAACATACAAATAGATACACGAAACGAAAAGGTAATTAAATGATTCTAAGTAAATATGCCCAAGTATACATACAACTTGTATCAAGGACACAACGACACAACTAATACAACAAAACAATGATAAACATCGTAATAGGTAACAACAACAAACAACACTGTTACAAAGAATATAGTAATACATATACTTTTCATACAAGACATGGGATATGATATAGGTATATAGTTACAGTTTAAAACGAAACATTAACATGCACAATTGAAGTAAGCATGCTAAATACAAGTTAAGAACGACATAGTATGGCATGACATCATAGAAATAGATTAAAGTGTAAACAACTTAATAACATGACATATAAAAAAAGGAACAAACAGTAATATACATATATCGTACTTGAACACCAAATGAATTATATATGTATATTACAGTAAAAATCTAGGCATTGATACACTTCCTTCGGTGTAATTTATATAACGATATTTATACGACAATAAGATAAGCTGATACGGAAAATATAGAGTACATGTAAAAAATATTATTAACGACTAACACAAGTATAAAAAAGAGAGATTACAATAAACAAAGACTAAAATGAATGCGCATAGCATGTGTACCGCGTAAAACTCAACTAACAAACAATATAAACATAATACTTGTGACGAATTGCATATAACGGTTGTGAATTCACGAGCTACGTGATATCTAAGTCATACATACGTCTAAAAAATAAAGATGCACAGCACCCTATATGTCGATACCAAACATGTTTAACAACTAAAACGACCACACATATTAAAACTTGTGTATGCCGATGTATGTAATTGACAGAGTGTTTGAGTACTGTATCTCATCCTTAGACCAATGAGTAGTCAGAGAAGACGATACAAATATTGAAGGACATGTTAAAGACTTGCGTCATTGATTTCAAGGAAAACTGGGATGGTAGGATCAAAATGATTGAGTGCCCCTACAACAACAGCTAGCGCCATATGCAGGGCGCCATTTGAGGCGCTCAACGGGTGTAAGTGCAGAACCCCAGTCCAATGGGACAAAGTTGGAGAGCGTACTATTATTGATACAGAGCTGATTGAGCAAACCATGGAGAAGGTAAAGCAGACTCGGGAAAAGACTTAAGGTTGCCCAAGACATAAGTAAGAGTTGGGCAGATTCGAGGAGACATTCCCTGGAGTTTACTGTCGGGGTAAAGGTTTACCTGAAGGTATCTCATATGAAAAAGGGTTGCACGTTTTTATCTGAAGGATAAGCTAAGGCCTCGTTACATTGCCCCTTACTAGGAACTCGAAAGGATTGGTTCGTTAGCTTACCGTTTGGCATCACCTCCGGTCACTAGCCAAGTATACTATGTGTTCCATGTCTCTCGGCTGAGAAGGTATGTTACTGATCCGAGTCATGCAGTGGACGCTACCCTTTGAGGATTAAACCGGGCACGTCATATGAAGAGACTCCTGTTCAGATCATAGACTGCAAAAACCAAGAGCTGAGAAGGAGAATCATTCCGTATGTCAAGGTGCAACGGAGAGATCATAATGAAAAATGAAGCGACACATGAGTTGGAAGATCAGATGCGGAGCATTACCCCTACCACTTCGATTAAAGTACATCAAGTTTCGAGGACGAAACTTCTTGTAAGGTGGGTAGGATGTTATACCCCAAAAATTTTCGAGTTAGCCATTATGTAGTAATATAAAACTAGAGCAGCCGTTGAGTGTGTCGACCCCTTGAAATTAAATTAATCGTAGCGAGTTGTGAGTACTCAAGTGATTTATAGCTATTCTATAAATATTACGAGTGTATAAGATATGAATGGAAGTTGTGCATTAAAAAAAAGAATAAAAAAAGAGATAATGATAGTAGTGGCATTTAAATAAACATAAAGATAAGAATAAACTAAAAAAATATAAAAGAATATATAAATAAAAAAAAGGAACGAAGATAAGAATAAACTAAAAGAAAAAAAAGAAAAAAAAAGAAGAAGAACGAAGATAAATAAAAAATAAAAAAATAAATAAATATAAAAAAAGAACGTGTGTTTAAAGGCTTAGGTAATGCACTTATTAAAAAGAGGCAAAAGGGGGCGGCAGTTGGACATCAACGATTAAAAAAAAATTGTGAAGGGAAGCAACGCAAACAGGAGGCGCCAGAGGGAAGAGAGAAAGAGAAAAGGGACAAGGAGAGAGGAGGAAGAAGGAAAGGAAAAGGAAGAGAAGACAACCGGGTTATTTCAATCGCGAAGTTATCTATAAACAGGTAGGTTCTCTTTTCCCCCTCCAATTTGTAGAAATTCAAGCATGCCTTGGTGATATATTATGTAGTTTTGTTGTTTAATTGTTGAATTTCAATGCATGTTGTTAAATCTGTGAAAAGCATGATGTTTTGAAGACTTTGGTATGCGTGAATGCTACTGCGTGTATGCGTTATGTATTGCGTGGTTTAGTTTTGATTTTAGGGAAAAATTTGATAATCAAAATAGTAAAACTGTTGCAAGATTAGAAATTTTTCATTTTGTTTTGGCCTTAGAATATGTCTCCATAGACTGAAAATAGGCGAAAATATAGATCGGGATGGAAAAAAAGTCGCCGAAGGTCGCCGGTGCGCCGCACGCGCCGCCAGAATCGGCTGCTCGCGGGCTGCACGCGCCTGCTGCAGCTGGGTGCGCGATATACACATTAATAATTAAAAAAAAGGGCTTAGGGCCGGCCTGCCAGCGCACAGACCAGGCCAGCCCTTAGTGGGCCGCGGTCTGCAGCTGAAGGCCAGCCCAATTATTATAATATATAAAAAAAAGGGAAGGCTGGTAGCGGACCGGGCTGGATGGCCAGCGGAGCGGACCAGACATCAGCCGGCCCATTTACGCGAATGTATAAAAAAAAAGGCTGGCGCAAGCCAGTCCTCTTTCGGACTAGACCAAAAGAAACAGTGGGCCAGGGCTGGCGGAATAGGGCCAGCCCAATTTGATAATATTAAATGTTTTTCTGGAATTTCTGGAATTAAGTAAATGGTATTTATTTAACCTAAATTAGTAATAATTATAGGAAAATTATAAATAAATATCAGAAAATTATAAATAAATTCCAGAAAATAAAAAATGAAAAAGTAAATTATTTTCATTAAATTTCTGTAATTGCGATAATTTATTTAATTTGAATAAATAGGAAATAAATATAAATAAATTAGGAAAAAATGAGGAAAAATATAGAAAAGGCATAATAAATGTATACAAACCATGGAAAAATAAGTTTAACTTCAAACAGCATTAAATCATTACTCAGATAATAAATAAACCTAGATTTGAGTGCCGGAGGATGGTGAGGATGGGCCAGGGGCCTCAGACGATCTTTAAATGAACCTAGATTTGAGTGCCGGAGGATGGTGAGGATGGGCCAGGGGCCTCAGACGATTGTGTTGTTTGCATTCATGGCACGTGCATTGCATTGATGGTGGGTCGTGACGTACGGGTCACAGGCGCTCAGTATGGTGCACGGCGGCGGGGTCACGCACACTCAGGATGGTGTACTGTGGCAGAGCCACATATACTCAGGATGGTGACTGTGGGTGGGTACGACCCACAGCCACTCAGTAGGTCCCGGGATCATGCATTGCATAGCGGAGATATCGGTATTTTGTGTGACATGAACTTTGTTGCGTTTGACATGCATAGTAAGACATGCATCACGATGTTGCGCATTCTTTATCTGGAGTGAATTACCTTTTCGTATTCTTTCATATGCTTATGTGACCTCATGCTATGTGCTATGTGTTATATCATTTTTGTATGCTCGTCTTGTACTAGTTGGAGGCAGGTGCCTACTGGGTGATTTTCCGTCACTCACACCTACTCCCTCCCACCAGGTGAGCACGAGGAAGAGTACAATTATATATTTGCTGAGGACGGGCTGACACGGTAGTACGGGCAGACTGACGGTTGCACCTAGGATATGAGGAGATCTTGCGACTGTCCGCTATTAGTTCATTAGGGTTTCCATCAGACATCACCTTGTATAGTTTGTTAGACTCTATATGTTAGCGCATTGACTCTCTGGTCAGGTCTTATTTATGATTTTACTGAGGATTTTCTTGATTAAGAAAACTTTACGTTATTGTATTTCGTTTCTGCGTGAAAAAAAATTCTACGTCTTTTGAGGCATGTTGGAAATTGATTCGACGATTTGTATTCTCATTAGTGAGATACGGCGGACGCACTGTTTCCGATGCTAAGGTTCGGAAGCGGGGCGCTACACTAAGCATATGTTGTTTCATTCAACAGATCTTCACATCGCTCCACTACTGTTTTGTTTTCTGATATCTTGGAGACTCGTACATGAGTTATTGAAGGTGCAAAAATGTTACTCAACTACTGTACCCTTAGTTGTTTCTCTTGATACAATAGTTAGATAAGATAGATAAGTTTGATATTTTTTTATTCTGTTTTTTGGGTTTTGGCATTGACATAGCATTGACATAATCACAACTTGAGTTCTTTTCTTATATTTTACATGTATTCCCACCTTTACCACCTCTCCAGCCCAAACCGCCTACACTACCTTCGCAAATTTCTGCTTCATTTTAATCGTCCCGAACCCATTGCTCCACGATCACCATCAACGGAGCATTTCTACTGCCTATCCACCACCATAATCATAAGTCAAACCAAGATTTTTGAGGCGTTACAACAGAAAGGAAGCACCGGGAGTTGGGGCTATGGGGTTGGGTTGGTGGGTAGGCAGTAGAAATGACTTTCTGATAGTGATACGCTGATTTTTTTACATAATAACAAATAGAAACAACGTGCGTAAGAAATTCTACTAAGACCAAGAAATATAAGCTTGTCCTACATCCAAAGCGTAATAAATAGAGTTTACTGAAAAATCCGACTACTTTTAAATTTTCCTTAGCACGGGGTTTTGCAATTTGGTAGCTTGCAAAGCTCATAACCTTGAAGTCATCTATTCAAATCCTATCTCCAATTCAATGGAAAATCTCAGTTTATTGCGCTTTTTGATACCATCAAACAAAAAGGCCCAAGAGCGCCATATTCTAAAACCCAGAATGTGTCCTTCTCGTGAAGAGATGGGAAACATGTTTAATATCATTGATTTGAGTAGTTGACCTGATCCTTTGTTGTTTGAAAAAACAATACACACTCTTATATACATATGTGTATGCATATATACATATATTGGTGTATATTGATACACATACACATGTATGTACGTAGGTATATGTGTGTGTATATGTGTGTATGTGCGTATACGTGCATACACTTATAAATCAAACTTTATGGTGCTGAATGTAGCGCTTGAGCTTCAATAGCTTCAATCGGAGACGGAGCTCATTAGGCTTGGCAGATTTTCACGAGATAATGGGTAAGAAATCGCAATGATGAAGGGGCAAGAGATAAAGATGGGATATTATTGACAAGGGAAACAAATCTAAAACCCAAAGTGTGTAGTTTTCTGATATCTTGGAGACTCGAACATGAGTTATTGTACGTGTGAAAATGTTACTCAACTACTATACCTTTAGTTGTTTCTTTTGATACTATAGTTAGATAAGATAGATTAGCTTGATATTTTTTGTATTTTTTGGGTTTTAGCATTGACATAGCATTGACATAATCACAACTTGAGTTCTTTTCTAATAGTGTATGTATTCCTACGTTTACCACCTTCTCCCACATTCCCAGCGCCAACCCAATCATCTCCACCACCTTCGCAAATTCCTGTTTCATTTTAATCGTCCCAAACCCATTGCTCCACGATCACCATCAACAGAGCATTTTGTTAGAGCTGGAGCTGAACTGAACTGACCTTGCAGAGGCCGTCCTACCAAGGTTGCTGAACTGATTCTAGATTGACCTCAACTGACTCCACTGAGCTGAGCTGACCTAACCTCTTGAGGCTAAGACCTGACCTGCTGAGGCCGAGGATGGCTGCCGAGGCTGAGTATGGGCTGACCAGAAGACTGCAATATTGACCGAACACAGTCGGACCGACCGCTGTATTTATAGAGATTGAAGGTATCTAATCTAATCTAATCAAATCCTATCAAATCCTTTATAATTATCTTTTGTAATTTTTTTGATTTGTACGTCTCCTTACCATACTTTGTAGATTTGATTGATAGAGATTAGCATAGCACTTTAAGTAATGTTTATCTTTACATACCTAATTGTACTCTATAAATTCATATAGTGGAATAAGAGAAAAGGAGGATTCCGATTGTCAAAATATTTCTTTCATGGTATTAGAGCCATAATCTTCCACTTTCCTTCTCTGCTCTCTTTCGTCACTCACACCACCCTCTCAGCCGATTAGACCCATGGCAACCGAAACTTCACAAAACAAGAAAATCGTATCACCATATGATATTCATTCTGGAGATCACCCCGAATTACATATTACTCTCGTACAGATAACGGGAACCAATTACAATGAATGGACTCAGGTGGTCAGAGGATCGCTCCTTGTCCAATGAAAGTTTGGCTTTCTAGACAACTCCGTTCGGTGACCCGATGGCGACTCACCCGACGCAGCGGACTGAGAGCCAGTCAACTCTATGATCGTGGCTTGGATTCTGAACACGATAGAACAAAGCTTACGATCCAAAATTTCTTATGCTGAGGACGCTAAGGAATTGTGGGATGAAATCAAGCAGCGCTTTTGCTGTAATGAATGCACCCCCCGTTCAACAATTGAAGAAAGCTCTCACAAATTGTACAAAAGGCGGCGATCCTATCATGGTTTACTATGGCAAGTTGAAGAAGCTATGTGACGAATCGAAAGACTATGATAACATTCCGATGTGCTCGTGTAATCCATGCACATGCAATCTTCGCAAAGTCCTTGCCTGACGCAAGGAGGCCGACCAGGTGCATCAATTTTTGATGGGTTAGGATGACTCCTATTGGATGGTGCATTCATCTATTCTCAACCAAGATCCTCTTCCAACTTTGAATAGCACTTATCACATGGTAGTGCAAGAAGAAAGTCTAGGAAAAGCAGCATTGATGGAGGAGCAACGCGAACCAGCTGGCTTTATCATGGCACTGATGGCCAAACCAGTCAGAGACAGACGGGGATGGAGGGGTGAGCGTTAGACGCTCAAAACCGTGTAGTGTGCTTGCATTGCCATCTCAAGAGGCATGAGGTAAGTGGTTGCTTTGAAGTCATCGGTAACCTAGATTGGTAGGGTGATCGCCCTAAGGGACCTCTTCGTTCCAAAGGAGTGATACCTGGAAGTGCTTCTCAGCCCAAGCAGACAGCTGCCTCTGCTCACATGATGGTTGCCAAACCACATGCAGTCTCGACCGAGGCTGTGGCTTGAGCTTTAGCCGACTTGTAAGCTGATGATCTCACCGCAGTACTCCAAGCACTTAATGCACATAAGAATGAACGTCTAAGTGGAAGTGATCTGAATCTTTTTAGATTGTTAATTCCGGTGCTGCTCATCACATGATGGGAAATGTACATCTTTTGCACAACTGCATTTCTACCAAACTGTGTAATGTTTGGCCTCCTAATAGGACAGCACGTTGGCCTTCAAGCAAGGGACAGTTCATCTTGGTGATGCATTTGTTCTTGATAAAGTGCTTTTTGTGCCACACTTAACACGCAACCTATTATCGGTCTCTCAATTATTGCACAATGGTTAGCTGTGTTTACTAATGATGGTTGCATGATACAGGACCAGAATACCAGGACTCGGATTGGATTGGGTAAGAAGACCGATGGCTATACGTGCTGCAACCACCGCCAACTTTTTGGACACATGCACTCTCAGGTTTATTGGACTCAGCTCTATGGCATAAATGCCTTGGTCATCTATCTAATAATGTGTTGACTATGCTTTGTAATAAACTTTCTCCTTTGATTAGACATTCAACAGTTACATGCGATGTCTGCTTCGGGCCAAACAAACAAACAGGCCATTTTCTTGGAGAAACAAAAGTGCAGATTGTTGTTTTAATTTGACTCATTGTGACTCATTGGGAACTTATAGGGAAAAGGGCTCTTGTGGTGCTTTGTACTTCCTGACATTTGTAGATGATCATTCACGTGCGGCATGGGTATACTTGCTAAAAACAAAAGATACTGTACCTACGGTGGTACGACAATTTTTCGACATAGTTCGCATCCACTTTGATAAAAAGATTAAAACTTTCTGTAGCGATATTGGCTCTAAATTTCTCCCTCTGCTGCCATTTTTCTTGGAACTCGGTGTAATTCATTAAACCTCCACTCGGCATACACCCCAGCAAAATGGTAGAGTGGAGCGCAAACACTGTCACATTCTAAACATCTCTCGGGCCTTGCGGTTTTAGACAAGTCTACCTATCTTCTTTTGGGCAGAATGTATCTTGACCGTGGCCTATCCGATTAACCGGACTCACACTCCTCTCCTGAGAGGCAAAACACCATATGAAAAAACTCTTTGTACAACCTCCCTCTTACACTAATCTTCGGGTATCTGGGAGCCTTTGCTATGTGCTTAACGATCAACAACATTGCGACAAGTTTCAAAGTCGCAATTACCGATGCATCTTTCTGGGTTACCCTGCTGCCACCAAAGGTTGGAATGTCTTTGACCTTGACTCATGTGTCTTTTTTATCTCATGCAATATCACCTTTATCGAAACTACTTTCCCATATACCGAGCTACCGACCTCAACCACACTGTCGGCTGGTGACCTCTCGGCCCAACAGCCCTTCCCTACCTCTGAAGATGACCATACCATCGACATCCCTACTGACTTGACTCCAATCTCAGATCCTTCCTCATCAACCGATGACGGCGCTTCACGACTGATGACCTCAGACTCAGCCCCGCTACTCGATCGCAGGCATCGTGTCAAACGACCACCTACTAAACTTGCTGACTACGCCCTCCATGCAGCATCGTACAGCCCCTCGGCCAATTCCACCACGCCCTCCGCATCCTCAGGTACTCCCTACCTTATCAGTAATTATCTTAGTACTCATAGATTTTTTGCAGACCATTTGACTTTCCTTATGGCTATCACTTTGAGTACAAAGCCCCAATCTTATTCTCACGCAATTAAGGACCCTCAATGGCATGCCGCCATGCAGGAGAAGATTCATGCTCTACAAGACAATTATACTTGGACGCTTGAGCCGCTGTCGCCCCACAAACGTGCTATTAGGTGTAACTGGATATACAAAATCAAATACAATTCCGATGGTAGTGTTGAATGGTATAAATCTCGGCTCGTCATTCACAGTAACTGCCAAGTTGAAGGTATTGTTTATAATAAGACATTTGCTCCCATTGTCAAAATGGTTACCATCCGAGCTCTCTTGGCTCTTGCTGCCGCGCACAATTTCTCTATGTGCCAAATGGACGTGTGCAATGCATTCCTCCACAGTGACCTTGACGAAAAAGTTTATATGAAGTCTCCATGTGAGTTTGAAACCACCGGCCCGCACCAGGTTTGTCGCCTTCGCAAATCTTTGTATGGACTTTTGCAAGCCCCACGTTGTTGGTTTGCGAAATTTTCTAACGCTTTACGTGATTATGGTTTTGTTCAGTCACATTCTGATTATCCTAAGATCGAGCTCAGCTTTTCTTTTTGGTTTATGTTGACGATCATATCATTGTGGGCAACAATCCGAACTCTATGGACAAGCTCAAGGAGTATCGTAGTCGTTGCTTCCATATGAAAGACCTCAGCCTACTAAAGTATTTTCTTGGTCTTGAAGTTGCATGTAGCCGAGCTAGAATCTTTGTCTCTCAACATAAATATACTCTTGATATTCTCTAAGATAATGGTTTGATGGATGCCAAACCTACGGCTACCCATCTAGATCAGCAGCACTGTCTTTGTCTCTCCGAGAGCTATCTCTTGGATGGCCCGTTTTTATCTCGACAAATCATCAGGCGCCTCGTGTATCTCTCAATCACTCGTCCCAAACTTTCGTATGTGGTCCATACCAGACTCTGCGTCTTGATCATTGGCACGCAGCTTTGAAAGTTGTTCGTTACCTGAAGGGTTATCCTGGTCAAGGAATTCACTTTCCTTCAACAAGTAATTTTCACCTCACTACATACTGTGACTCTGATTGGGCAACTTGTCCTATCACATGCTGGTCTCTCATTGCTTACTTTATTAAGCTCGATGCTGCCTCGATTTCTTAGAAAAAAGGAAGCAAACTACTGTTTCGTGGTCCTCCACCGATCCTGAATATCATGCCATGGCCTACACCACTTGCGAACTCAAGTGGCTACTCGGTCTTCTTCATTTCCTTGGTATTCCCCATATAGAGCCTGTTATCCTCTACACAGATAGTCAGTCTGCCTTATGTCTTACACATAATCCCGTCGTTCATGAGCGCACCAAACACATATAGGTCGACTATCATTTTCTCCGGGATGTCATCTTAGATGGACAAATCCAACCTCTTCATGTTTCAACGACTTATCAGCTTGTAGATATCCTTACTAAGTCTCTTGGCACTCGCGATTTTCACTTCCTATTGTCCAAGTTGGGTGTTTCAAACTTTCACGCACTAACTTGAGGGGGGGTGTTAGAGCTGGAGCTGACTAGCCTAACCTTGCTGAGGCTGGCCTACCGAGGCTACTGAGCTGATCCTGGACTGACATCAACTGACTCTGCTGAGCCGAGCTAACCTAACCTGACCTGACCTACTGAGGCTAAGACCTGACCTCCGAGGCTGACGATGGGCTGACCAGCCGACTGCAATATTGGTCGTACACAGTCGGGACGACCACAGTATTAATAGAGATTCAAGATATCTAATCTAATCTAATCTAATCCTATCAAATCCTTCATAATTATCCGTTGTAACTGATTTGACTTGTACATATCCTTATCATGCTTTCTACATTCGATTAATAGAGATTAGCATAGTACCTTAGGTAATGTTTATCTTTGCATGCCTAATTGTACTCTATAAATTCACATGGTGGAACAAGAGAAAAGGGAGATTCCGATTGTCAAAATATTTCTTTCACATTTCTACTGCCTATACACCACCATAACCATAAGTCCAACCAAGATTTTTGAGGCGTTACAACCGTGTGGTGAAAGGAAGCACCGGGAGTTGGGCTGCGGGGTTGGGGTTGGTGGGTAGGCAGTAGAAATGACTTTCTGATAGTGGTACACTGATTACTTTTACATAATAACAAATAGAAACAATGCTTGTAAGAAGTACTAAAACCAAGAAATATAGGCTCGCCCGCCATCCAAACCATAATAAATAGAGTTTGCTGAAAAACCTTACTAGTTTTAAATTTTCCTTAGCACGGGGTAGAGAAATTTAGTAGCTTGCAAAGCTTATAACATTGAGGTCATCCATTCAAATCCTATCTCCAATCTAATGGGAAAATCTCAATTTATTGCGCTTTTTGATACAATCAATCAAAAGGCCCAAGAGCGTCATATTCTAAGAGCACAGACTGTGTCTTTCTTGTGAAGAGATGGGAAACATGTTTAATATCATTGATTTGAGAAGTTGACTGAACCTTTGTTGTTTGAAAAAAAAATACACACACTGGGAGCTGTTTGCAGAATTGAAGAAATCTCACCTTCATAGGTAAATATTACACCGATTTGAAGGCCAAGCACAGCCAGCCATCTTCCTCTTTCCTTCTCAGGTCTTCTTTATTGTTTTTCTTCCATTTAATTGATTAAGTCTTGAACATTTGTTGTATTTTGTTAGTTTAATTAGGAGTTTGTGTATTTATTTATTGGAAGTCCGATAGGTCTGAATCGCCTGATTTGTATTTTTTTTTTGGTTTGTTGATTCAGTTGTATTAACGGGAATATATTAGCCCGAATTTGCTTGGTTCTTTGAAATTACTGTTAATATATTATTTGGGTTACTCTATCATTTGAAGGCGCACAGTTGCAATCATTGATAGGAGTTATGACTTTTATGTGAGACCATGTCTAAGGAAGAGAGGCGTAGGTAAGGGGAAAGAAAAGGAGGATAGTGTACGTATCGCCTCTTGGAATGTAGAAAAGCTAAGTGGTAAATTGTTAGAGGTAGTAGATGTACTTAAGAGGCGCAGGATTGATGTAGCATGCCTACAAGAGGCTAGGTTGAAAAGGAATAAAGGTAAAGAGTGTAATGGATATAAGTTGCTCTACACGGGGTCCGACGGGACCAAAAATGGGGTAGGATTTCTCGTAAAATTAGAATTGTATGCAAACGTGATCGATGTAATAAGATATAATGATAGACTTATGGTGCTAAAATTAGTATTAAACAAGGAGGTGATGGAAGTGGTATGCGCCTACGTACCCCAAATGGGACTAAGAGAACAAGAGAAGAAAGAGTTTTGGGATTACTTAGATGTAGTGTTGAGGAGAATGCCTAGGGAGGAACGAATTTATATAGGATGTTATTGTTAGGTCCGAAATACACTCTAGAGGGGGGGGGGGTGAATAGAGTGTTTGGCTCTTTTTGCGGAATTTTCTCGTTTGTCTCAACTCAAAAAGGATATTCAAAATCAGAGCAAGAATTGGAGATGAGAGATAATGAATGAGTACACCGGATATAGAGTGGTTCGAATCGTAAATGATTTCACTCCACTACCACTTTGTTTCCAAAGTGGATTTTCAACAACTACTCTTCTTATTATGAACAATAAGAACAACCACAGCAACACTTACACTAACACTTTAGTGTAAGCAACAACAACAGCAACTTATTTGCACAAAACACACTGGTGCAACTACAGCAACTACAGCTCTTAGCAAGAACAACTTCTTGTTTCCTCACAACTTCAACAAAAGTTCCCTCAAGAACTTCTCACAGTGGGTTGAAGAAATATAGTAAGGTTCACACTTTCTCACAAGTCTAAGCACAAGCAAGAGATCAAATATTTATGGTTCCTCTTGTGCTTGACTCTCTTTCTCTCAATATACAATAATAAAGATCAAAGAAAAGCTAGACAAGCTTTAAACAAAATTACAAGTATGAGAGAAATGTACAACAATGGAAAATGAAGCTAGATGATGTTGAAAGTGTGTAATTGCTTCATCCAAGCCTCTTCTATTTATAAATAAAGTTGACCACGTTTTTGAGGCTCTCCACCAAGTCTTCATCTTCAAAAATGTCAAGATAGTGCCCGAATAGTCTTTAGCCACCCTATGGAGTGATTTGATCTTGGATAGCCACCCTAGAGAATCTTAGACATGTTTAAAATAGTCAAGGAAGCATGTAGTATGTTGGGTTAAAGTCCACAAGAAATTTGAGCAAGATTGGAGAGAGAAAATATCATAGATCTCCCTTGGATTTTGTTCCAACGTTTGAAAATTTTTGAATCCTGGAGACGTCGATCGATCTACGTGCCAGATCTGAGAGATCGACGTCTCTCAGTCAGACGTCGATCGATCGACGTCAGCCTGGCTGAGAGATCGACGTCTCTCAGAATGACGTCGATCGATCGACGTCATTAGGCTGAGAGATCGACGTCTCTCAGATGTATGTCGATCGATCGACATATCTGAAGCTGAGAGATCGACGTCTCTCAGTTATACGTCGATCGATCCACGTATGCTTAACTGAGAGATCGACGTCTCTCAGATATATGTCAATCGATCTACGTCTCTTGGCTGAGAGTATGACGTGGATCTGAGTGCTTAAATTTTTACCAAGCTTCACATGGATCTCTTGAAGGGCTGATGTAACCTTCATCCGATTCATGAGAGATTTTTCGTCTCGCACATATTTACATCAATTTTGCTTCGAACTAAAGATATGAAATTTCATCTTAGTCCTTTTAAAACATCTTTTTGTATCATCAAAAGATTTTATAAACTAACAATCTCCCCCTTTTTGATGATTTCAAAAACCGAGACTCTAAAAGATGTTTTTCCTTTGTTTTAATTGTTCGCATGTTTCAAACTTGAAAAATATCAATCTCCCCCTAAGTATATGCGCTTTATAACTTCCGTAGTGGTCAATGTGAACAAAATTTTGCAATTTCAACCAAAATACTTTTCTTTGAAATTTGCTCCCCCTCAACCAAATAACTGTTCATGCTCATCAACAATTAACAAGGATTTCAATTGTCAAGCTTACCTCATTTGTCAAGCTATCCAACAATCTCATCATGCAATAAACCATAAACCATTTTAACGAATAAACCAATAAACACAAATAAGTCAAATAAGCCACTTAAGCAACAATAAGCATTTTCTCTCCCTTTTTGAAAGCATCAAAAAAATAAGCAATAATACTTCATTAAATTCAAAGACACATCCAAGTTTTACAACCAACAACAAATTCTAAGTTAAAACAAGATGCAAGCTAAAACAACCACCCTAGTCTTCGTCTGAAGAGAATGCGATGCCAGGAATGCAAGCTTTCATCTTTGCCTTGAGCTTTGCAAACCTCGACTCATGGACGGATACCTTTCTACGAAGCTTCCCAACCTCGTGTTGAAGACTAGCAACTTGAGCTTGAAGTTCTGGGACATTTGAGCTCAAGCTACTTGGTTCTTCATGAGTCTCTGGTTCGGGAATGGGTGCCTCATCCGGAATGTCTTCGTCTTCTCTTTCTTCCTCCTCTTGTTCTCTCCTCATTGCCTCTTTTCTAGACTTCAGTATTTGTTGGATGTTGACTTTATCATAGAAGTCCTTGTGCATAATGTTGTCAACATCCGTGTCATCTACCTGAATACCCGACTTCACAAGCATCCTATAAATAAGGTTACTATAAGGTAGGGCCTTGTTTTGCTTGGTTGCGGCTTCGATAACATTCGTCATGAAAAGCTCTCCAAAGTTAACCTTTTCACGGTTAGCTATTCGATATGTTATGTAGAAGTCAAGGTTACTTGGCAATTTTGCAGATTTACCATTGATACAAAATGTAACAGTGGCCAGAAGAGTACGATAAACTAAAGGCATGTCATTTGTGTTTTTACTAGGATGGAAACCTAAGAAAGATTTTACTTCATCTTCAGAGATCTTCCACCTAGCATCATCCCATTTCCAGGCATCAAACTCAAAATACCCTTCGTTGGGTACACCAATCAAGTCACAAATCTTTTCAACTTTCCATTTGATATGGTTGCCATCAATAACAGAGTGTAGGGCTAAAGGAAGGTTATTTATGTATTCAATCCATAAATTTGCATAAAATAGTCGAGTATACCTAGTGGACATTTTTGACATCTCATTCTCATTCCATATACTCCTCCACTCTTGAACATCTAACCATTCAATGATTGGTCTTAGTTCATTATTGCTTAGAATATCATTTATTCTAAGCAACTTGAGTGGGATGGTTGCTCTTTCATCATCATCCCATTTATCATATAAAATCTGAGAATGTCTAGTTATATACCTTATTTGCCCCGGGGGCAAGGGTTCCATCAAGGCCTCCTTGGCATCTTTTGCTTTAATCCAAGGGAAGTTTGAGAGGGTGAGCTCACTTCTAATCCCAGCAAGTACTCGCCCTTGACTCATGTCCATTGATTGTTTCATCCTAGGTTGAGAAGATTGTCCTTGAGAGGAGCTTGAACCTTCTCCTCCACCCCTAGAGGATCTTGGCCTTTTTGTGGTATTTTTGCTCCTTGAAGACATTTTGAGAGGAATTTGGATTTGAAATTTAGGGATTTCTAGAGAGGAATGAATGAAGAAGATGAAAATCAAGTGTAAAGATAAAGAAGTTTTGTTTTGGAGATGAAATTGAAGAGATGAATGGCTTGGGAAGGAAAGGGGCGGCGTTTTTGTAGGGTTTTAGCCGATGAAATGTTGGAAAGTGAAGAGGAATTCGCATTTTGCAGAGTATTTATACCTGCTGAAATTCGTCTATGTCGATCGATCGACGTCTGAGTTCGACGTACGTCGATCGATCGATGTCAGAGATCGACGTACGTCGATCTCTTGTCTTGATACGTCGATCGATCGACGTGTCCCTGATTTTGAAATTTTCAATTTTCATCCCTTTAACTGATGTTTATCATTCCCAGTCTCATTCTAATTGATTCGAATGTCTCAGTGGGGAGAGATTTGGTAAAGATGTCCGCCAGTTGGTCATTTGTTGGAACAAACTCAATACATACCAATCCTTTTTGAATGCAATCTCTTATGAAGTGATGTCTCACTTCAATGTGTTTTGTTCTACTATGATGAACCGGGTTTTGTGCTATACTTATGGCTGAGGTATTGTCACATAGGATGAGAACTTTATCAAACTTAACATTTTAATCATTCAATGTGTTTGTCATCCAAAGTAGTTGTGCACAACATGAAGCGGCCGATATATATTCGGATTCCGCCATTGAAAGTGACACACTATTTTGTTTCTTAGAGAACCAAGAAACCAAGCAATCTCCAAGGAATTCACACGTCCCGGAGGTGCTTTTCCTATCAACAAGATTTCCGGCATAGTCGGAGTCACTATACCCTCTTAAATCAAAACATCCATTTTTGGGATAAAACAATCCAAAATTCAAAGTTCCTTTTAAATACCTAAAGATACGTTTAACAGCAACTAAATGTGATTCCTTAGGCATACTTTGAAATCTATCACATAAGCACACAGCATGCAAAATATCCGGTCTACTAGCTGTTAAATAAAGTAAACTACCAATCATACCCCTATATTTGGTTACCTCAACTGGCTTTCCTTTTTCGTCTTTGTCAAGCTTTGTACTTGTGCTCATCGGAGTGCTCACACTTCTTCCATCCTCGAATTTGTACTTCTTGAGCAAATCCTTTGTGTACTTTGTTTGAAATATGTACACTCCATCTTGAGTTTGCTTGATTTGTAGACCAAGGAAGTAGTTGAGTTCACCCATCATGCTCATTTCAAATTCTCCTTCCATCAATTTTGCAAAATGCTCACAAAGAGAATCGTTAGTAGCACCAAATATAATATCATCTACATAAATTTGAACAAGCAATTGATGGTTTCCTTGTTCTTTAATAAAAAGAGTAGTGTCGACTTTTCCTCTTGAAAACTCGTTCTCAAGTAGGAAGTTACTTAACCTATCATACCAAGCCCTAGGAGCTTGTTTAAGTCCATAAAGGACCTTTTTGAGTTTGAAAACATGATTTGGATAATCATGATTTTCAAACCCCGGAGGTTGAGCTACATAGACCTCTTCTTGAATTATTCCATTCAACAATGCGGATTTCACATCCATTTGATATAGTTTAAAATCCTTGTAGCATGCATACGCTAATAGCATCCTAATAGCTTCTAACCTAGCTACGGGGGCAAACGTTTCATCATAGTCTATGCCTTCCTCTTGCTTATAACCTTGTGCTACTAACCTAGCTTTGTTTCTAGTGATGTTTCCTTTATCATCCATTTTATTTCTAAATACCCATTTAGTACCAATTACAGGATGATCACTAGGTTTAGCAACTAATTCCCAAACATCACTTCTTTCAAATTGATTTAATTCTTCTTGCATAGCCAATACCCAATCTTCATCATTTATTGCCTCCTTTATGTTTTTAGGCTCAACTTGTGAAATGAAGGCATTTTCATTGAATTTTCTCCTAGTCATTATACCTTGGCTAGTTTCACCTAATATCAACTCTTTAGGGTGATCTTTCTTATACTTGTATGAATCCGGTAAATTTGAGGTATCTCCTCCTACTTCTTCATTTTCAACCTTAGGTTCAAGTGGATCAATCCTAAGGTCAATAACAATATTACCTTTTGGATTCTCAAATTTCTCTATATGGCTTACTTCAATTATTTCATCATCATCATCATCATTAATGTTTGATTTGTCCTCATTGAGTTCACTAAATTTGACATGAATTGATTCTTCAACTTTCATGCTTCTTTTATTATATACTCTAAAGGCCTTGCTATTTTGAGCATAGCCCATAAAGATTCCTTCATCCGTTTTGAAGTCGAGTTTATCCAAGTTATCTTTGGTGTTAAGTATAAAGCACTTACAACCAAAAACCTTGAAATAACCAATATTTGGTACTCTACCTTTCCAAAGCTCATAAGGAGTCTTTTTGAGAAATGGTCTCAAATAAACTCTATTGATCACAGGACAAGCGGTATTTACCGCTTCGGCCCAAAAATATTTGGGTAACTCAAATTCGTTTAGCATGGCTCTACTCATTTCTTGAAGTGTTCTATTCTTCCTTTCTGCAACACCATTTTGTTGAGGAGTTCTTAGAGCTGAGAAATTGTGTCCATACCCCTTGGATACACAAAATTCTTGAAATTCTCCATCAAACTCACCACCTCTATCACTTCTAATTTCCTTAATTGTGTCCTCTGTTTGATTTTCTAATCTTTTACAAAGCTTTATAAATTCTTGGCATGCATCATTCTTTTTAGCTAAGAACATTACCCAAGTGTACCTAGAGAAGTCATCTACCACCACAAAGGTGTAATGTTTTCCACTTAGACTTGCTGTACCAATATCCCCATACAAATCCATATGAAGCAATTGTAGGGGTTTGGTGGTGGAGATTTACTTTTGGGTTTGAAGCTTGTTTTAACAAGCTTTGCCTTTTGACAAGTGTCACATAAGCCATGATTTTCGAAATTTAATTTTGGAAGACCTTGGAACTTTTCATTTTTGCAAATCTCTTTGAAGTTTTTAAAGCTAATATGTCCAAGT
This sequence comes from Eustoma russellianum, assembly GCA_036186865.1. NCBI lineage: Eukaryota > Viridiplantae > Streptophyta > Magnoliopsida > Gentianales > Gentianaceae > Eustoma > Eustoma russellianum. The sequence continues at coordinate 8,524,963 of AP025049.1, forward strand.
CGTTTTTGCCATAGTTGAGTCAAATCATTTTTGGCAACTAGGCAAGAAACATTTTGTGATATCAAATCATGTGTGCTAAATTTGTAAACATCATTTTTACGAATAGCTTCAAAAACAATCTTATCGTTCTTTTTCACAACACATTTTCTTTTCACAAACTCTATTTGAAAATTAGCATCACATAGTTGGCTAACACTTATCAAATTATACTTAAGCCCTTCTACATATAGTACATTATTAATAGTAAAGGAAGAATTACCAATTTCTCCATGTCCAAGGATTTTGGCTCTCCCATTGTCAAAATGCACCGTTCCACCATCTTGGAGCTTGAGCTTGGTGAACAACGTCTTGTCTCCGGTCATGTGAGTTGAACATCCGCTGTCCATAAGCCATTTGGTTCCTTCTTCTTTGGCTACTCCATTTATCTTGAGAGCCTACAAAACCAAAAGATGTATGCATTGGTACCCTTTGATGGTTGGGTCCTTTAGGGTTAGTTTTTCGACCCTTAGGCTTCCAAACATATGTGCTTTTAAATCGAGCTTTACATGCTTTCTTTACATGTCCTAGTTTGTTGTAATAAAAACAAGTGGGTACATGCTTTGGTTTAGAAGATGATGAATTTTGTTGTGTTTTTCTATTGTTTGCCTTTTTCTGTAAGGACTTAGGTTTAATAGAAGAAGATAATGAGTTAAATCCTAAACCGGATTTATCATTTCCAATTCTTTGATTTCCAAGTAGTATGTCTAAGTTGTTTTTACCATTTGTTAGTCTTTGTAAGTCTAACTTTAGTTTCTCACATTCTTTTCTAATTTCTTCATTTTCAAGAGCTACGGTTTTATGCATGGTAAGTATGATATCATGCTCTTGAAACATCAAAATATTTTTGTCATGCAAGCTCTTATTTTCTAAAATGCATTTCTTGAATTCTTTCTTTAAATGCTTATATTTCAAATTTAATTTCTCAAAGTCATCTTACAAATCTCCTATTTCATCATGTAAATTTGAAGGGTTAGAATTTACCTCAAGATCATCTTCAATCGCCATAAGACAAGTATGTTGAAACTTTGGATTGTCAACTATTGCCACAAGTCCAACACCTTGATCTTCACTCTCTTCTCCTTCAGATTCCGAAAGGAGATCATCCCACGTGGTTACCTCTGCATTGAGGGCTTTCTTCTTTTGAGGAAAGACCTTCTTCTCTTACTTTTGCGGTTCTTTTGCATGGCAATCGGCAATGAAGTGACCGGGTGGACCACATCTATAGCAATTTTCACTTGCTTCCTTTTCTTTAGATGGTTTCTTGAAAAACTTTCTTGCCTGAGCTTTGTTTCTAGTTGCCATTCTTCTAAATTTTCTTACTAGAAGGGCAACTTCCTCATCCAATTCATCGGACTCTACTACCAATCCTTTGTGTGATGTTTGTGTAGGCTTGATGGGATTCATCCTATTTTGTTCATCAATAAGAATTTCATGAGTAAGAAGATTACCGGATAGCTCATCAAGGGTAAGAGTCTTGAGATTCTTTGATTCGGTGATGGCGGTGACTTTAGGTGTCCATTCTCTTGGCAAAGAGTTGAGGAGTTTTGAGACAAGGTCTTCATTTGAGATTTTCTTGTCAACCATGGAGAGTTGATTCACTATTCGTGTGAATCGATCGATTGTCTCCTCAATCTTCTCACCGCTTTTCATTCCGAACATCTCATACTCCTTCATGAGCATAAGTCGTTTGGCCATTCTTACTTGCTCAGTTCCTTCATGTATCATTTCAAGCCTTTTCCATGCCTCATGAGCTGTTTCAAGACCTTGAAGTCTTATAAGCTCGGTGGTGGTGAGAGCACTTGAGAGAATATCAAATGCTTTGCCATTAATGGCAAATCTTATCTTTTCTTCATCGGTGTAGTCATCCTCATCTTTGAATATTTATTCTCCTTTTGAGTTGGTAATCATAGGAACTTCAATTCCTTTGACAACGGCTCTCCATATATCGAATCCACAGCCTTTCAAGTGATTGATCATTCGAAATTTCCACAAGGAATAATTTTGGGCATCAAACATAGGTGCTTTAGTGTTTGATCCGGAAAATAGTGCAGTAGGCTTAGGAGATGAAGAGGTTGAAGTTGAGGTTGAGGTTGCCATGATCTTTAACCTTGCTACTTGCAAAGATAGGCCAAGCAATCAAGGTTAGGCTCTAATACCAATTGTTAGGTCCGAAATACACTCTAGAGGGGGGTGAATAGAGTGTTTGGCTCTTTTTGCGGAATTTTCTCGTTTGTCTCAACTCAAAAAGGATATTCAAAATCAGAGCAAGAATTGGAGATGAGAGATAATGAACGAGTACACCGGATATAGAGTGGTTCGAATCGTAAATGATTCTACTCCACTACCACTTTGTTTCCAAAGTGGATTTTCAACAACTACTCTTCTTATTATGAACAATAAGAACAACCACAGCAACACTTACGCTAACACTTTAGTGTAAACAACAGCAACATCAACTTATTTGCACAAAACACACTGGTGCAACTACAGCAACTACAGCTCTTAGCAAGAACAACTTCTTGTTTCCTCACAACTTCAACAAAAGTTCCCTCAAGAACTTCTCACAGTGGGTTGAAGAAATATAGTAAGGTTCACACTTTCTCACAAGTCTAAGCACAAGCAAGAGATCAAATATTTATGGTTCCTCTTGTGCTTGACTCTCTTTCTCTCAATATACAATAATAAAGATCAAAGAAAAGCTAGACAAGCTTTAAACAAAATTACAAGTATGAGAGAAATGTACAACAATGGAAAATGATGCTAGATGATGTTGAAAGTGTGTAATTGCTTCATCCAAGCCTCTTCTATTTATAAATAAAGTTGACCACGTTTTTGAGGCTCTCCACCAAGTCTTCATCTTCAAAAATGTCAAGATAGTGCCCAAATAGTCTTTAGCCATACTATGGAGTGATTTGATCTTGGATAGCCACCCTAGAGAATCTTAGACATGTTTAAAATAGTCAAGGAAGCATGTAGTATGTTGGGTTAAAGTCCACAAGAAATTTGAGCAAGATTGGAGAGAGAAAATATCATAGATCTCCCTTGGATTTTGTTCCAACGTTTGAAAATTTTTGAATCCTGGAGACGTCGATCGATCTACGTGCCAGAGCTGACAGATCGACGTCTCTCAGTCAGACGTCGATCGATCGACGTTAGCCTTGCTGAGAGATCGACGTCTCTCAGAATGACATCGATCGATCGACGTCATTAGGCTGAGAGATCGACGTCTCTCAGATGTATGCCGATCGATCAACATATCTGAAGCTGAGAGATCGACGTCTCTCAGTTATACGTCGATCAATCGACGTATGCTTAACTGAGAGATCGACGTCTCTTAGATATACGTCAATCGATCTACGTCTCTTGGCTGAGAGTATGACGTGGATCTGAGTGCTTAAATTTTTACCAAGCTTCACATGGATCTCTTGAAGGGCTGATGTAACCTTCATCCGATTCATGAGAGATTTTTCGTCTCGCACATATTTACATCAATTTTGCTTCGAACTAAAGATATGAAATTTCATCTTAGTCCTTTTAAAACATCTTTTTGTATCATCAAAACATTTTATAAACTAACAGTTATTTTAATGGCCACATTGGAAAGGATACCGATGGTTTTCAATCGACACATGGTGGGTTTGGCTATGGAGATAGAAACGAGCAGGGTAGAGATTTGCTAGACTTTTCCGTAGTCCACGAGCTAGGTATTATAAACTCGTTCTTTGAAAAAAAGAATCACATTTGATCACTTTTAGTAGCGGAGGATGTAACACGCAAGTCGACTATTTTCTGATGAGACGTGACGACCAACAAAAGTGGAGGGACTGCAAGGTTATACCAGGGGAGACAGCAGTGACGCAACATCGCTTACTAGTCGTAATTATCAACTTGAGCCAAAAGCTGAGCACGAGGGTTAAAAAATTGTCATATAAGATTTGATGGGGCTGTTTGAAGGACGAAAAAATTAATATATTTAGAGATAAGGTCATCTCCGCAACATCAAATTCAACAGTTGAGGACACAAACCAGATGTGGAAGGCAATGACAACTACCATTACCCATGCAGCATGGGAAACTCTTGGGGTAACAACAGGAAAGACAACCGTATATAAAGAGTCGTGTCGGTGGAACGAGGATGTGCAATGAAAAATAAGGAATAAACAAAAAAGTTTTAGAGAGGTGTTAAGCTGCACAGACGGGGAGGAAAAAGTGAGAGTGAGGGAAAACTATAAAACAGCTAGGAAAGAGGCAAAAAGGGCAGTGACAGAGGAAAAGAACGCAGTCTATAAAAGGATGTACGAAAGATTAGAAACAAAAGACGAAGAGAGTGATATGTTCAAGATTGCAAAGCTAGAGATCAAAAGAAGCAAGACCTAGGAGTTGTGAAGTTTATAAAGGGAGAATATGGACATGTTTTAGTCAAAGAACAAGATATCAAGGAGCAATGACAAAAATACTTTTACAACCTTTTTAACAGCGTAATGGTTGACCACAAAGAAAGAGAAAGCATCACTATACAAAAACGACAACATAACATCTACTATTGTCGCAGCATCACACAAGGAGAGGCGAAGATAGCACTTAAGAATATGGGAAGAGATAAGGCAGTTGGTATGAATAACATGCCCATTGAGGCCTGGAAGTGTTTAGGAGAGGAAGGGGTTCAATGGTTAACTAATCTGTTCAACCTTATTTTCAAAACAGGAAAAATGCTAGATGAGTGGAGAAGGAGTGTAGTGGTTCCTATATATAAAAAATGAGATGCACAATATTGTGTGAATTACAGAGGGATTAAATTGTTAAGTCATACTATGAAGTTATGGGAGAGAGTAATCGGCACGAGGATTAAGGGAGAAACTCACGTTACGGTGAGCCAATTTAGTTTTATGCCAGGACGGTCAACTACGGAAGGAATACACATCCTAAGGAGATTGAGCGAGAAGTATAAGGAGAAGAAGCGCGATATACATATGGTTTTCATCGATCTTGAAAAAGCGCATGATAGTGTACCACGTAACCTGATCTGGGATAGTATGGAGACAAAAGGGGTTCCTATGAAGTATATAGACATAATTAAGGATATGTATGATAGGACGAAAAGAACCGTTCGTGCGATTGTGGGGAATACGAACTTCTTTCCAGTGGAGGTAGGCCTCTATCAAGGGTCTGCGTTAAGCCCATTTCTTTTTGCAGTTATACTGGATGAGTTGTCAAAGCCGATCCAGGAGTCAGTTCCGTGGTGTATGCTTTTTGCTGACGATATTGTTTAGTCACAAAGAGTAGACATACTATGAGTATGAGACTAGAGCAGTGGAGAGAGGTTTTAGAGAGAAAAAAGTTAAGGATTAGTCGCTCTAAGACCGAGTATCTGCACTGCGACTTTAGCGGTGCAGCGAACAGTGAGAATAGACAGCTCGCTATCGAGGGTTAGGTGATACCACAGGTAAGTAAGTTCAAGTACCTAGGGTCATTCGTACAGCAGTATAAAGACATAGATAGTGATGTAGCACACCGAGTTCAGGCATGCTAGTGTAGATGGAGGGCGGCCTCAGGGGTGATGTGTGACAAGAATTTTCTAACTAAATTAAAAGGAAATTTTTATAGGGTGACAGTGCGGCCGGCAATGTTATATGGAACATACTGCTAGGCCATCAAGAGGTCCCAGCCACAGAAGATAGAAGTGGCAGAGATAAAGATGCTGAGGTGGATGTGTAGACATACAAGGTTAGACCGGATCAGAAATGAGGTATTTCGGAAAAGGTTAGGGGTGACTAGTATAGCAGACAAGATAAGGGAGGAGAGACTAAGATGGTTTGGGCATGTCAAGAGGAGAAAGACAACGGCGCCTGTCAGAGCAGTCGAAAGCCTCATTGTAGAGGGAAAGAGGAGTAAAGGTAGACCCCAAACTAACTTGGGATGAGCGGATTATGCATGACCTATTAGATTTGCACCTCTTCGAGCACATGGTCCAGGATAGGAGTTCATGGAGGCAGGGATTAAGGTTAACGAGGTTTAAACAGGATATAAGAGCTCCTTAGAGTATTCTTAGGGGCTTAGATATTATCTACGCTTTGGGTGGATTTTTGCATTTTTTTCCTTGCATTATATGTACGTATACACGTCTATGACCATTGTTATATCGGGAGCTTCTTAGGTGTATTTACGGAATTTGTCCACTAACACTAGCACGTCATATTCGTATTATTGTGTCATTTATGCAGGTACAGCCAGAACCGAGGGACTCACTGGAAGCAAACTCTTTATCCCTAGGGATAGAAGTATTGTTTGTCTGCCGCTCATCCTCCCCAGACCCTAACGATTGCTTTTGTTGTCGTTGGGATATACTGGATATGATGATGATGATGATGTATGTATGTAGGTGTATGTGTGTATGTATATGTGTATGTGCGTATACGTCCATACACTTATAAATCAAACTTTATGGTGCCGGATGTAGCGCTCGAGCTTCAATAGCTTCAATCGGAGACGGAGCTCATTAGGCTTGGCAGATTTTCACGACATAATGGGTAAAAAATATCAATGATGAAGGGACGAGAGATAAAGATGAGATATGATTGACACGAAACAAATCTAAAACCCAAAGGGATGGGGAGGAATGTTGTATAGAGAATATTTTCTCTTCCATTCAACAATAACCATAGACCCCAAGCAAAAAATCATGTATGTGTATCACTTAAACATATTCCCATTCCGGTCACTCACATACACCAATCCAAATGGTTTCAGGTTTTCGGAAATGGCAATACAGTTGACATCTTTTTTTTTTTGGTTAAAATGTAAATTTGTATTAACCAAGAACCAACCATCTTTGGGGGATGCAACCCATACAATCCCACATGTGCAAAAACAAAAGAAGCACAGTAGGAAAATTGGAAAATCTAGAATTATGTTATATATATTTACTCTTTGGGGGATGCAACCCATACAATCCCACATCTTTGACATCTTTTTAAAGAACGACACAGGGAAATTGGAAAATCTAGAATTATGTTTTACAGTTGAAATTGGAATAAGTCGTTTAGTTTGTTATTGCAAATTGTTTTAAATTTGGTGAGTTATTAAGTCAAGGGAACTTTCTGAAAAAGTGAAAAAGTACGTTCAATGCATTACTGATGAAGCATACCACGGTTATAATCATGTATGTTCACTTTTTACGTGCCGCATGAAAAGGTGAAAATAACCACAATCATACACTAAAGTTAGAACAACAAATTTTAACATGAACCACACAAGGCATTATAATACTTACTTGGTATTACAACAATTACTCTTTAATTAATATGAGATAAAAAGCAAGGATGGCCCCTGTATTAAGCACGCTCACATCTCTTAAGCACACTCGCCTCTACCAACATGCCAACTCCCTCACTTGTACCTATCTTGTAGTTGATGAGTAACTAGTACAATGACCGACAGTTACTCATTTGCCGCTGGGCTGTAAAAATTTCTATAAGACTATATGTTGCTGCAACATAATACTCTTACCTGTGGCTTTTAGCCTAAACATAAAATCAAAAGACAATGAACAATAAGTCTTATTTTAGTATGGTATCTTCCAGAACCTGCAGCATCTAGCTTTCATACTCTGGCCCTTGGCAGATGTTATACCATGACCCATCCGGAAAGTAATACAAATGGCAGAACCCATATTTGATGGACGGGCATATGTCATTTGCCCCAAGTACACATGGAGTGAAGTAAGTACATTCAGGAGGTTGCATGAGTCTCCTATATGGAATGGAACCACCAAAAGGCTTTGTGCGCCTGGAGTTTTCTCTTCCCTGCATGATTGGAGATCCAAGCTCACCTCCTCCAGCAGTAATGGTAGCTGCAACAAGAGTATTCAAGAAATGATGTAAGAAGACTAAGTATGTGAAACACTAAATATATGATGCAGTATCTATTTACACTTTTAACTACTTTGTAATACTTATGTGTCAATGATTAATTTTGTTGGTCCAAGAGTAATCATTAGGCATCCTCGAATTTATTTACCATATGATCGAAACATGATATGATCAAAACAAGATAGACATGTAACGGTAAGTGACATATCAAGATGGTGGTGGTACTAAATGAGGCGCAACTCGCACATGCCTTATCCCTTATTCATAAGGAAGCAAATGCTACATGTCTACTGGTTACCGTTGAGTCTTGACAACCATAAGGATTTTGTGTGCATCAACTATTCAATGCTATAATAAATGCATATACTGTGTTTCTCATTACCGAGTGATTTTTTATCAACTTAGAAGCTTACCTTCTTTTTTGGTGTGTGAGTGTGCGTTTCTATGTATCCTACCTATAAACCCTCTAATACTCTTGCTAAAGCAAATTGGCAAAAACTAAAAAGAAAAAAAAAAGAGCAAGAAATGCGCAAATTAATGAAACTTACCTTGCATAATCAGGAAAACCAAGAAAACTGTGCAAGCATTCTTCATTATTCTTCTTTCGCTCTATCTGAGTTGTGCTGCACTCCAAGATCAGAATGGACTTGTGAGATATTTCACTTCCATGATCAGAAAATATATACTAGCCTATTCTTGTCGAGATGTGTAGAATAAAAGGACACACAGCTTTGGGCTTGGCTGGTTTAATATTTTTAGAGGGCATGACCTTTGGGATTCTAAAGAGTCAAATTATTGCAAACTTTATCCATGTCTCAAGTTTTTATTATACGGATGTTTAACATTATTTTTCAATAACTATTTATATCTTCGGTGCTTACTGTCCAAAGGTATATCTTAATGAGAAGAGGCTAATTGAATTACTGTCAGCTACAGGAGGATTTTCTTGTGTTTGAATTGATATGTTTCTTCAGTATTGGTTCATGTTTGAATTGGTCGGTTTCTTCATAGGGATCTTCTGGCCTGGTTGATTGGCGTTTTTTGTATTGCAAATGTTGGAATTGGAATCGCTCGTTTCGTTAACAAAAGAAGACGTGTAATAAATCGAGCCTATAATTTTTCTTTTTGTGTTTTGAAAATCTGTCACTTTCTTCGTCAATTTTTTTTATAAATTTTATAAGGAAAAACTACCTTTACATCTTTATGTTTTGAGATAATTACTCCTAGATCTCTTTAGTTTAAAACCCAATTCCTAAACTCCATGTGCTTTTCTATTACATTGAAAATTCAATCAAATAATTTAATTAAACTCAATGAAACCCACCTCGCTGAATGTTGCCTGCTTTCACATGCCCATATCCGTGCCAAAAGACCAACGAGTTCACGGAATGTTACAAGATTATGTTGCCCGCTTTCGAATACCCATATCCGCGACAAAAGACCAATGAGTTTACGGAATGTTACAAGATCTTCCTCTCTATATGTTGGAGAAAATTGAAGGGAAATGGGTTTGCCCAAGTTGCAAACTTTGGTTGGTAACATACTTTGAGTTTAATTATAATTAGTTTTCACTAATGACAAATAAAAACTAATGAGCCCTTAATTATCTACATAACGAGTAGATGATTTTAGGTTTTAGAATCATTCAATTATGATACATGGTGAATGAGAATTCAATGGTCAAATTAATAGAGAAAAATAAGTTGGGATTTGGCAAAAGTGATGATATGGCCTCTAAACACATAATCACTTTAAGTAAATACCATATTGGACAAATGAAGTGAGTTAGCCAACATATATAATGTAAGAATGGCCACTTCAAAAGTGTCTTAAGGGCATGAGAAGTTTTGACGGAGGGAAGATCTACGAAAGTGTCACATGCGCGTGCCGCCCGCCCATCCGGCAGGCTCATGCTCGGGTTGGGAGTTCTTATTTTTTTGAAGAAAATTTCTTGGGCTTTGGATTAATTATTTTAAACGGTGAGCTTTTTTTTTTTTTTTTTTTTTTTTTGCATTTCTGTTATTTTCACACTGAAATTCTTCCGTTTCCGTTCATACCCTCTGCAGCAACGATATTCATCTTTTTAGATATGTATATTAATAACCACCAAAGACAATGTCAACCTAGTGGATGAAATTAGAGAATATGTAAATATTATTTCCTCGACTCACAAACTGAGCCTATTGCCATTGTTGTAGGGGAGAAACAACAAGTAGGATACAACACTTACAAGGATCAACTTCAAGATAACCAACCAAAATACTCAACCAATTCACCACAATTGATTCACCAAGCAAATATCAATCACACACCAAAACCTCAAGCAAATTATCCAAGATAAAGCTTCAAACAACACAAGAGATTTATACGTGGAAAAACCCCTTCAATGTGAAGGATAAAAAACCACGGGACTTGTAAGGAGTCCACCCTTCTTCTTCTCTTATTATGCAAATTGAGGATAAAAACACCCAAATCAGTCTTCAAGGATGTTACAGCCCACCAACAACAACATACATAAGAGACAACAATTGAGGAAGAACAAAAATGCAGAAATGTCACCAAAATTGCAGCTGACACCAGCAGCGATTACGAACGATCCAGAGCTCGGATTGAAATTTTGAACGGTCAGAATGTAGCCCTGTGTGTTCCAAAGAAGCTGTCCAAATTTCAGCAAAATCCAACAGCTGGATCTCCGGCGATCGTCAAAATCGTACAGGCTTCCCAAAAAGAAAAAACTCCTGCGCGAACTCTCTGCCTCTCCCCTTCTTTTCTGATTTTTTTGGTGTATTTCACTGCTCCCCCTCAGCTGACGAATTCAGCATCCAAAAAACAACCTTCCAGGGCTTCTAAGATAAGCTCTCCAATGCTCAAATCATTTGGGCCTCATTAAATATCCAATAACAAATGGACTGGACTAATGCCCCAACAATCTCCCCCTCCAGTACAATTTGGGGAAGACTATAAGCAAAGTTCATCAAAAGGACATATCTGCAAGCTTGGAACAAAATTCAAGCTTGCTTCCAGGAACTACCTATGTCAACATATCAGCACCATTCTTATTGGTGTGGATCTTCTTCAACTTCATTAGTTGCTCTTCAATGACATCACGCAACCAATGATACCTTACATCAATATGCTTCGTACGGGCATGATACATGCTGTTTTTGCTCAAATCCATAGCACTTTGACTATCACAAAACAGAACATACTCACTTTGCTTCAAACCCAACTCTTGAAAGAAACGCTTTAACTAAAGCATTTCTTTGCATGCTTCCACAACTGCTATATACTCTGCCTCGGTAGTAGACAATGCTACACACTTCTGTAGCTTGGATTGCCATGAAATGGCTCCCCCTGCAAATTTGAACAAGTAACCTGAGGTAGACCTTCTGTTATCAAGATCACCAGCCATGTCAGCATCTGTAAATCCCTCAAGAATAGGCTCACCACCTCCAAAACACAAGCTCAATTTTGAGGTGCCATGCAAATATCTCAAGATCCACTTTACAGCTTCCCAGTGAACCTTGCCAGGATTAACCAAGAATCTGCTAACCAATCCAACAGCATGTGCTATATCCGGTCTTGTACACACCATGGCATACATCAATGAACCAACAGCAGAGGAGTAAGGACTATGTGACATACTTTCCTTCTCTTTCTCGGTAGTAGGACAACACCGCTTGCTCAACTTGAAATGACCTGCAAGTGGTGTATTAACTGGCTTGGCATTCTTCATATTGAACCTTTCACGCACCCGTTCAATATACTTCTCTTGTGACAGCCAAAGCCTACCAGCTTTTCTATCACGAACAATTTCAATGCCAAGAATTTGCTTTGTAGGACCCAAATCTTTCATATCAAAGGACTTTGACAAATCCTCTTTCAACCTACGAATCATCTTAATATCTTGTCCCACTATCAGCATATCATCAACATACAAGCAAAGGATAATGAAGTTACCTTCAGAGAACTTTCTAAGATAAACACAAGGATCTGCAGAAGTCCGCTTGTATCCATTAGTACTCATAAAGGAATCAAACTTGCGGTACCATTGCCTTGGTGCCTGCTTGAGTCCATAGAGGCTCTTTTTCAACTTACAAACAAAATTCGCCTTTCCCTTGACTTCAAATCCTTCCGGCTGCTCCATGTAAATCTCCTCATGCAAATCACCATGTAAGAAAGCAGTTTTTACATCAAGTTGTTCAATTTCAAGATCCAAACTGGCAGCTAGTCCCAAAATTATACGAATGGAAGTCATCTTCCTTCGAGTAGTTACATAGCCTCGACTGTCCATAGGTAGTCCAACACGAACAAGCAGGTGGCGCTACCGAGCTGACTGCTATCAATGAAGGTATGACTGAAGAGCCAGCGACCATTCCTGAGACATTTGCTTTGGAAAATGTAACGCAAGAGGTAAGTGTACTACCATCTGGTGAATTAAGCCCTAATCACTTTGATTCAAATCCATCTGAGAGTCAGGTTCGAGCCCTTCCCCTGAAAGTAACTGAGTGATTCCATTAAGATGATACTCGCTCGAAAGAATATCTAGGTCATCAAGGTATCCTATTGGTCGAGGAAGAGCCTTACTGGTACCTATATACTCAGAAACAATTCCACGAAGAGTTCAAGAAGCCAATGGTAAAATAGAATGGCGCAATGCAATCGCAATCGAAATGGAGGCATTACTGAAAAATGAAAAGTGGGACAAGTGCATACTTCCAGAAGGAAAAAAACTAGTAGGGTGTCGATATATGTTCACAATCAAATATAAATCTGTTGGAACCATTGAAAGGTATAAAGCAAGACAGGTGGCTAAAGAATACACGCAGACCTATGGTATCGACTACTGAGAGACTTTTTCGCCAGTCGCAAAAACTGACACGATTTGGGTAATGTTTTCTATAGCTGCAAATAAAGACTGACCTTTGTATCAATTTCATGTAAAAAATGCATTCCTCCACGGTGAATTAAAAGAAGAAGTGTATAGGGAAGCTCCTTCAGGGTTCTCAAGCAACTTTAGAAAGGGGGAGGTGTGCAGACTGAAAAAGATCTGTGTGGACTCAAACAAAACCCGCGAGCATGGTTTGGAAAGTTTACAGTGGCCATAAAGCAAAATGCATTTTAGCAAAGTAATACCGATCATACACTCTTCTTCAGAAGAAGGAAAGGAATAGTGACATGCCTTATCATTTATGTTGATGATATGATTATTACAGATGATACATAAGAGATCGCGTGGCTACGAGAAAAGTTATTTGCAAAGTTCGAAATGAAAGACTTGGGAAATTTAAAGTATTTCTTGGCAATAGAAGTTGCTCAATTAAACCAAGGTATCCTAATCTCACAACAAAAATATATACTTGATATGTTGACCGAAATAGGAATGCTAGACTGCAAGCTTGATGTAACTTCAATGGTGGTACTACAAGTCATAAAAGATGCTCCAGTGCTAGACCGGGAACAGTATCAAAGATTGGTTGGAAAGTTAATTTATCGATATCATACGCGACCAGACATAGCATATGCGGTAGGGGTTGTCAGTCAGTTTATGTATCATCCTCAGGGAGATTATATGGTGGCTGTAAAAAGAAGTGTGAGGTACTTAAAAGGAACAGCTGGGCATGTGATCTTGTTCAAAAATCATGGACACTTAAATATGGAGGTGTTTACTGACGCAGATTGAGCAGGAAACCCGAACAATCGAAGATCCAGATCTGGGTGTTTCACATTTGTTGCAGGTAATTTGGTCACTTGAAAGAGTAAGAAGCAGAAAGTAGTGACGTTGTCCAGTGCGGAGGCTGAGTTCCGAGGAATTACTAAAGGAGTAATGGAGTTCTTCTGGCTAAAGAAGCTGATGAGTGAAATAGGATTACCTGTGGATCGACCAGTACAGTTAAGGAGTGATAATAAAAATGCAATTACTATATCCGAGAACCCAGTCCAGCATGATCGGACCAAACACATTGAGTTCGTAGGCATTTTATAAGGGAGAAACTAGAGGAAGCAATCATTGGCCTACCGTTCGTGATGTCTGAAGATCAGCTTGCTGACATACTCACTAAAGCTGTTACTGGAAGAGTGTTCGACATAGTACTACGCAAGTTGGGATTAGAGACTCCAATACGCAACTTGAGGGGGAGTATTAAAGACAAGATTTGTACAGTTTAGGAGATAATTGATACGAAATTGGCTGTGATTGTAATCTTCCAAATCAGATCTCCCAAATCAAGCAACTTACCTTAGATAGGAAGGTTAGCTCTACTATATGTAGGAGCTGTGTACTGTGATTGAAATCAATGAAAAAAGAAGAATTATTTTCATTCACCAAATCTTAAATTCTTTCAAAATATTCTCCATAAAATATTGCCCCCCACACTATTGGGTTTTATATATGTTTCCCTTGTCAGTCATATGTCATCTTTATCTCTCTGCCCCTTCATCGTTGCAATTTCTTCTCCATCATCTCATGAAAATCTACCAAACCTAATGAGCTCCATCTCTGATTGTAAGTATTAAAGCTCAAGCGCTACATCCGGCACCCTAATGCTTGATTATAAGTGTATGCATGTGTGCGCACACACGCATATGAATAAATACATATACACGCACATACATATACATATATGTTGTATCTGTGTGTGTTTATATGTGTGTGCATTGTTTCTTCAAACAAAAAGGGGCCAAGTCAAAATACTCGATAAAATGATATTAGGCGTGTTTTCCATCTCTTCTGAAGGACATAGTCTGAGATCCAAGAATATGGCTCTCTTGGGCCTTTTTGTTGGATTGCATTGAAAGCTACCAAACTGCTCTACCCCATGCTAAGGAGAAGAAATTGAAACAACGGCTTTTTTGCTAACTCTATTGATTACGGTGTGGATGGCCGAATGTTATGCCCCGCACCCTCCGTAGAATAATTCAAGGATAAAAAAGAAATTAAATGAGATTAATGGCAATTAATGTTAATGAATTAAGAATTAAATTTCAGATTTATTAGTATTTATTGAGGGAATAAATATTAGAATTAATTAGTATTTAACTTAGAATTAAATATTAGAATTTAATCATTTAAGATAAATGAGATAATAGGATATAATTTAGAAACTCTAATTTCACCCCTACACATTTCAAAACTGACAGAGCGTCAGTTTCTCTATTCATTCAGAGAAACCAACGCCCCTCTTCTCCATAGGCGATTCCTTTTGCGATTCTCCAACCCTAGGTGAAGAACTCTTCAAGAACCAATCCGATCTTCGTCCGTTCTTCAATCCGTCTCCTAGTAATCGAAGGCAAATAATCTACTTATGAGTTCCTACGATTTGTGAAAGAAAACAAAGGCCTATTTTTGATATCAAAATAGATCACCATGAAGTAGTTCTTTTCCGTGAATCTATTTGTGATTTATGTGTTTTGGTTTTAGGATTTGGCCACTATTCATTGGAAATCGTTGGTTATTGTTGTTGATTACGTGAGATCATGCAAAACCCAATCCATTGAACCCTATTTTGTTGCTATTTTTGGTTGAAGGGAAGGGAGAGGGAAAAGATGAGATTTTTTGGTTTGTTTTGATGGATACTTTGAGTTTTAGGCTTGAATCCTTGATTTGTATATGAAAGGTTTTGTTTTGGTGAAATTAGTGTGGATTGATAGTGAGGATTAGGCTTGGAATGGTTGGAAGGAAGTTGGAAACCGATTGGGGTTCAGATCTGCAGTTTCTGCAGAAATCGCAGAATAAAAATTCTGGAAAACGATGACATCGATCGATCGATGTTAGAGACTGACGTACATTAGTTGAGGGAGAGGTAGATGTGCTTCAGATGTACATGGATCGATCCATGTATGGTGAGGGAGAGATCGATGTGTCCTGATGGACGTCGATCGATCGATGTGAGGGAATAATGTCACTTCGATCGATCGATGTAGGCTGAGTGAGAGATCGAAGTGCTCTGATGGATGTAGATCGATCGACGTTAGTGGTTGACGTCCATCAGTTTTGTGGGAAAGTAAGGGAATAAAAAAGGAAGCTAGGGGATCCTTTGGGAGGCCTTAGAGACTTCTTAGGACCTGATTGATGTTAGTATAAGTCTTGGGAACACGACCCAAGCTGGTGAATCAACGATGAGGATTCTGTGGGGTATTCGAGTTGGACTACAGGGTGAATAATCTAAAGGGTTAAGAATGAACATGTGAGGCTTCGATAAGGTTCAAATGGAACGTGTGAGGGTGTTTACTTCTTCCTTGTGTTCTAAGAATGAAAGTCTAGGTAATGTTGGCTAGCCTGAAGTGTTACGCTTGAGTATGCAGAAGAAATGAGTTTCAAATGATTGATTGACATGTGAATGCGCATCCTTGCATCATGGCACTTGCATTTGCAGTATGATTTGACAAGAGCTGTGCCTTGGCACAGAGTATAAAGTTTGCGAAATGAGCTGTGATGCATTACAGGGTATTAAGACAAGTTGTAACCATCGCAGGGTATAAAGTGAGCTATAATGTGACACAGGGTATAAAGACAAGCCGTGGAACATTACAGGGTATAAAGTTAAGCTGTGATGTGTCACAGGGTATAAAGACAAGCTGTGGCCCATCACAGGGTATAAAGTTACGCGACCGGACATTATGACATGCATTGCACTGTTTTGAAAAGTATTTGCACAAGCATTTGCGACTGTGTAGTGTAGTGCATATTTTGAATGGTTGTGCATCACGTGAGTTGTTATGTTATGGTGGATTTGTAAGTGGATTGTTATTGAACTGGTGATTGCTTATGAATTACTGTTCTTGTTCTGATATGCTAGTAACCTACGTTCTTGAAATTATACAAGACATGTGCCCCATCACCCCTTGATATAGATATTACTGATGTCTTGCCATGCATTGATCCCGTATGTCTTATAAGCGGGTTACTTGCTAGCGTTTTTCGCTAAGGGTTCTATTCTGTTGTTTTGCAGTTGAGCCCGAATATGATATGGTCTTCATAGAGGACGACGGCGAGTGGGCTGAATGAGATGCTTAGAGCTTATCTTGTGAATTGTTATAGACTGTTTCTTATTATCTTAACTTTCATTCATTCGAGGATTTAGTTGGCTGCGACCACGAACAATCTTTTGCAATCACGTTATATCTTAATGTACAGATTTGATGGTTTAGATTTATTTTACACATGTTTCCGTGCTTACTCTCTCTCGTCATTGATGATGTGTATTCGAGAGATGAGACGTCTTGTAGTCCTCTCAGTAGGCTACGACAGGTGCACCGGTTCGGATCCGCTGTCCGGGTCCGGGCGCTACACAGAAAGCCTGTATTTATTGGTTTTAACCAAACATTTTACATAGGTTGTCTATCTATTACTCAAAAGTAATCGAGGTATCACTACCAGTAGGACGAAAGCAGTTAGAGCCTGATGAAAGTAGGTAGATAACGGAGCATAGATTACAAACCTCAAGTATAATATGCTTCTTTAATCGAGGAAATAAAGTACATTACATTGTCTAAAGATTGTCGACTAAGCATTCAGTAACCTTGGCACTCCACGTTTCTTAAAAGGGTACTATTGGGTTGAATGAATTTATCAATACAACTGTGCTGTTGTTCCAGCCTTTCCTCTGCATTCAGGGAATATCCGAAAACAAGAGAATCCAATAAAATTATATGTCATCCCGCGACTTGAATGAAATTATAATTTGTGTGTCCTCTTCTGAGCTGTGTAGAATTGAAGATGCAAGTGTTATACATTATTCACAGCAAACATAATCGTTTGTTCCCCAAACCAGCATTAAGTACTTTAAAGGGATCAATGCTTGAGATGCCTTTCAGATTGATAAAATGCCTAAAATAATTCGGACGCAGCAACCTGTATCCATATCAATTTTCTCTCCGCATATAATATTCAAAATTTGCAGTAACATTGAATCGCACTCTCAATATATACTATGTACAAGATTTTTGCATATCTAATATTCCCTCTGCCATAAAACTATTGCCTTCTGCCTTCGTTAACTTTTTAATAGTGTAAATTAGATTAGGTTATAAAGTCAAATGTAACATTACGTCTTTCTTTGTTAACCGAAAGGGCTATTGGTAAATGGTAACCATCTAAACACAACGAAGGAGCTATTGGTAGATGTGTACCGTTATTTATGAAGAGTTTCTTTTTGGAAATGAGTCCTTTCAAATAAAGACAGGGAGTAGATACAATTCTAAGCACCTGAAGAATTGCAACCAAAAATGCGTGCCAATTCAAACACCTTGATGGGTCCTAAAAGAATGTATAAAAAAATTGTTGCAGTAAAATTGTCTTACAGCGTCAACTTTTTATTGTGAAAAGACATGTATTACTATATAGAAGATATTAGTGATAACATTTATTTGTACACGTTTATGGCTATTTTAAAATTGGAATCTTCCTATTTGTATTTACTGAATTCCCTCAATAACACACTAGCACACTGTATCCATATTACTGTGTCATTTATGCAGGTACATATAGAGCCAAGGGTCTCACCGGAAGGAAACTCTCTCTCCCTAAGATAGATATATTATTTGTCTGTTTGTCACCCTCCTCAGACCCTAGTGATAGCTTTTGTTGTCGTTGGAATATAGGAGGTATGATTGATCGGTCGATCTATGTCGTCATTGATGTGTACAAATTAGAGATAACAAATGTCTTGTTGTCAAAAATGGCAAGTAACATATAGTGACAACATCTAAATTATTTTCTTGAGTTTGGCAGGGTACGTTAATAAGCATTAGATAAACCACTGGTGGAAAACTTTTAGGTCATATTTTAATGTTGACATAATCAATGGCAATAATCAATTCCAATTACTGAATTACACAACAAACTCCAACCAAGAGAAAGACCAAGTCAAAGGAGTCCTAATGAAGGAAATACCATTGTTTTTGTCTCTTGTTTTTCCTTAAATTTAAGGAAACATCATTTCAACATTAGAAATATTTTGGAATGGGTCCTTATAGAAATTCACGCAGTTGCCGGCCATGACTAAGCTTTTTAATATAGTCGAAATGCTCTCTTGTGGTCTCTAATAGTTCAGTGGATAGCTTTCGCTCCTATCTTGTTTCATTAAATTCCCCCGCACATAGCCTAACGTAGACAGACAAAAGGTAATTAACTTGAAAAAAGGAGATTGAGAGGTCGAGTCCCTCCGGAGGCATTTGTGGGGAATTCCATTGCTTGAGCTCCATAATGCTTTACCTATGTATATAACATTCCTTTTGTCTGAATCTATTAGTTCCTGATTACATCCTTATAATTCCTGTAGAACCGGGGGTGACAGGGACCTTACTGATTGGGATACAACCTTTGTTACACTCAAAACATGTTTGACAAAAGTTAACCACTATGTACTATTTGTGATTGATCGAGCTAAGTATTCCCAAATGTTTCGTGATAGTATAATGGCATGGGGACAATTTCTATTGTAGTAAGTCTTATCCTCAACAGCTTATCAAGTTTAAAAAAAGAAATAAGATGCATTAATTTTACTATATGATAGAAATTACAAGTTATGGTCATTGGGTCATCCTCCTAACCTTATGTTGAAATCGGTAAATGTGAGTGAAGCAACATAATTATGTACGCATGAAACAATATTCTATTAACTGGTTACTGAGAATGTAAATAGAACTGAATACTCATGAAACATGTCCTTTTAATTGGTTAGTGGAAATGCAATCAGTAAAACTATGTACTCGTGAAACATATCCAAAGTTTTGAACTGCAATAATTTCGATTTCTCCGTTATTTTCTTCTTATTTTTAACATCAAGGACTATGTTGAAGAATGAACTTGCAGAGCTAAGGAAATGAGAGAAAGCCAAGTGCAGTAATTTCGTCGAACACGTTGGTGAGTTGATCAAACACTTCTTTGAAGTGATTTGGACTGAAAAGGATGATGGAAACATGGAAGGAGGAAGGTAAATCAGTTTGACCATCTGATGAAGGATGGAATTGGAACGTGGATTGGACAGTTGCGTGCAAATGTGGTGCAGTGGTGTTGGAGCAACACATGTGAGATGCGGGTGAAGAAGACGGGGCAGTGCATCACGCGGGAACAAATCAAAAAGTGTGAAATGACGAAATTACTGCACTTGGCTTTCTTTCATTTCCTTAGCTCTGCAAGTTCATTCTTCAACACAGAGCTAAGGAAATGAGAGAAAGCCAAGTGCAGTAATTTCGCCGAACACGTTGGTGAGTTGATCAAACACTTCCTTGAAGGGATTTGGACTGAAAGGGATGATGGAAACATGGAAGGAGAAAGGTAAATCAGTTTGACCATCTGATGAAGGATGGAATTGGTACGTGGATTGGACAGTTGAGTGCAAATGTGGTGCAGTGGTGTTGGAGCAACACATGTGAGATGCAGGTGAAGAAGACGGGGCAGTGCATCACGCGGGAACAAATCAAAAAGTGTGAAATGACAAAATTACTCCTGAATTAAAATGGTAGACTAAAACGGTTAGGGGGCAATCTTGTAATTTCGGGTCCATTTAAACTGATTCCGCCTTGTACATAAACGGTAGCAACAGTTTCTTTCTTCTGTAATTTTTGGCAGTTGCAATTCTCAATGATCAACTGATTTTCTCTCTTCTTTTTTCGCATTTTGCTCTTCTCTACAATGCATTGCTTGTTATGTTGAATTCATTAGAATTTTGACATGGTATCAGAGCGTTGATTGCAGCGTATAAGTTGTTGTGTAATCGATATTGTTCTTGGTGGTTTTTTTTGTCGAAGTTCTTGTAGTCATGGCTTCAACCTCTACTAATGCGGGTCCTATGGATCCATTCGAAGATCCGCTATATGTTCACCCAAGCGATAGTCCTTCGCTAGTAATTGCGCAGCCACTTCTTGGTTCACACAATTACCATAGATGGAGCAGAACCATCCGAAGATCGTTGGATTCGAAGAACAAGCTAGGTTTCGTGGATGGAACCGTAAAGAAGCCAGATGAGAGGGATCGCAGATTCCCTGCCTGGACGAAGGCTAATAACATGGTGGTTTCTTGGATCATCAACTCAGTAATACCTTCAATCGTGAAGAGTGTTATGTGGATTGATGATGCTGTGGACATCTGGAAAGATCTCAAACTAAGGTATGGGAACATTGATGCTTTCAGGTTATCAGATCTGCAGGAAGAATTTTATGGTGTCAAACAAAATAGCATGTCTGTTACTGATTACTACACAAAGTTGAAAATAGTTTGGGAAGAGTTGACGGTGTTGAAGTCCATCCCTGTATGCAACTGTGGGAGGTGTGTGTGCAATGTTACTGCGCAAATTGCAAAATTCGTTGAGGATGACTTTGTCATCAAGTTCTTAAAAGGATTATCTGAAGAGTATGAGGCCGTGAAATCTCAGATATTACTTATGACTCCATTGCCAGATGTGAATACGGCCTTTGCAATGGCAGTAAAATTCGAGAGGAAGGTTGCGTATATGGGTGGCCAGCAAGGGATTATCAACAATCCATCAGCAGTTCTTAGTGTAGGAGGAATGCCATATGGTGCAGGAAGGCAGGGATCCTCAGGCTTTAGGCCTCAGAAGGAGAATGACAATGGAAAATCCCGTGGAGGATTTAATAATTACAAGAAAGGGGCAATCAATGCTCAAAGATATGGAACAGATAATAGTAGACGTCCTACTTGCACGCATTGTGGATTTGCTGGCCACACCATCGATAGATGTTACAAACTGCATGGGTATCTGCCTGGGTTTAAACCCAGAGGTCAAGTTAATTGTGTTGGGTATGGAGATGACATAGATGAACAGCCTGTGGTAGAGTATCAAGGAAATGATGTTGAGTATTCTGCTCAGTCGAAAGAATTGCAGTTGCCGTATAATGATCAAGCAGCACCCATGCTTACGCAGGACCAATATGTATAGCTGATGCATATGCTTCAGGGGCATCAATTGAAGGAGACAAGGGAGAAGTC
Source organism: Eustoma russellianum (assembly GCA_036186865.1). NCBI lineage: Eukaryota > Viridiplantae > Streptophyta > Magnoliopsida > Gentianales > Gentianaceae > Eustoma > Eustoma russellianum. Next base: position 8,546,821 of record AP025049.1, read on the forward strand.
TCTTCCCGCAGACAATGGTGAGAAGTTACATGCCGTAATGTCTGCTCAGCAGCAGGTTGCCAAAGGTAAGAAGGCAGGTAATGTACCAAACAAGTTTGTTAATATATGGGTTTTGGATTCAGGTGCAACAGACCATATAGCCTGTTCCCTAAACTGTTTTGATTCCTATAAGCTTGCATCTAACCTTAAAGTAAAACTTCCTGATGGTAGTCTTGTGGCTGTCACACACGTTGGCTCAGTTACAGTCACACCACACCTTGTCCTTCTGAATGTATTTTACATACCATCCTTTTCTTTCAGCTTGATATCCCTGAGTAAGTTCACCACTGTTAACAAGATCAATGTAGTATTTCATGATGATGCTTGTGTTCTGTATGGACAGAAAAATATGATGATGATTGGTTCAGCTAAGGCCAATCAAGGACTGTACCAGTTGAATGTTACAAGTCAACCACACCTGAAGTCTGATGTCAACCCCATTCCATTCGTATCCAATACATCCCTATCAGATAATGCCAATGAGCAAGACTTGAAGTACTCCTTGTGGCACTCAAGATTGGGCCATATGTCCCGAACAAGAATCAGAAATGTACAACAAATTGATCCCGTCGTTTATTGTTCAAAGAACCCTATTCCATGTAAAATCTGCCCCTTAGCCAAACAGAGGAGAAATCCTTTTCCAATCTCCACTTCTGTAACAGTTTCACCGTTTTCTATAGTTCATGTAGACATTTGGGGACCATATAAGGACCCAACCTTGTTCAATGAACGTTACTTCCTTATCGTGGTTGATGACTATAGTCATTTTTGCTGGCTATATTTGATGAAATGTAAATCTGAAACAAGAAACATTCTGCAAAACTTCTGTACTTTTGTGAATACTCAGTTTGAGACCAATGTTAAAACGATAAGGTCTGACAATGGGCTAGAATTCAACATGCCTTCATTCTATTTGTCCAAAGGCATAGTGCACCAGACATCATGTATGTACACACCGCAACAAAATGGGCTTGTGAAAAGAAAACACCAACACATACTTAACGTGGCTAGAGCACTCAAAATACACGCTTCTTTGCCTGCCAAATACTGGGGATTCTGTGTCCAGCATGCCATATATCTGATAAACCGTAGCCCTTCACCAACCATAGCCAACAAAACTCCATTCCAGATGCTATATGACAAAACTCCATCATATTCCCACCTAAGAGTGTTCGGGTGCTTAGCCTTTGCCGTTGACACAAGCCCACACAAGCAGAAGTTTGCTTAGAGGTCTAAGAGGTGTGTTTTTCTGGGCATCTCTCAGACATCCAAAGGATATATCCTACAAGACTTGGAAAGTGATGATGTGATCATTTCCAGAGACGTAGAGTTCCATGAACGTGATTTTCCATTTGAAACTCTGTCTGTTTCCGTTCCTCCACCATCTCAACCAACATCATACACCTACAACTCTACCATGCCTAACCTTGATCCATCTACTTCTCCTCAGCCATCTGATCATCAACTCACTCCTCTCAATCACTCTCAATCCCCACAACTTCAACATGAGCCTTCTCACTCAGAGTCTGCTGAAACACCCTTGCCATCATCCTCACCACCACCAAACTCATCATCCCCTTTGGTTCAGCCAATTTCTGCCATTGACATATGCTTGCCTATATCCACTCCTGCCCGACTTGTCCGTGCCAAACACATCCCAGCTTATCTCAAAGACTACTACTGCAATTCCCCTCAAATCTGCAAGCCTTCCCACACCAGTCCACATCCTCTAACCAAATACTACACCCTTGACTCCCTAGCACCTGAATACAAATCTTATATATTAAATACTAGTTTGATTATAGAACCTACTTCTTATTTTGAAGCAGCGTGCTCTGCAGCATGGCAGGAGGCTATGCACACTGAGATTGCAGCATTAGAGGCAAACAATACTTGGCAGCTTGTGCGTTTGCCAATTGGGAAGATACCTATAGGGTGTAAATGGGTGTATAAGGTGAAGTATAACCCAAATGGTAGTGTAGAGAGGTACAAAGCCCGCTTGGTTGCCAAGGGGTATACTCAGCAATATGGGGTGGACTACCAAGACACCTTTTCCCCCGTAGCGAAAATGTCCACTGTGAGAGTTATTTTGGCACTAGCTGCAAGTAAAGGTTGGTTCCTACACCAACTAGATGTGAACAATGCCTTTCTTCATGGAGATCTCCATGAAGAGATCTATATGACACCCCCACCTGGCCTGGCACTGCCTGATCCAATCTTGGTATGCAAGTTACAAAAATCTTTATACGGACTCAAGCAAGCTAGTCGAGAGTGGAATGCAAAGTTGACTCAATTTCTCTTGCAAGCTGGTTTTACTCAATCCAGGAATGATTACACGCTATTCATCAAGACCACCACTACTTACATGCTTCTGCTTTTAGTATATGTCGATGACATCATACTTGCATGTTCAGAACTCCATCCTATCCAGCAGATCAAGTCCCAGTTACATGCTAAGTTCAAGATAAAAGACTTAGGTGACCTCAGATACTTCTTAGGGATAGAAGTAGCTAGGTCACAGGGGGGCCTCATCATCAATCAACGAAAGTATACCCTTGAACTGCTTGAACACACAGGGTACACGAATTCAAGCTAAGAGTCCGATGGAAACCAATTTGAAGCTGACTCATGGAGATTCAGAGTTGTTCCCCGAAGTATCCAGCTATAGGAGCCTAATTGGAAAGCTTATATATTTGACTATAACCAGATCAGACATCTCATTCACAGTCCAACAACTAAGCCAGTTTCTTGATTGCCCAACCGTTAACCACTGGAAGGCTGCACACAGATTATTGAGATATTTGAAGGGGACTATAGGGCAAGGATTAATGTTTCCATCAGGAACGAATTTGAGGCTCAAAGCATTTGTAGACTCTGATTGGGGAGGTTGCTCAGAGACAAGGAGGTCGGTGACTGGGTTTTGCGTGTTTCTTGGTGATGCTCTGATTTCTTGGAAAGCAAAGAAGCAAACTACAGCATCTAAGTCCTCTGCAGAGGCGGAATACAGAGCCATAGCTAGTTTGACATGTGAGGTCCGATGGCTCCTGTACTTAGCAGCTGATCTGGGATTTAGTGATCAGATGCCAGTGGAGGTTTTTTGTGATAGCAAGAGTGCCATACACATAGCTGAACATCCTGTCTTTCATGAACGGACAAAGCACATAGAGATAGACTGTCACATTGTTAGGGATAAGGTGCAGGAGGGAAGAATTAAACTGATGCCTATTAGGACTGATTTGCAACTGGCCGATGTCTTCACGAAAGCTTTGGATTCTAAGAGATTGATACAGTTGATCAAAGCATTTGGAGTTTGCAACATCTACTCCAAGCAAGGCTTGAGGGAGGGTTGTTGAAGAATGAACTTGCAGAGCTAAGGAAATGAGAGAAAGCCAAGTGCAGTAATTTCGTCGAACACGCTGGTGAGTTGATCAAACACTTCCTTGAAGGGATTTGGACTGAAAGGGATGATGGAAACATGGAAGGAGGAAGGTAAATCAGTTTGACCATCTGACGAAGGATGGAATTGGAACGTGGATTGGACAGTTGCGTGCAAATGTGGTGCAGTGGTATTGGAGCAACACATGTGAGATGCGGGTGAAGAAGACGGGGCAGTGCATCACGCGGGAACAAATCAAAAAGTGTGAAATGACAAAATTACCCTTGAATTAAAATGGTAGAGTAAAACGGTTAGAGGGCAATCTTGTAATTTCGGGTCCATTTAAACTTATTCCGCCTTGTACATAAATGGTAGCAACAGTTTCTTTCTTCTGTAATTTTTGGCAGTTGCAATTCTCAATGATCAACTGATTTTCTCTCTTCTTTTTTCGCATTTTGCTCTTCTCTACAATGCATTGCTTGTTATGTTGAATTCATTAGAATTTTGACAGACTATTCCTCCTTTCCCCTAACCTTTTCTCCGTTGTTGTATTAAACCTAGTGATGAATCTTAACATGGAAATAGTTGAAATGCACAAAACAACGATGAGAACACGTATCACACTTAATCTTAGCAAAAACGCCAGAAATTACTTGTTATGGTCATTGGGTCATTTTCCTCACAAAAAAAAAGAAACGGACAAACCGGTTACACATGTCTTCTTTTCTTACAAAAACGAGCGATTCCAATAACAATCAAAAGTGCCAATCACCCAGAGCATTTGAAAGGGGAAAAAATAGCAATTCAAAGTTGAGCCAACTAACAAACTTATCAATTCCTACACAAGAAATAGATGTAAAAGGGATCCTGTGGTGTCTGTCTCTCTGACAGTAATTTATTTAGCCTCTTCTCAATTGGAGTCCAAAGTCTTACCTTCCGAAATATTGAATGTTAGGTCCGTAACACACTCTAGAGGGAGGTGAACAGAGTGCTGGGCAATTTTGCAGAATTTTCTTGTTTGGTTCAACTCAAATGAAATTCAAATTCAAAGCAAGAATTGGAGATGAGAGACAATGAATGAGTACACCGGATATAGAGTGGTTCGAATCGTAAATGATTCTACTCCACTACCACGTTGTTGCCAACGTGGATTTTCAACAACTACTCTTCTTATTAAAGCTAATAAGAAAAGCCACAGTAATACTTACACTAACAACTTAGTGTAAGCAACCACAACAACAACTTCTTGCACAAAATACCTTTGTGCAACTATAACAACAACAGCTCTAAGCAAGAACAACTTCTTGCTACCTCACAACTTCAACAAAGTTTCTCTCAAGAACTTTCTCACAGTGGGTTAAAAGAAGTAGTGGGGATCACACTTTCTCACAAGTCTAAACACAAGCAAGAGATCAAATATTTATGGTTTCTCTTGTGTTAGACTCACTATCTCTCAATATACAACAATTAAGAACAAAGAAAGGCTTAACAAGCTTCAAGCATTTTTACACATATAAGAGAAATATACAACAATGAAGAATGAAGCTTGATGATTGTGAAAGTGTATATTTGACTCATCTTAGCTTCTTCTACTTATACGAGGTGTTCACCATGTTTTTGGAGCCTCCACTACGTCTTCAACTCTATCAAATGTCAAGACAATGTCCAATTACTCTTTAGCCACCCTATGGAGTGATTCGATCCTCAATAGGCACCCTAGAGAATCTTAGACATGGATATAACAGTCAAGGAAGCATGCATTATGTTAGAGAAAAGTCCACAAGAAATTTGAGCAAGATTGGAAAGAGAAAACATCATGAATCTCCCCTAGATTTTGTTCCAACGGTCATAAAAATTTGAATTCAGGGGGACATCAATCGATTGAAGTGTCTGGGCTAAGAGATCGATGTCCTCTAGAGAGTTTCCAGTTTTGAACTTGCTTGACATTGATCGATCGAATTCTCCCGTGGAGAGACTGATGTGACATCGATCGATCGATGTCTCCTGGACCGAGAGATCGATGTCTTTCAGAAAGTTTCTGGTTTGAAGCTGTCTGACATTGATTGATCAAAGTGTCCCTTGGAGAGACTGAAGTGACATCGATCGATCGATGTCCTTCAGACTGAGAGATCGATGTCTTCCAGAGAGTTTCTGGTTTTGGACTTCTAGGACATCGATTGATCGAAGTCCCCAGTCTGAGAGATCGGTGTTCGACAGAAACTTTTCAAACTTAAATAACTTCAACATAGATCGATCGAAGTCTCCCTTTGAGAGACTGATGTGTACACAAATCGATCTATGTGAGAGATCTATGTCCCGAAATGTGCTTTTCTCATCTTTGCTTCAAATTCGAAGTGTGGCATTTATTTTTAACTTACTTAAAACACCTTTTTACATCATCAAAACATTTTATATCCCAACAATATCTCCCTTTTTGATTATTTCAAAATCAAAACATTAAAGGTGTTTTTAATTGAAAATTTGCATTTGAGCTAGCTAAATAATTCTAATCTTAACATTTTATATCCCCCCTTAGTCGATGCACTCCATGCTTCCCCAAGACATGAAACAAGTGAATATATCCAAAACTCTCCCACAACAAGTAATCTTTCCAAAAACAATAAATATGATGAAAATGTCAAAATGCTCCCCCTCAACCAAAACATGCATCAAGTGCATCATGCCATATTTTCAACTTATGTGCCAAATGTGCCAAAATTTTCAGTAGACATATTTTACATTTCCATGCAACATTTCAATACCAATCAAGTATACCAATGTCAATACAAAGCAATACCAAGCATGATACCAATCCCTATACCAATAAAATTTTAAGTAGGCATATTTTACATTTCCATACAACATTCAAATACCAAGCAAGTATACCAATGTCAATACCAATCAAGCATACAAATATCAATGTTAAAAGCAAGCATACCAATATCCAAGCATGCCAATATCAATATCAAATACTATACCAATTTTCCCCCCTTTTTGAAAGCATCAAAAACCAATAATGAAGGATAAGCAAAAATATCATTAATAAATACGAAGTTTTAGATACACAAGAAATCAACTTTTAAGCTTTATCATATAGCTAAGAGGGAAATGGGAAGAACTAAGAGCTCTATTCTTCATCGGAGGAGAAGCATAGTCCGGATAGGGATGTCTCGAGTTTGGACTTGAGCTTCTGATACTTGGTCTTTTGAGCATTGAGCTCTGTTTCTAGCGTCTTGACCCTTTTTTGAGATTTTCGTTGTCTTTCTCAAGATCATCAATTCGAATTGGTGAGATCTTCTCCCTATTGATCCAATATATTATGTAGCACGTTAATCTCATCCTCAGCATCAAATGGTAACTTAGAACCATTGTCTTCTGCATCGATGCTTTTCCCTTATCTACTCGGGAAGTAGGACTTGGTTGAGTTTGAGGTTGAGGTTGAGGTTCAGTGGGTGGTGCGGTGGGAATTGTTGGAGGAACGAGTTCTTCAGTATGCATGTTTTCAGCCTCTTCCTTTTCCGGTTCATTTTAACCACCTCTTCTTTGTGCTTCTTTCTGGGATTTTTAGATTTGTTAGATGTTGGCCTTGGTATAATAATCCTTAGTTGCCACCTTTTCTTCATAATCCTCATCCAACACCACATTCGCCTTTCTTAGCAACATATAAATTAGATTGCTATATGGTTGCGCTTTCGATTTCTTAGTTATCGCTTCCAACACATTCGCAAAGAATATCTCTCCAAAATTCAATTGTTCCTTCATGGCTATACGATAGGCAATATAAAAAGCTAAATTACTTGGGAGTTTGGCTGACTTACCATTGACACAAAAAGTGACAATGGCAAGCAAAACTCGATATACCAAAGGCATATCATTAGTGTTTCAGGTGGGATGGAAACCAAGAAAGGTTTTAACTTCATCTTCAGATACCTTATACTTATAACTATCCCATTTCCAAGGATCAAAATCGTTCACACCCTCATCAGGAACACCAAGAAGGTCATTTATGGTTTTCGAATCAAACGAAACAAGTTGACTCTCTATAACCGAATTTAACGAAAATGGGATTCTATTTAGATATTCTGCCCATAGGTTAGCATAAAACAATCGTGTATATCAGGTAGACATATAACTCATGTCCGAAACATCCTAAATAAGTCTCCATTTTTTATCATCAAACCAATTGATGATCGGTCTCAATTCCTCATTGCTTAAAATGTCTTGAATTTTGAGAAATCTCAATTCAATGGTGGACCTCTTCTTTTACTCCCATTCATTAAATAATATTTGAGCCCTTAATGAGATGTACACGAATCTACCTGGACCCATAGGTTCTTCTAAGGCATTTTCGTACTCACTTGACTTGAGCCATGGAAAGTTGTTGACTTGAAGCCTTGCCCTAACCTCTATCAACATGTTTTTTGAGAGGTGTCAGTTTTCTTCCGTAGACCCTGTGTTCTAGATCTAGTTGGGACGTGGGGATGAGATGTTGGCGGTGCAGTTTCCTCTTTACGAGAGATTCTTAGCCTTTTTGAGGTTTATTTGCTCTTTGCTGCCATTTGAGTGTTAGGGTACGAAATTTGGAGGGAAAGGTGATGAAAGTGATGAAATTTATGTAGAAATTGATGAAATTTGAAGAAGAAATAGCTTTTGTTGGAACAATTTGAAGCTGTATAGTCAGATTTGTGAGATGGCAGCAATTGGGGTTAGGTTTTGCGTTTGGAGAAGATGAAAGTGGGAAATTTTATATTTTTCGCAGCTTTTAAACTTTCTGCGCCCGATGACATTGATCTGATGTTTGATTTACATCAGTCTCTCAACCAGCTACATAGATCGATCGATGTATGATGATATCTGTCTTTTTGGCAGTTTTGACCCTCTAAACATTGTTTATCATCCCTAATCTTGTCCAAATGGATTCGAATATCTCAGTGGGATGGGATTTGGTAAAGATATGCGCTAGTTGGTCATTGGTTAGAACAAATTCAACACATACTAATCATTTTTGAATGCAATCCCTTATAAAGTGATGCTTTACTTCAATATGTTTGGTTCTACTGTGTACCGGGTTTTGTGCTATACTTATGGCTGATGTGTTATCACATAGAATAGGAACTTTGTCAAACTTGATATCGTAATCATTCAAGGTGTTTATCATCCAAAGTAGTTGGACACAACATGAAGCGGCCGACACATATTCGGATTCTGCTGTTGAAAGTGACACACTATTTTGTTTCTTGGAGAACCAAGAAACTAAGCAATCTCCAAGGAATTAGCATGTCCCTGGTGCTTTTTTCTATCGACTAGGTTTTCAGCGTAGTCGGAGTAACTCTACCCTCTTAAATTAAAACACCCGTTTTTGGAATAAAATAGCACAAAGTTCAAAGTTCCTCTCAAATATATAAAAATGCGTTTACTAGCAACTAAATGCGATTCCTTAGGCATACTTTGAAATCTTGCATATAAACACACAGCATGTAAAATATTCGATCTACTAGAAGTTAAAAAAAGTAGACTACCAATCATATCCCTATATTTGGTTACCTCAACCGGCTTTCCATTTTCGCCTTTGTTGAGCTTTGTACTTGTACTCATTGGTGTGCTCACACTTCTTCTATCATCAAACTTGTACTTCTTGAGTAGATCCTTGGTGTACTTTGTTTTGGATATGTATACTCCATCTTGAGTTTGCTTTATTTGTAGTCCAAGGTAGTAATTGAGTTCACCCATCATGCTCATCTCAAATTCTCCTTCTATCAATTTAGCAAAATGCTCATAAAGAGAATCATTAGTAGCACCAAATATAATATCATCCACATAAATTTGAACAACTAATTGATGGTTTCCTTGTTCTTTAATAAAAAGAGTAGTATCGACTTTTCCTCTTGAAAACTCATTTTCGAGTAGGAAGTTACTTAATCTTTCATACCATGCTCTAGGAGCTTGTTTAAGTCCATAAAGGGCCTTTTTGAGTTTAAATACATGATTTGGATAATCATGATTTTCAAACTCCGGTGGTTGAGGTACATTTACTTCTTCTTGAATTATTCCATTCAAGAATGCGGATTTAGTTTGAAATCCTTATAGCATGCATATGCTAATAGCAACCTAATAGCTTCTAATCTAGCTACGGGAGCAAAAGTTTCATTATAGTCTATACCCTCTTCTTGTATATATCCTTGAGCTACTAACCTAGCTTTGTTTCTACTGACGGTTCCTTTATCATCCATTTTGTCTCTAAATACCCATTTAGTGTCAATTATAGGGTGATCACTAAGTTTAGCCACTAATTCTCAAACATCACTTCTTTCAAATTGATTTAGTTCTTATTGCATGGCTAATACCCAATCTTCATCATGTATAGCCTCTTTTATATTTTTAGGCCCAACTTGTGAAATGAAAGCATTTTCATTAAATTTTCTTTTAGTCAATATGTCTTGACTTATTTCTCCTAATATCACTTTCTTGGATGGTGTTTCTTATACTTATATGACTCCGGTAAATTTGAAGTATCTCCTCTCACTTCTTTATCTTCAACCTTAGGTTCATTTTCAGGTGGATCAATCATAAGGTCAATGACAATATTCCCTTTTGGATTCTCAAGTTTTTCTATATGACTTACTTCAATTATTTCTTCATCGTCATAATTATTTATGCACGGTTCATCCTTAAGGAGTTCACTAAACCTAACATGAATTGATTCTTCAACTTTCATACTCTTTTTGTTATATACTCTAAATGCCTTGCTATTTTGAGCATATCCCATAAAGATTCCTTCATCCGCTTTGAAATCGAGTTTATCCAAGTTATCTTTGGTGTTCAGTATAAAACACATACAACTAAATACCTTGAAATAACCAATATTGGGTACTATACCTTTGCAAATCTCATAAGGAGTCTTTTTGAGAGATTGTCTCAAGTAAACTATATTTATTACATGATAAGCGGCATTTACTGCTTCAGCCCAAAAATAATTGGGTAGCTCAAATTCATTTAGCATGGCTCTACTCATTTCTTGAAGTGTTCTATTTTTTCTTCGGCAACACCGTTTTGTTGAGGTGTTTTTGGAGCCGAGAAATTGTGTACATACCGTTTGGATACACAAAATTCTTGAAAATCACAATCAAACTCACCACCTCTATCACTTCTAATTTCCTTAATCGTGTCTTCTTTTTGATTTTCTACAAAGTCTTATAAACTCTTGTCATGTATCATTCTTTTTAGCTAAAATCAAGATCCAAGTGTACCTAGAGAAGTCGTATACTACCACAAAGGTGTAATGTTTTTCACCTAGATTTGCCGTACCAATATCCCCATACAAATCCATATGAAGCAATTGTAGAGGTTTGATGGTGGAGATTTCACTTTTGGGCTTGAAGCTTGCTTTAACAAGCTTTGCCTTTCAACAAGTGTCACATAAGCCATGGTTTTCGAAATTCAATTTTAGAAGACCTTGGAAATTGAAAATTTTGAAACTAATATGTCCAAGTCATCTATGCCATAGTTGAGTCAAATCATTTTTAGCAACTAGATATGAAATCTTTTGTTATATCAAATCATGTGTGCTAAATTTATAAACATCATTTTTCCTTATAGCCTCAAAAATGATTTTATCATTCTTTTTTTACAATGCATTTTCTTTTAACAAATTCAACTTGAAAATTAGAATGACATAGTTGGCTAGCACTTACCAAATTATACTTAAGCCCTTCTACATATAATACATTATTAATAGTGAAAGAAGAATTGCCAATATCTCCATGTCCAAGGATTTTGGCTCTCTCATTGCCAAAATGCACTGTTCCATCATCTTGGAGCTTGAGCTTGGTGAACAAGGTTTTGTCTTCGATCATGTGTGTTGAACATCCGCTGTCCATGAGCCATTTGGTTCCTTCTTCTTTGTCTACTCCATTTATCTTGAGAGACTACATAACCAAGAGATTTGTGCATTGGTACCATTTGATGATTGGGTCCTTTAGGATTAGCTTGTCGACCCTTAGGCTTCGAAACATACAAACTATCAAATGTAGCTCTACATGCATTTTTCACATGTCCTACTTTGTTACAATAAAAACAAGTGGGTACATGTCTTGGTTTATAAGATAATAAGCCATGTTGTGTTTCTCTCTTATTTGGCTTTTCTTTAATGCATTGGGCTTAATGGAAGAATGTGATGAATTAAATCCTAAACCGGATTTATCATTTTCAATCCTTTGATTTCCAAGTAGTTTGTCTAGATTATTTTTACCATCGGTTAGTTTTTGTAAGTCTATTCTCAATTTCTCACATTCTTTCCTAATTTCCATATTTTCAAAAACTAAGGTTTTATGCATGGTGAGTATGATGTCATGATCCTGATACATCAAAATATTCTTATCATGCAAGCTCTTGTTTTCGAATATGCATTTTTTAAGTTCCTTCTTCAAGTGTTTATATTTTAAATTCATTTTTTCAAACTCATCTTGCAAATCTCCTATTTCATCTTGTAAACTTGAAGAGTTAGAGTTTACCTCAAGGTCATTCTCAATTGCCATGAGACAAGTATGTTGTGCTTTTTGATTCTCAACTATTGCAAAAAGTCCAACATCCTCGTCTTCACTTTCTTCTCCTTCTGATTCAGAAAGGAGATCATCCCACGTGGTTACTTCCGCATTTAGGGCTTTCTTCTTTTGAGGAAAGACCTTCTTTTCTTTCTTTTGTGGCTCATTGACGTGGCAATCGGCAATGAAGACCAGGTCAACCACATCTATAGCAATTTTCACTTGCTTCTTTATCCTTGGGAGGTCTTTTGAAAAACTTCCTTGCTTGGGCCTTGTTTCTTGTGGCCATTCTTCTAAATTTTCTCACTAGAAGAGCAACTTCCTCATCTGATTCATCAGACTCTATCAACAATCCTTTGTGTGATGCTTGTAAGGGCTTGATAGGATTCATCATACTTTGTTCATCAATAAGAATTTCATGTGTAAGAAGATTACTAGATAGCTCATCAATGGTAAGAGTCTGGAGATTCTTTGATTCGGCGATGGTTGTGACTTTAGGAGTTCATTCACTTGGCAAAGAGTTGAGGAGTTTTGAGACAAGGTCTTCATTTGAGATTTTCTTGTCCACCATGGAAAGTTGATTCACTATTTGAGTGAATCGGTCGGTTGTCTCCTTAATCTTTTCACCACTCTTTATCCCAAACATTTCATATTCCTTCATGAACATTAGTCTTTTGGCTACTCTTACTTGCTCAGTCCCCTCGTGTATCATTTCCAGTCTTTTCCATGCTTCATGGGATGTTTCAAGACCTTGAAGTCTTATGAGCTCGGTGGTGGTAAGAGAACTTGAAAGGATATCAAACGCTTTACCATTTATAGCGAGTTTATCTTCTCTTCGTCGGTGTAGTCAACCTCATCTTTGAACGTTGATTCTCCTTTTGAGTTGGTAATCATAGGAACTTCTATTCCTTTGAAAACAGCTCTCTATATATCAAATCCACATCCTTTCAAATGATTGATCATTTGAAATTTCCACAAAGAATAATTTTGAGCATCAAACGTAGGTGTCTTAATGTTTGGTCATGAGAATAGTGCAGTTGGCTTGAAAGTTGAGGTGTAGGATGAAGAGGTTGTCATTGCCATGATATTTAACCTTCTACTTGCAAAGATTAGCCAAACAATCAAGGTTACGTTCTGATACTAGTTGTTAGGTCCGTAACACATTCTAGAAGGGGGGTGAATAGAGTGCTGGGCAATTTTGTGGAATTTTCTTGTTTGTCTCAACTCTAAGTAAAATTCAAAATCAAAGCAAGAATGGAAGATGAGAGACAATGAATGAGTACACCGGATATAGAGTGGTTCGAATCATAAATGAATCCACTCCACTCCCACTTTGTTGCCAAAATGGATTTTCAACAACAATTCTTCTTATTAAAGCTAATAAGAACAACCACAACAATACTTACACTAACAACTTAGTGTAAGCAACCACAACAACAACTTCTTGCACAAAATACCTTTTTGCAACTACAACAACTGCAGCTCTAAGAAAAAACAACTTCTTGCTACCTCACAACTTCAACAAAGTTCTCTCAAGAACTTTCTCACAGTGGGTTAAAAGAAGTAGTGGGGATCACACTTTCTCACTAGTCTCAACACAAGCAAGAGATTAAATATTTATGGTTCCTCTTGTGATAGACTCACTATCTCTCAATATACAACATTTAAGAACAAAGAAAGGCTTAACAAGCTTTAAGCACTTTTACACATATGAGAGAAATATACAACAATGAAGAATGAAGCTTGATGATGGTGAAAGTGTATATTTGCCTCATCTCAGCTTCTTCTACTTATAGGAGGTGTTCACCATGTTTTTGGAGTCTCCACCATGCCTTCAACTCAATCGAATATCAAGACAATGTCCAATTAGTCTTTAGCCATCCTATGGAGTGATTTGATCCTCAATAGCCACCCTGGAGAATCTTAGACTAGATATAATAGTCTAGGAAGCATGTATTATGTTAGAGAAAAGTCCACAAGAAATTTGAGCAAGATTAGAAAGAGAAAACACCATGAATCTCCCTTGCATTTTGTTCTAACGGTCATAAAAACTTGAATTCTGGGGGACATCGATCGATCTAAGTGTCTGGGCTGAGAGATCGATGTCCTCCAGAGAGTTTCTAGTTTTGAACCTTCTTGACATCGATCGATCGAAGCCTCTCCTTGAGAGACTGATGTGACATCGATCGATTGATGTCCCTTTGACTAAGACATCGATGTCTTCTAGAAAGTTTTTGGTTTGAAGCTACCTGACAATGATCGATCGAAGTCTCTCTTGAAGACTGAAATGACATCAATCGATTGATGTCCTTCAGACTGAGAGATCGATGTCTTCTAGAGAGTTTCTAGTTTTGGACTTCTAGGACATCGACCGATCAAAGTCCCTAGTCTGAGAGATCGATGTTGGAAAGAAGCTTTTTGAACTTAAATAACTTCAACATAGATCGATCGAAGTCTCCCTTTGAGAGACTTATGTGTACATAGATCGATCTATGTGAGAGATCTATGTCCCATAATGTGTTTTCTCATCTTTTCTTCAATTTCCAAGTGTGGCGTTCCTTTTTAACTTATTTAAAACAACCTTTTTACATCATCAAAACATTTCATATCCCGACATTGAACGCCCAAGAATTAAGCATATGTTGTTTAATTCAACAGATCTTTACATTGCTCTGCTGCTTTCTTAATTTCATATGTCTTGGAGCCTCAAAGACGAGTCGTTGGAGGTAAGAAAATGTTACTCTACTATACTCTTAGGTGTTTCCCTTGATGCTTGTGGAATATTGAAAGAAGTTGCATTCATTCAAATTAGTTTAATTTTACAAGTGTGTTTCCCTTTTATAAGAGTGATTTTTGCTTCTAACGGTGTGATTTTTCCACTTGGACAGTGTCCACTATTCAACTTCAGTGATTTCTAATGTCTATAGTAACGGCTAGTTACCTGTGCAGCCCGGCCTTTTGTACAATAAAATATTCTAAGTTACAATATTTACAAAGTATAGCAGTTCTGCCTTCTTCTTGTCTTGTGCTTCACTTCGTCACCTCAGCTTAGCACTTCTTTACTTCAGTTCTGCTGTCTTCAGGTTGTCCTGTTGAGAAAAAGGGGTTTGAGTGATTTCAAAATGCATGATTTAAATAACGTGTTACAAAGAAATGCATGGCATATTTTATGACATGACACGTTGTTGCATGAAACTTGCCTTATATAGTTCATATATATTGTTGCCGTACTAACGAGCCATGAAGCTTTAAAGCTTACATCAAATGGCAAAGATTTGTTGTGTTTGAACTATTTTCAGGTGCCATAATTAATGAACTAAACTAGTTCATTAAGTGAAGTACTTAGTTAATTAAACTAAGTAGTTCATTAAAGGAAGCAATATTTGGAAAAGGCACCAAGGCAATAAGTTGAAGAAAGGAAAGGCTTCCACTCTCCTCTCTACACGTATCACACAATATTATATATGTATATATATATTTTCAGATTTTTTTAAAAAGGCACATACACATATATTCCAACGTACTACCGACACGTTATATATTTTACGTATGTATGTTAACGTCACACCACCATACTTAACTCATATTTATGAGTATATTGAGGTCTTATATCATATGATATAAGTCACGGTGATGACAAATTTAATACGACGCGTTAAAAGGTTCTAAACTGAAAATTGTTGTATCGGACGAATACCAAAACTTCGCCAACGTGTCACGTACTTGCCATAAATAGATGGTCAGCCCCTACACTTCAAAAATAGCCATAATGTTCGTGGCTTACATGGTATGTGCAGCCATAAAATCATTCTATGTTGGCACACACAAATCACCCCACATTAAGGCCAAATTGTGGAGATTCCAATTTCAATTTTGTCACATGTCTAGGAGCCAATTTAATCAGCCTTATGAGCTGAATATTAAAGTTTAATTTATGTATATTATATGTAACATAATATATATAACATGTGCAAAAAGTTGGAATTTAATTAGAGAAAAATCGGGTAATCGATAAACATCGAAAATTCAGTTTTCTACGTACACAACACATGGAATGTTTTTGGCACATCACATAACATATATCTAGACACTTTTTACATATTTCATACATCTCAAAGTGTTCTAGAAAATTCAATTAAGGGCTGATTGGAATATACCATGTGTGTATTATTAAATGTGCACTATTTTACAAAGTTTGCAAAAATAAAATTCAGCACATGCACAAATCTATTCCAATGCCTATTCAAGCTGAGTTGGAGCATATGTGGAGCTTTTTTGGCATCTTGATTGGCAAAGAGTGAAGCATACAATGTTGGTGACAAAAAGAAAGGAGCTATACAAGGTAACATTTCAAACTTTGTCACATTTGTGACACATTCTGAAAATTCAGCATGTGTAGCTATAGGCTGGCCGATTTTCATCTCTAAATGAGCAATATTTGACTTCTTGAATTAATTGAATTAATTGGGAGATTTTATGGAAGTGTTTTAAATATTTTATGGAATAAAGAAAGTGATATTCTTGAATATCACATATGCTGAAAGTTTCAGGATGTGTGTAATGTATGTTGGCCGATTTTTAGGTCTTATTGGTGTCCAATTTTTATTCCAAAATTGATGAAAATATTGTGTACTAAATGGTGATTAAATTCTTTTTTGATTTCTTGGATTAAATCAAAGTAAACTTGGAAAATTTTTGAATGAGAAGCAAGTGTAACACATGCTGAAATTTCAGCATTTGCAAGAGCATTATGGCCGAAGTTTTGATACCTTTTTTGGAGAAAATTGTCTAGGATTAATTTATGTGATGATCTTGGAAGTTATGGTAACTATTTTATGATGATTTTGGCACATGTTTTAAGTGATATTCTCATATTTTCCTAGTCATCAAGTGATGACAACATCCTACCAATCAATGAGTGCCAAGTAAGCAAGAGCTTAATTATCATCCAATAAGAAGATGCCAAGTAAGCAAAGACTTGTCACAATGATGCCATATACTCTTCCAAGGACTTGGAAGATAATTTTCAAGAAGGGAATAAGAGCAAGGGGGCGGCCACATTGTTAAAAAGGAAGGAAGAAGAGCAAAACAATAACAAGAACAAATCTTGCAATTCTAAAGCATCAAAACGTCTAGCCTTCTTCTCCTTCTACACTCTCTTTCTTTCTTCTTCCTAAAAGCCTATTGTACTTACATTCATATACTTGAATAGGCTTCTTATAGACCACCACATATTCTTTTCATTGTTGTAAAAGATTGATCAATGTGTGATCAATCTTAGACTTGCAAGGTGGTGGTGTTCGTGTGCATTGTATTCACATACAAGGTTTGTAAAGAGTTGGAGTTGGTGTGTAACTCCATCAAACCTGTGGTAAGGTGTTTTTGTGTTGTGTGGTTAGTGTGAACCGAGGAAGGTGTCCTCGAAGACTGGAATAGGTTGTTGATAACTGAACCAATATAAAATTCTTGGTGTCATTTACTTTCAGCACTTACTTTCAATTTCAACACTGTTTATCGTTTTTGATCACGTTCATAAAAATAGTAAACGTATTTCAAAAATTACAAAACTTTCCAGAATCATAGTCATACGTCCTAAGGTTAATTTGACGCAAGTTTCAACCCTTTTGGACAAGGATAATTCATTCAAACGTCTAAAGTTCTGAGACTAGTGCAGTCTGATTTTCAGCCTTGCAAAGGTTGAGACTTTGAACGTATTTGACTATCTTTCAAAAAGAATTTTTCAAAACTGTTTCGTCCCATTTAAATAAAACTTATAAGGGGTTAGTCTTTAAATTTTCAGAGCATTTGGAGTTACGTACAAATAGAAACTAATTTTTCAAAACAGACTACTAGTTCTAGTAGATTTGTGCAATCTGACTACCAACAAATTTTCAAGGGGTTAGAGGTTGAATTTAAATCTGAAATTTGTAGGAGACACTCATAACATCTGAGGCTAAGTTCTCTCCAAATTTCAGAATTTTTGAAGACCTGCAACCTAGTTTTCAAAACGTTTCAAAACTGGTCCTGAAAACAGAAACTGTTTTCAAAAATTGGGTTTGTGGTTTAAAACAATTTTAAAAACCATATTTTCTGCACCCACTATTCAAACCCCCCCTTCTAGTGGTGCCTGGCGGATCCTACAATTGGTATCAGAGCGCAGGAACACTCACATCAAAAGGATCCAACGATCCAAGTGAGATGGCAACCACAACCATGCAAGAAGGAATGTCAACTGTAAGGCCTCCTCTTTTTGATGGTGAGTCCTTTATTCAATGGAAATTAAGAATGAAACTTTTTATTATGGCTATTGATATTGATCTATGGTCCATCATAGAAGACGGTCCATTTATTCCTTCCAAGTTGTCTATTGTTGATGGTGTCACACTAGAGGTTTCAAAAACGAAAGAAGAATACACCTGTGATGATAAAAGGAAATTGAGTATGAATGCTAAAGCCATGCAACTAATTTTAAACGGTCTAAGTAAAAGTGAGTCTAGTTACGTGTCTAATTTTTTGAGTGCTCAAGAGATGTGTAAAATTCTTGAAATGAAACACGAAGGCACTAGTCAAGTAAAAGAGTCTAAAATCAACATGCTTATGTCCACTCTCGAGTCATTTAAATTATTGCCAAATGAATCTATCGTTGATATGGATCTTCGCTTGACTAACATTTACATTTCTCTTGAGTTTCTTGGCAAAGCCTTCTTTATGCAGGAAAAGGTACAAAAGGTCTTGCGAAGCCTTACATCCGAGTGGGACCCTAAAGTAACGGCCATAGAAGAAAACAAAGAAACTAAATCGATTAAGATGGAAGAACTAATTGGATCACTAAAGGTATATGAAAACAAACTCGCTTTAAGACATTCTGAGTCTATTTCCAATAATGATAAGGCTATAGCATTTAAATCAAATGAATACGTCGTAGATGATAGTGACATAGATTCCGATGATGAGGACTTAATCACGATGGCTAAAAGATTAAGAAAAATATTGAGAAAATCAATTAAACATAAGTCTACCTCATCTAAGGATCATAAAAATAAAAATAAGGAAATAAAGTGCTATGAATGTGGACAACCTGGACACTTGTCATATGACTGTCCAAACAAGGACAAACAAACGAATAAATACCTTGACAAAGATCGGACAAAAACTAGACTCGTCTCAGAACCTAAACAAAGGAGAAGAGCCTTCAAAGCCTCCACTTGGAGTGACACATCCGACTCTGAGACTGATGATACGGAAGAACAAAAGGCACAAGTATGTTTTATATCTAAGGCATCAAATGTTGTATCTTCCGACTCTGATTCCGATTCTGAATGGTCTTATGATGATTTATTTAGTCAATATTTAGAGTTGCATAAGTTTTCAAAGATTTTTGCAAAAGAAAAGAAACGATTAATTGAAGACAAGAAGTTGTTAGAATCTTCTAACACGAACCTTGTTTCTCAATTAAACGATGTAGGATCTGCAAAGCACCAGTAGAAAGGGGGGGTTGAATAGTTGGTGCGGAAAGTGTGGTTTTTAAAATTGTTTTGACTCAAGAACTCAACTTCTGAAAACAGATTCTTTTTTCAGGAACAGTTTTAAAACGTTTTTAAAACTAGGTTTTAGGTCTTCAAAAATTCTGAAATTTTGAGAGAACTTAGCCTCAGATGTTATGAGTGTCTCCTAAATATTTCAGATTTAAATTCAACCTCTAACCCCTTAAAACATCGTTAGTGGTCAGATTGCACGAATCTGCCAGAAATGGTAGACTGCTTTGAAAAATTTATTCCTATTTGTACGTAACTCTAAATGATCTGAAATTTTAACCACTAACCCCTTATAGGTTATATTTAAATGGGTGGAAATGGTTTTGAAAAATGCTTTTGGAAAGTTAGTCAAATACTATCAAAGTCTCAACCTTTTCAAGCCTGAAAATCAGACTGTACTAGTCTCAGAACTTTGGACGTTTGATTGACTTATACTTATCCAAAAGGGTTGAAACTTGTGCCAAATTAACCTTAAGACGTATGGCTATTATTATGGAAAGTTTCGTAATTTTTAAAAAATGTTTACTATTTTTACGAACGTAATCAAAAAGGATAAACAGTGCTGAAACAGAATATAAGTGCTGAAAGTAAATGACATCAAGAATTTTATACTGGTTCGGTTATAAACAACCTACTCCAGTCTTCGAGGAACACCTTCCTCGGTTCACACTAATCACACAACACAAATACACCTTACCACAGGGTTGATGGAGTTACACACCAACTCCAACCCTTTACAAACCTTTTATGATGAATACAATTGCGCACGAACACCACCACCTTGCAAGATTGAAGATTGATCACACCTTGATCAATCTTTTACAAAGATAAAGAATGTATGGTGGTCTAAGATAAGCCTATCCAAGAATATGAATATAAGTACAATAGGCTTTTAGAAAGAAGAAAGAAAGAGAGTGTAGAAGAAGAAGGCTAGAACATTTTTGATGCTTCAAGATTGTAATGCTTGTTCTTGTCTTTTTTTGTTCTTCTTCCTTTCCTTTTTAAGCACCTTGTCCATCCCCCTTGATGTCCCTCTCATCTTGAAAATTATCTTCTAAGTCCTTGGGAGAATGTGTGGCATCATTGTGACATGATCTTGCTTACTTGGCACCTCCTCATTGGATGATCATTTAACTTTTGCTTACTTAGCACTCATTGATTGGTTGAATGTTGTCATCATTTGATGACTAGGAGAATCTGAGAATTCCACTAAAAACATGTGTCAAAGTCATCATAAAACAACCACAATAACTTCCAAGATCATCACATAAATTAAGCAAGATAATTTCTTCACAAAAATGAGTAAAACATCGGCCATGAATGAGACTTGACATGCTGAAATTTCAGCATGTGATACATGGTCCTTTAATTCAAATTATTTCCAAATTTTCTTTGATTTTTCTCTTAGAAATAAATCACCAATTAGTAGACAATATTCTCATCAATTTTGGGAATAAAATTGGACAATAACATGGCCAAGAATTCGGCCTAGATACATTCATACACATACTGAAATTTTTCAGCATGTGTGATATTCAAGATATCACAAATTTACTTTCATTTCTTATTCAAATTAATTCCAATTTGTCTTCCAATTTAATTCCATGTTTCAAGACACAAAATATAGGCTCATCAATGGTGAAAATCGGCCAGCTCTTAATACACATGCTGAAATTTTCAGCATGTGTTTCATGATAAAGTTTGAAACATTACATTTTGTAGCTTCTTTCTTTAAATCACCAACATTGTATGATTGATTCTTGACAAATAAATATTCCAACAAGGCTCCACATATGCTCCATTTCAGCTGGAATAGGCGTGTATGATATGTATATACATATGCTGAATTTTATTTTTGCAAACTTTGTAAAATAGTTCACATTTAATAATACACACATGGCATATTCCAATCAGCCCTTAATTTAATTTTCTAAAACACTTTAAGATGTATGACATATGTAAAAAATGTCTAGATACATGTCGTATGATGTGCCAAAAACGTTCCATGTGTTGTGTACGTAGAAAAACGAATTTTTGATGTTTATCGATTACCCGATTTTTCTCTAATTAAATTTCAAATTTTTGCACATGTTATATATATTATGTTACACATAATATAAATAATATAAATTTTAATATTCAGTACTTGGCTGGTCTTAAAGTGGCGCCATATACATGTGACAAAATTGAAATTGGAATCTCTACAATTTGGCCTTAATGTGGGGTGATTTGTGTGTGCCAACATGGAATGATTTTATGGCTGGAATTATCATCGTACCCACGAAAATTATAAAGATTTTTGAGGTGTAGGGCCTGGCCATCTATTTATGGCAAGTACGTGACACGTTGGTGAAGTTTCGGTATTCGCCCGATACGACAATTTTTGGTTTAGAACCTTTTAACATGTCGTATTTAATTTGTCATCACCATGACTTATATCATATGATATAAGACCTGAATATACTCATAAATATGAGTTAAGTATGATGGTGTGACGTTAACGTACGTACGTAATATGTATAACGTGTCGGTAGTACGTTGGAATACATGTGTATGTGCCTTTTTCAAAAAATCTGAAAATATATATATTTGTATATATGTATGCGTGTATATATGTGATGGAGGAGGATGAGGAGACTTTCCTTTCTTAGTCTTATTGCCTTTGTGCCTTGTTCAAATGTAGCTTCCTTTAATGAACTACTTAGTTTAATTAACTAAGTACTTCACTTAATGAACTAGTTTAGTTCATTAATGGTGGCACCTGAAAATAGTACAAACACAACAAATGTTTGCCATTTGATGTAAGATTTAAAGCTTCATGGCTCGTTAGTACGGCAACATTATATATGAACTATATAAGGCAAGTTATATGCAATATATCATGCACATTTATATCATGCATGTTTTTATGCACATTTAAATCATATTTTGAAATCACTCAAACCCCTTTTTCTCTACAAACGATTCGAAAGAAGAGTCGTCATGCATCATTAATGTATTAAAATCAGAGGTCTCATCATTGAACACGCACAATAATAAAATGAAATCCGAGATTTCAAACTTGAAATCAAGGAACGCGAATTTAGAGAAAATGGTGAAGAAATTTGATACGGGAACAAACATGCTAAATCACATTATTTCTTTACAAAAGCATGATAGTGATAAAACGGGTTTAGGATACATTGATACAAATGAAGTATCCATTAAACCAACCAAGTTTGTAGTGTCTAAGAAAGTAAACACTCCAAAACCAAATACGGCGTCTAAGATGACGCAAAGACCCCCTCTCCCCACATTTCGTCAAACTTCTTCTTCATATCATAAGAAATACAATTTTGTACCACATAGATATGAGAAGAAACAAGTGATGCATGCACGACATTCATTTCATCCATCTAGATCACACACTACGCACACTAACACAAGGACATATCAAAAACGTCCTACATATAATGCGTATAAAGGAATTCTTGGCCAAAGGCCAAACGCATTTGCACTTAACATATATTATGTTGCGTTTTCATCACCTTTATCACCTTTTGGAAGACCTAGAAAGGTCATCCAAATTTGGGTACCAAAAGGAACATTTTCAAAGGGTTGAATAAATAACCCTTACGAACGCACATTTGATATTATTCGAAATGCATGATTTTTTTCTTTACATGCGCTTTTGATTGTCTTTCCAAAATAAAGGGGGAGAGAATGCATGATTTAATGGGGAGAGAGAAAGATTGATTGCACAAATCAAGGGGGAGAGAATTTGAAATTTGAATGAAATTTGAATTTGTGCACGATTGGAGGAGAGCGATAAGATTTAAATCATGAATGTAGGTTATTTTGAAAATAATCAAAAGGGGGAGATTGTTGAGAAAAACGAGTTTGAGTGATTTCAAAATGCATGATTTAAATAACGTGTTACAAAGAAATGCATGACATATTTTATGACATGACACATTGTTGCATGAAACTTGCCTTATATAGTTCATATATATTGTTGCTGTACTAACGAGCCATGAAGCTTTAAAGCTTACATCAAATAGAAAACATTTGTTGTGTTTGAACTATTTTCAGGTGCCATAATTAATGAACTAAACTAGTTCATTAAGTGAACATGCACAGATTACGCAATTTAATAAAGTTCAGAACATTCTTGGAGCAGTATCAGGTAGCATCGGGTCAAGCGGTTAATTTCCAAAAGAGCCACTTTGTTCAAGCATCTTACTTGTCACATGCACAGATTCACAGAATGGAGCAAAGCCTACATATGACAGCAGTCTCATTGCCAATCAAATATTTAGGTGTTCAGTTGCACAAAGGCAAAGAACGACTCTCCCATTTGGCTAGTCTGCTCTCGTCAATCCAAGCTAAATTATATATGTGGCAAAATAAATTTCTCAATCACGCTGGCCGTTTGATATTGATCAAACATGTTTTGGCTTCCATTCCATTACATGTCCTATCAGTTTGTAGGTTGCCTCAAAGTTTACTACGCACCATTACACGCTGGATGGTCAAATTTTTTTGGGGTAGCACATCCGATCAAACTCGGTATTCTTGGGTTTCAAGTGAGCAACTATTTGGACCAACAAGTGAGGGAGGTCTTGGGCTAAGGAAATTGGACGATATGCAGCTTGCTTACTCTTGCAGGTTATGGTGGAAATATCAACAAAATAACTCTTTATGGAGCAAGTTCTTTCATTCTCGTTACGCTAACCGCAGGTCATATATCTTTCGGATCACACACTCCCCAGTTTGGAAACGAATTTGTAGAATACACCCAATATGCGATCAAGGTTTGGCCACAGAACAATACACAATTCGTGCAGCGTATGATCATGTACGTCATGTGCGGAATACGCGCCTCTCATACAAATATATCTGGAATAAGCATATACCTCCAAATATACGAGTATTTCTATGGCGTTTATATCACAAGGCCATCCCTCTGCCTGAGAATATACAAAAGTTTGTTTGCATTCATCCAACTCAATGTCCATTTTGCTTACAAGCACGAGTCACATCGGATCATATATTCTTGGATTGCCCAGAAGTTGCAGATGTCTGGAACGTGTATACTTCCTATTTGGATGGTCCTCCCACCACAGCAAAAACAATACAGTAGCATCTTCTTCAATGGTGGATATCAACTAAGGGTAAGACACTTAAAGGCATCTTACGAATCGTGGCACCTTCTTACATTGTTTGGGAACTATGGAAATGCTATACTTTGATTATGTATGGGGATGGATATCAGAGAAAATTGACTGTAATGGAAACCATACGTCGGGGAATATATGATTGGGTATCTGTTCAAAAAGGCAAAAAATTTGCATACTCAGACAGCGGGCTGATTGCAATAGGATTAAGTCCAACCATCTGCACTCCTAGAGTCAGGATAATCAAATGGCATCAACCTCCATCGGGTAGATTGAAGTTAGACACGGATGCAGCACACGGTATGCACACGGCAGCGGCAGGAGCAATTTTGCGTGACAGCAACGGTGCATTCTTAGGAGCAATAGCGTTTCATCTACCATTATCATCACCAGCAATTGCAGAGTTTCAAGCAGCATATTTCAATTACCTATTCTTTGCAGTGCATTGGGCACCAATGGATATCGAGGTTGACGCTCAAGGAGTCCTATCAATGGTCCACAACGCAAGTCAGCAGCATGCCTTCTTATTCAAATCTCTATTGATATCAAGGACATCAGAGAAAACATATGTTCCTAGGGAGGCAAATCAGCCGGCACATTTCCTCGCACAATACGGTCAGCTTCATCAGCAACTTACCATATTCACAACAGTAGCTGCCTACCACCATTAGCTCGTGCAAGTTATCAAACTGAAAGTATTCCACATATTCGACATGGCCACAGCTCTTGATCAATATAGTTGCCCATATCATATGATATGGGCAACGCGGGTACGCATGATCTCCTCTATCATACTTCTGCACTGCGTTATACTTCTTCCACATATTGCATACTATATAACATCGTTACCCATATCAACCGATATGGGTAACCTGGGTAACTTCTCCACCACAAAAATTTGCTACAATTTGCAAGATATTACTGCTGTTTCATATAGCTTTTGTCACACTCCTAATCCATTATTATGTTTGTGCATGGAACCTGGGATGCAATGGCAACATCGGAGGAACATACATTGGCGAATCCAACAGCGACTGCAGCATGTTGCTCCCTCTCAACTTACGGACACAACACGATTATCTTTTTTATATTCATGCAATTACACCAATCATATAAATATGTACGCTTTTTCCTTCGCCAAGGTTTTATCCACAAGGGTGGTTTTACTTGGCAAGGTTTTAATGCGGCATATCGTATATGATTGGAGGCATCAACTTATATGTTCGCTATACTATTATTTTGTTTTCATTGATGCTCATTGTAATATGGTTTTCCTCCGCCATAAGTGAGGCATAATAAAATTATCTTTTTCCGAAAAAAAAAACTAAGTAGTTCATTAAAGGAAGCAATATTTGGAAAAGGCACAAAGGCAACAAGTTGAAGAAAGGAAAGGCTTCCACTCTCCTCTCCACACATATCACACGCATATTATATATGTATATATATATTCAGATTTTTTGAAAAAGGCACATACACATATATTCTAACGTACTACCGACATGTTATATATTTTACGTACGTACGTTAACGTCATACCACCATAATTAACTCATATATATGAGTATATTCAGGTCTTATATCATATGATATAAGTCATGGTGATGAAAAATTTAATACGACACGTTAAAAGGTTCTAAACCAAAAATTGTCGTATCGGACGAATACCAAAACATCGCCAACGTGTCACGTACTTGTCATAAATAGATGGCCAGCCCCTACACTTCACAAATAGCCATAATTTTCTTGGATTACATGGTATGTGCAGTCATAAAATCATTCCATGTTGGCACACACAAATCACCCCACATTAAGGCCAAATTGTGGAGATTCCAATTTCCATTTTGTCACATGTCTAGGCGCCAATTTAATCAGCCTTATGAGCTGAATATTAAAGTTTAATTTATGTATATTATGTGTAACATAATATATATAACATGTGCAAAAAGTTGGAATTTAATTAGAGAAAAATCGGGTAATCAATAAACATCGAAAATTTGGTTTTCTACGTACACAACACATGGAACGTTTTTGGAAAATCTTACAACATATATCTAGACACTTTTTACATATTTCATACATCTCAAAGTGTTCTAGAAAATTCAATTAAGGGCTGATTGGAATATACCATGTGTGTATTATTAAATGTGCACTATTTTACAAAGTTTGCAAAAATAAAATTCAGCACATGCACAAATCTATTCCAACGCCTATTCAAGCTGAGTTGGAGCATATGTGGAGCTTTTTGGCATCTTGATTGGCCAGGAATGAAGCATACAATGTTGGTGACAAAAAGAAAGGAGCTATACAAGGTAACATTTCAAACTTTGTCACATTTGTGACACATGCTGAATTGTCAGCATGTGTAGCTATAGGCTGGCCGATTTTCATCTCTAAATGAGCAATATTTTTCTTCTTGAATTATGTTAATTAATTGGGAGATTGTATGAAAGTGTTTTAAATATTTTAATGAATAAAGAAAGTGATATTCTTGAATATCACACATGCTGAAAATTTCAGCATGTGTGTAATGTATGTTGGCCGATTTTTAGGTCTTATTGGTGTCCAATTTTTATTCTAAAATTGATGAAAATATTGTGTACTAAATGGTGATTAAATTATTTTTTAATTTCTTGGATTAAATCAAAGTAAACTTGGAAAATTTTTGAATGAGAAGCAAGTGTAACACATGTTGAAATTTCAGCATGTGCAAGAGCATTATGGCCGAAATTTTGATACCTTTGTGGGGAAAATTGTCTTGCTTAATTTATGTGATGATCATGGAAGTTATGGTAACTATTTTATGATAATTTTGGCACATGTTTTAAGTGGTATTCTCAGATTTTCCTAGTCATCAAGTGATGATAACATCCAACCAATCAATGAGTGTGAAGTAAGAAAGAGCTTAATGATCATCCAATGAGAAGATGCCAAGTAAGCAAAGACTTGTCACAATGATGCCATATACTCTTCCATGGACTTAGAAGATAATTTTCAAGAAGGGAAGAAGAGCAAGGGGGCGGCCACATTGTTAAAAAGGAAGGAAGAAGAGCAAAACAATAACAAGAACAAGTCTTGCAATTCTAAAGCATCAAAACGTCTAGCCTTCTTCTCCTTCTACACTCTCTTTGTTTCTTCTTCCTAAAATCCTATTGTACTTACATTCATATACTTGAATAGGCTTCTTATAGACCACCACATATTGTTTTCATTGTTGTAGAAGATTGATCAAGGTGTGATCAATCTTAGACTTGCAAGGTGGTGGTGTTCGTGTGCATTGTATTCACATACAAGGTTTGTAAAGGGTTGGAGTTGGTGTGTAACTCCATCAACCCTGTGGTAAGGTGTTTTTGTATTGTGTGTTTAGTGTGAACCAAGGAAGGTGTCCTCGAAGACTTGAATAGGTTGTTGATAACCGAACCAGTATAAAATTCTTGGTGTCATTTACTTTCAGCTCTTACTTTCAGTTTCAGCACTGTTTATCGTTTTTGATCACGTTCATAAAAATAGTAAATGTATTTCAAAAATTACGAAACTTTCCAGAATCATATCCATACGTCCTAAGGTTAATTTGGCGCAAGTTTTAACCCTTTTGGACAAGGATAAGTAATTCAAAAGTCTAAAGTTCTGAGACTAGTGCAGTCTAATTTTCAGGCTTGCAAAGGTTGAGACTTTGAACGTAATTGACTATCTTCCCAAAATAATTTTTCAAACCTGTTTCAACCCATTTAAATACTACTTATAAGGGGTTAGTCTTTACATTTTCAGAGCATTTGGAGTTACGTACAAATAGGAATTAATTTTTCAAAACAGACTACTAGTTCTAGCAGATTTGCGCAATCTGACTACCAACAAATTTTCAAGGGGTTAGAGGTTGAATTTAAATCTGAAATTTGTAGGAGACATTCATAACATCTGAGGCTAAGGTTTCTCCAAATTTCAGAATTTTTGAAGACCTGCAACCTAGTTTTCAAAACGTTTTAAAACTGGTACTTAAAACAGAAACTGTTTTCAGAAATTGAGTTTGTGGTTTAAAACAATTTTAAAAACCACATTTTCCGCACCCACTATTCAACCCTCCTTCTAGTGGTTCCTTACAGATCCTACAGGTCCTAGTTCCGTGCTTCACCTCAGCTCCTCTTTACTTCAGCATGGCCATATTTTATCCTTACCTCAGCTTTCTTTCAGTTCACCACAACCTTATCTTGTCACTCTTTTTCCTTAGTTCAGCTCAGCTCGGCTGTCTCGCTTTGTTTACTTAGTCTTATTTCTCCAGTACAGTTACAACTTAGATCAGGTCAGCATACCTTGACTGAGTTCGGCACACCTCATCTAAACTTATTTCCATAATACTATAGTTAGATAATAACATAGATTAGTTTTGTATTCAGATAGGACAGTAATTTTTGCATTCTTTTTTTTTTGGGGTTTGGTATTGGCATAATCACGATTTACTTAAGTTCCTTTCTTAAGTTTGATATATCATATCGTGACAAAATCATGGAAACGCCTATTCAGTTTGAAAGTTGACCACAACATCCTCGATGATCATGAACTAAAATAAAATTAAGAAAACTCTTTTCTCATGGTAAATAGCATTTATATTGTACTTTAAATATTATTTGCATTGGTAGAAGTACCCTTCACTATCTCAGCCACCGTCCACCATGTTCCTCTCAAAGCTGATGATCCCAAGCAAACAAAAAGTACAGCAGCAAGTAGACAACTCAACAGTTAAGATGAGTAATTGTTTGATCGAATTGAAGTCACCCGAAGTTGATTCTTGATGTAAAGATCTTAGTCAATAGTGGAGATCAAAAATTATAAATGGCTGGGATCGTGATTGAGGCAAAGAAAGTACTGAAATGAAAACGCGAACGATGAAGAACGGAGAAGCGAAGTTAGTTGGAGGGCGACTAATTTAAACATGTGAAAAGGCACTTTTGCCATTTGTAAATAAACGGAAGCTGAATTATTTTAGGGTATTCTTGTACATTCGTTGCTTTCTTCTTCCCGCTGCCTCTGAGTTTATATATATATGTGAAGCAGCGGTTACTTTCTTGTGATCTTTTCTGGAATGAAAATGATATAGAAAGTTCTCCTTTCTTGTTCCGTGAAGCTTCTTTCTCTCTCTTCTTGTTTGATGATACGATTATCGTTTGTTCTCGTGTTTGGTTAATTGATTGATCAAGTGAATTACCCATTGTTGTTTGATTGATTTTTGTGAAATTTATCATGGCACCAGAGCTCTTTTTTTGATCAGTGGATAAACATTCTGTTGTCATTTTTCTTTGTTGCTTGATTTGTGATCATGAATTCTGCTTCTGCCTCCACTAGTCGAAATAATAATGATGAGATCTTAGTCTCATATCCGTTGTACTTACATCCAAATGAGAGTCCTGCAGCTGTGCTGGTTCAACCTTCACTTAATGGTCATAATTTCCATTTATGGAGTAGAACTTTGCGTATGACATTAACAATCAAGAGTAAAATGTGTTTTATTGACGGATCTATGGAGAAACCTGCAAAGGATGATATTACATATCTTGCGTGGAACCAGTGTAATACGATGGTGCAATCTTGGATTCAGAACTGCGTTACTCCAGCAATTGCGTAGAGAAATATGTGGTTTGGGACAGCTTATGACGTTTGGAAGGATTTGGCACTAAGGTATACCACAGGAGATCCATTCTGTTTGTCAAATCTGTTAGAGCAGTTTTACGTGGTTAAGCAAGAAAGTATGTCTATCAATGACTATTTTACTAAATTGAAGTCACTATGGGAGGAAATGTTGATTTTAAGGCCCATACCTAGATGTTACTGTAGCAGATGTATTTGTGATACTGCGGGAAAAGTTACTTGATTTGTAGAAGGAGATTTTGTAATCAAGTTCATTAAAGGTTTAAGCGCAGAATTTGATCCTGTGAGATCTCAAATTTTCCTCATGACACCTTTGCCAAATATCTCTACTGCTTTCTCTATGTCATTACAGTATGAGAGGAAAGTCATGTCAGGTGGTGTGCGGCAACAATTTTCATAATAATCCTACTGCCTTCATGACGATGGCTTTAGCAAATTTGAACCTGCCAGTTTTGCTTTTGGAAGTTTTAATCCTCGGTCACAGGGTGCAAGCTTTAGAGGTGTGTCTAAGGGGACCAGCAAAGGCTATCATAATTTTTCTCAGAGGCCTGTTTGTACGCATTGTGGTATGAGTGGACATACTGTAGAAAGATGTTACAAGAAATACGGATATTCTCATGGATTCGAGAAAAGGCCACAAGTTAACATGGCTGATGCTTCTGGTCAAGACATGAACCTGTTAGGAGGTTATGAAGGAGGTCAAGCTCAGCCAAATATTGCACCAATGCCTCAGCAGCAGATGCCCATGCCCATGCTCACAGTGGAGCAATATAACAAGTTGATGAATATGTTGAGTAGTTCTAGTGAGTCAAAGGATGTTGCTACCCCTGATTCAGTTGTTTCTCAACCTCCTGTAATAAGTGCTCAGGCTATGATGCACACTGATAAAGTGACAAGTCATTTTTCCTCTATTGTTTCTAGTATATGGATCCTAGACTAATGAGCAACCAACCATATTTCATGTTCCTTATCCTTCTTTACTCAGTCTAATCCCATTGAGAATGTCTCAGTTAAGATGCCTAACAGTATATCAGTTATGGCCACTCATGTTGGCGCAGTTGTTCTCAGTCCTTTTCTCACCCTGACAGACGTCCTATATGTCTCATCATTTTCATTTAACTTACTTTCATTAAGTTGTCTTTGGCTTCTCATTTTTGTGCTTCCTTCCATGATTATGATTGCACTCTTTAGGACCAATACTCCAAGAGGAAGATTGGTTCAAATAAATTAATAAATGGCCTTTACTACGTTGCTGGTACATCCAAGCTGCCAGCTACTAGAGCCAAGAGTTTGGTGAGCACAAGTTCTTTGATTGAGAAGTCTTTTACTACTTGTTTTTCTTCATATTCTCATTGTTGTTACGCTTCCATGTTATGGCATATCATACTTGGTCATGCTTCAATGCCAAGACTGGGAGAAATAAACAAAATTATTACCTTTTATTGTTGCAACATATGTAAAAGCGTATTGCAAAGTATGTCCAATGGCTAAACACAGAAAGTCACCATTTCCTGTGTCTTTACCTACTTTTGTCTTTTGCTTTGATTTACTACATATTGACATATGGAGTACTTATAGGGTATCCACATTATATGGACAAATCTAATTTCTTACAATTGTTGATGTTGAGACATAATTTAACAAAAGGATAAAAATCTTTAGAACCGACAATGTCCTTGTTAGCCTTGAATCAATTCTTTTCTCAAAAGGGCATTGTGCATCAGAAAAGCTGCCCATACACACCCTAACAAAACGGACTGATAAAAAGAAAGCTGCTTGCTCACTGTTGCTAGAGCACTGAGATTCCAAGCCAATCTCCCACTTGAATTTTGGAGATTTTGCATCCAACGCGCAACTTACATCATCAACTTGTTTCCTACTCCAGTCCTAAATAACAAAATACCCTTTTCCATTCTTTATAACCATAACCCTTCTTATGATAAGTTGAAGGTCTTTGGTTGTCAAGCATTTGCTTATAACATAGCACCACAAAAAGGGAAGTTTGATACCAAAGCCAAATCCTTTGTGTACGTTGGTGTTCCCCTCTACTCTAAAGGCTATATACTTCAAGATCTGGATACAAAATTCGTGGCTAAGGGATTCACTTAGCAACTAGGCATTGATTACACAGATACCTTTTCCCCAGTGGCCAAGCTCACAACTGTTAGACTTATATTGGCACTAGCTTCTAGCAAGGGCTGGTTCATTCACCAATTTGATGTTAACAACGCTTTCTTACATGGAGATCTTTCTAAGAAAAATATATATGGACCCCCCTTCCAGGACTCATCACTCATGCTCCCAATATTGTATGCAAACTTCAAAAGACATTGTATGGGCTTAAACAAGCTAGCAGACAATGGAATGAGAAGTTCACTCATGCATTGATTCACAAGGGTTTTACTCAGTCTCAGCATGATCACACTCTTTTCACTAAGGCCACCACAGATGCCTTCTGCTTGTCTTGGTTTATGTAGATGATGTCATTGTGACTAGCTCTTCACTGTTAGCCATTCAGCAGTTAAAGGCCTATCTTCATACCACTTTTTAGATAAAGGATCTAGGAGACTTTTATTATTTCTTGGGCATTGAGGTTGCTAGATCAAGGGGGCATTACACTGTGTCAGAGGAAGTATGTCATGGAGTTATTGAACAACATAAGCTTTCTTAGTTTAAAACCTGCCAAGACTCAAATAGATAAAAGTGTCAAGTTGTATCATGGAGACTCAATAGTGATTGAGGATATTTCTAGATACAGAAGTCTCATTAGAAAGCTGCTGTACCTAACCATCACAAGGCCTGACATTACCTTTGTTGTACAGCAGTTGCCACAGTTCCTAGACACGCCAACTGAAGCACATCTCAAAGCAGCCCATAGACTATTGAGATACATTAAAGGGACTATAGGACAAGGTCTATATTTCCCTGAGAATGGAGAACTCAAGCCAAAAGCATTTGCAGATGCAGATTGGGCAGGCTTTCAGGAAACAAGGAGGTCAATCACAGGTTTTTGTATGTTCTTAGGAGAATCACTGATATCATGGAATGCCAAGAAACAAGCCAATTTGTCTAGATCTTCGTCAGAAGATGAATACAGGGCATTGGCAGCTGCTACTTGTGAGGTGCAATGGGTAGTGTACTTGCTAAGGGATCTGAGGGTGCAACAAGAAGGTGCAATTGAGCTCTTTTGTGACAGCAGGAGTGCTCTCTACATAGTCGAGAATCTTGTCTTTCATGAGAAGACCAAGCATATAGAAATAGATTGTCGCATAGTAAGGCAAAAATATCTTGAAGGTGTAATCAAGCCTATGCCTGTAAGGACCAGTCACCAGATTGCAGACATATTAATCAAGGCATTGATGTTCAAAGGATGCACAATCTGACTGCATCACTTGGACTGTGCAACATGTACACGCAGTCAGATTTGAAGGGGGGTGTCAAAGCTGAAGATCCAAGCAAACAAGAAGTACACACACTTATACCCAGAATGTGTCCTCGTGAAGAGATGGGAAACATGTTTAATATCATTGATTTGAGTATTTGACCTGATCCTTTGTTGTTTGAAAAAACAATACACACACTTATATACATATGTGTATGCATATATACGTATATTTGTGTATATTGATACACATACACATGTATGTACGTAGGTATATGTGTGCGTATATGTGTGTATGTGCGTATACGTGCATACACTTATAAATCAAACTTTATGGTGCCGAATCTAGCGCTTGAGCTTCAATAGCTTCAATCGGAGACGGAGCTCATTAGGCTTGGCAGATTTTCACGAGATAATGGGTAAGAAATCGCAATGATGAAGGGGCAAGAGATAAAGATGGGATATTATTGACAAGGGAAACAAATCTAAAACCCAAAGTGTTTAGTTTTCTGATATCTTGGAGACTCGAACATGAGTTATTGTAGGTGTGAAAATGTTACTCAACTACTATACCCTTAGTTGTTTCTTTTGATATTGTAGTTAGATAAGATAGATTAGTTTGATATTTTTTGTATTTTTTTGGGTTTTAGCATTGACATAATCACAACTTGAGTTCTTTTCTAATAGTCTATGTATTCCTACGTTTACCACCTTCTCCCACATTCCCAGCGCCAGCCCAATCGTCTCCACCACCTTCGTAAATTCCTGTTTCATTTTAATCGTCCCAAACCCATTGCTCCACGATCACCATCAACAGAGCATTTTGTCAGAGCTGGAGCTGAACTGACCTTACAGAGGCCGTCCTAACGAGGTTGCTGAACTGATTCTAGATTGATCTCAACTGACTCCACTAAGCCGAGCTGACCTAACCTCCTGAGGTTGAGAGCTGACCTGCTGAGGCCAAGGATGGCTGCCGAGGCTGAGCATGGGCTGACCTGAAGACTGCAATATTGACCGAACATAGTCGGATCGACCGCTGTATTTATAGAGATTGAAGGTATCTAATCTAATCTAATCAAATCCTATCAAATCCTTCATAATTATCTTTTGTAATTTTTTTGATTTGTATGTGTCCTTACCATACTTTGTAGATTTGATTGATAGAGATTAGCATAGCACTTTAAGTAATGTTTATCTTAACATACCTAATTGTACTCTATAAATTCATATTGTGGAATAAGAGAAAAGGAGGATTCCGATTGTCAAAATATTTCTTTCATGGTATTAGAGCCATAATCTTCCACTTTCCTTCTCTGCTCTCTTTCGTCACTCACAGCACCCTCTCAGCCGATTAGACCCATGGCAACCGAAACTTCACAAAACAAGAAAATCGTATCACCATATGATATTCATTCTGGAGATCACCCCAGATTACATATCACTCTCGTACAGATAACGGGAACCAATTACAATGAATGGACTCAGGTGGTCAGAGGATCGCTCCTTGCCCGACGAAAGTTTGGCTTCCTAGACAACTCCGTTCGGTGACCCGATGGCGACTCACGAGATGCAGCGGACTGAGAGCCAGTCAACTCTATGATCGTGGCTTGGATTCTGAACACGATAGAACAAAGCTTACGATCCACAATTTCTTATGCTGAGGACGCTAAGGAATTGTGGGATGAAATCAAGCAGCGCTTTTGCTGTAATGAACGCGCCCCCCGTTCAACAATTGAAGAAAGCTCTCACAAATTGTACAAAAGGCGGCGATCCTATCATGGTTTACTATGGCAAGTTGAAGAAGCTATGTGACGAATCGAAAGACCATGACAACATTCCGATGTGCTCGTGTAATCCATGCACATACAATCTTCGCAAAGTCCTTTCCTGATGCAAGGAGGCCGACCAGGTGCACCAATTTTTGATGGGTTAAGATGACTCCTATTGGATGGTGCATTCATCTATTCTCAACCAAGATCCTCTTCCAACTTTGAATAGCACTTATCACATGGTAGTGCAAGAAGAAAGTCTAGGAAAAGCGGCATTGATGGAGGAGCAACGCGAACTAGCCGGCTTTGCCATGGCACTGATGGCCAAACCAGTCAGAGACAGACGGGATGGAGGGGTGAGCGTTGGACACTCAAAACCGTGTAGTGTGCTTGCATTGCCATCTCTAGGGGCATGAGGTAAGTGGTTGCTTTCAAGTCATCGGTTACCTAGATTGGTAGGGTGATCGCCCTAAGGGACCTCTTCGTTCCAAAGGAGCGATACCCGGAAGTGCTTCTCAGCCCAAGCAGACAGCTGCCTCTGCTCACATGATGGTCGCCAAACCACATGCAGTCTCGGCCGAGGCTGTGGCTTGAGCTTTAGCCGACTTGTAAGCTGATGATCTCACCAGAGTACTCCAAGCACTTAATGCTCATAAGAATGAACGTATAAGTGGAAGTGATCTGACTCTTTTTAGATTGTTGATTCCGGTGCTACTCATCACATGATGGGAAATGTACATCTTTTGCACAACTGCATTTCTACCAAACTGTGTAATGTTTGGCCTCCTAATAAGACGGCACGTTGGCCTTCATGCAAGGGACAGTTCATCTTGGTGATGCATTTGTTCTTGATAAAGTGTTTTTTTGTGCCACACTTAACATGCAACCTATTATCGGTCTCTCAAATATTGCAAAATGGTTATTATATAGATGTGTTTACTAATGATGGCTGCATGATACAGGAGCAGAATACCAGGACTCGGATTGGAGTGGATGAGAAGACCGATGGCTATACGTGTTGCAACCACCGCCAACTTTTTGGACACATGCACTCTCAGGTTTATTGGACTCAGCTCTATGGCATAAATGCCTTGGCCATCCATCTAATAATGTGTTGACTATGTAATAAACTTTCTCCTTTGATTAGACATTCGACAGTTACATGCGATGTCTGCTTCGGGCCAAACAAACGAACAGGCCATTTTCTTTGAGAAACAAAAGTGCAGATTGTTGTTTTAATTTGACTCATTGTGACTTATTGGGAACTTATCGGGAAAAGGGCTCTTGTGGTGCTTTGTACTTCCTGACATTTGTAGATGATCATTCACATGCGGCATAGGTATACTTGCTAAAAACAAAAGATACTATACCTGCGGTGGTACGAAAATTTTTCGACATAGTTCGCTCCCACTTTGATAAAAAGATTAAAACTTTCTGTAGCGATATTGGCTCTGAATTTCTCCCTCTGCTGCCATTTTTCTTGGAACTCAGTGTACTTCATCAAACCTCCACTCGGCATACACCCCAGCAAAATGGCAGAGTAGAGCGTAAACACTGTCACATTCTAAACATCTCTCGGGCCTTACGGTTTTAGACAAGTCTACCTATCTTCTTTTGGGGAGGATGGATCTTGACCGCGGCCTATCCGATTAATCGGACTCCCGCTCCTCTCCTGAGAGGCAAAACACCATATGAAAAAACTCTTTGTACAGCCTCCCTCTTACACTGATCTTCGTGTATCTAGGAGCCTTTGCTATGTGCTTAACGATCAACAACATTGCGACAAGTTTCAAAGTCGCAATTGCCGATGCATCTTTCTGGGTTACCCTGCTGCCACCAAAGGCTGGAATGTCTTTGACCTTGACTCATGTGTCTTTTTTATCTCATGCAATATCACCTTTATCGAAACTACTTTCCCATATACCGAGCTATCGACCTCAACCACTCTGTCGGGTGGTGACCTCTCGGCCCAACAACCCTTCCCTACCTCTAATGATGACCATACCATCGACATCCCTACTGACTTGACTCCGATCTCAGATCATTCCCTATCAACCAATGACGGCGCTTCACCACTGATGACCTCAGACTCAGCCCCGCTACTCGATCGCAGGCATCGTGTCAAGCGACCACCTACTAAACTTGCTGACTACGCCCTCCATGCAGCATCGTATAGACCCTCGGCCAATTCCACCACGCCCTCCGCATCCTCAGGTACTCCCTACCTTATCCGTAATTATCTTAGTACTCATAGATTTTTTGCAGACCATTGGACTTTCCTTATGGCTATCACTTTTAGTACAAAGCCCTAATCTTATTCTCACACGGTTAAGGACCCTCGATGGCGTGCCGCCATGCAGGAGAAGATTCATGCTCTACAAGACAATTATACTTGGACGCTTGAGCCGCTGCCGCCTGGCAAACGTGCTATTAGGTGTAACTGGATATACAAAATCAAATACAATTCCGACAGTAGTGTTGAATGGTATAAAGCTCGGTTCATCATTCACAGTAACTGCCAAGTTGAAGGTATTGTTTATAATAAGACATTTGCTCCTATTGTCAAAATGGTTACCATCCGAGTTCTCTTGGCTCTTGCAGCCGCGCACAATTTCTCTATGTGCCAAATGGACGTGTGCAATGCATTCCTCCATGGTGACCTTGACGAAAAAGTTTATATGAAGTCTCCATGTGAGTTTGAAACCGCCGGCCCGCACCAGGTTTATCGCCTTCGCAAATCTTTGTATGGACTCAAGCAAGTCCCACGTTGTTGGTTTGCGAAATTTTCTAACGCTTTACGTGATTATGGTTTTGTTTAGTCACATTCTGATTATCCTGAGATCGAGCTCAGCTTTTCCTTTTGGTTTATGTTGACGATTATATCATTGTGGGCAACGATCCGAACTCTATGGACAAGCTCAAGAAGTATCGTAGTCGCTGCTTCCATATGAAAGACCTCAGCCCACTAAAGTATTTTCTTGGTCTTGAAGTTGCACGTAGCCGAGCTAGAATCTTTGTCTCTCAACATAAATATACTCTTGATATTATCTAAGATTATTGTTTGATGGATGCCAAACCTACGGCTACCCATCTAGAGCAGCAGCACTGCCTTTCTCTCTCCGAGAGCCATCTCTTGGATGGCCCATTTTTATCTCGATAGATCGTCAGGCGCCTCGTGTATCTCTCAATCACTCGTCCCAAACTTTCGTATGTGGTCCATACCCTAGCTCAATTTATGCAAACTCTGCGTCTTGATCATTGGCATGCAGCTTTGAAAGTTGTTAGTTACCTGAAGGGTTATCTTGGTCAAGGAATTCACTTTCCTTCAACAAGTAATTTTCACCTCACTACATACTGTGACTCTGATTGGGCAACTTGTCCTATCACATGCTGGACTCTCATTGCTTACTTTATTAAGCTCGACGCTGCCTCGATTTCTTGGAAAAAAGGAAGCAAACTACTGTTTCGTGGTCCTCCACCGATCCTGAATATCGCGCCATGGCCTACACCACTTGCGAACTCAAGTGGCTACTCGGTCTTCTTCATTTCCTCGGCATTCCCCATATAGAGCATGTTATCCTCTACACAGATAGTTAGTCTGCCTTATGTCTTACACATAATGCCGTCGTTCATCAGCACACCAAACACATATAGGTCGACTATCATTTTCTCTGGGATGTCATCTTAGATGGACAAATACAACCTCTTCATGTTTCAACGACTTATCAGCTTGCGGATATCCTTACTAAATCTCTTGGCACTCGCGATTTTCACTTCCTATTGTCCAAGTTGGGTGTTTCAAACTTTCACGCACTAACTTGAGGGGGGGTGTTAGAGCTGGAGCTGACTAGCCTAACCTTGCTGAGGCTGACCTACCGAGGCTACTGAGCTGATCCTGGACTGCCATCAACTGACTCTGCTGAGCCGAGCTAACCTAACCTGACCTGACCTATTGAGGCTAAGACCTGACCTCCGAGGCTGACGATGGGCTGACCAGCTGACTGCAATATTGGTCGAACACAGTCGGGACGACCACAGTATTGATAGAGATTGAAGATATCTAATCTAATCTAATCTAATCTAATCTAATCTAATCCTATCAAATCCTTCATAATTATCCGTTGTAACTGATTTGACTTGTACATATCCTTATCATACTTTGAATATTCGATTAATAGAGATTAGCATAGTACCTTAGGTAATGTTTATCTTTACATGCCTAATTGTACTCTATAAATTCACATGGTGGAACAAGAGAAAAGGGAGATTCCGATTATCAAAATATTTCTTTCATATTT
Organism: Eustoma russellianum; assembly: GCA_036186865.1. Classification (NCBI taxonomy): domain Eukaryota; kingdom Viridiplantae; phylum Streptophyta; class Magnoliopsida; order Gentianales; family Gentianaceae; genus Eustoma; species Eustoma russellianum. Next base: position 8,586,553 of record AP025049.1, read on the forward strand.
CTACTGCCTATACCCCATCATAACCATAAGTCCAACCAAGATTTTTGAGGCGTTACAACCGTGTGGTGAAAGGAATCACTGGGAGTTGGGCTGTGGGGTTGGGGTTGGTGGGTAGTCAGTAGAAATGACTTTCTGATAGTGATACACTGATTACTTTTACATAATAACAAATAGAAACAACGGTTGCAAGAAGTTGTACTAAAATCAAGAAAAATAGGCTCGCCCGCCATCCAAAACATAATAAATAGAGTTTGCTGAAAAACCTTACTAGTTTTAAATTTTCCATAGCACGGGGTAGAGAAATTTGGTAGCTTGCAAAGCTTATAACATTGAGGTCATCCATTCAAATCCTATCTCCAATCTAATGGGAAAATCTCAATTTATTGCGCTTTTTGATACAATCAATCAAAAGACCCAAGAGTGTCATATTCTAAGATCCCAGACTGTGTCTTTCTTGTGAGAGATGGGAAACATGTTTAATATCATTGATTTGAGAAGTTGACTGATCCTTTGTTGTTTGAAAAAAATACACACACTAGAAGCTGTTTGCAGATTTGAAGAAATCTCACCTTCATAGGTGAATATTACACCGATTTGAAGGCCGACCACAGCCAGCCATCTCCCTCTTTCCTTCTCAGGTCTTCTTTATTGTTTTTCTTCCATTTAATTGATTAAGTTTGAACATTTGCTGTATTTTGTTAGTTTAATTAGGAGTTTGTGTATTTATTTGATGGAAGTCTGATAGATCTGAATCGCCTGATTTGTATTTATTTTTTTGGTTTGCTGATTCAGTTGTATTAACGGGAATATATTAGCCCGAATTTGCTTAGTTCTTTGAAATTACTGTTAATATATTATTTGGGTTACTCTATCATTTGAAGGCGCACAGTTGCAATCATTGATAGGAGTTATGACTTTTATGTGAGACCATGTCTAAGGAAGAGATGCGTAGGTAAGGAGAAAGAAAAGGAGGATAGTGTACGTATCGCCTCTTGGAATGTAGAAAAGCTAAGTGGTAAATTGTTAGAGGTAGTAGATGTACTTAAGAGACGCAGGATGATGTAGCATGCCTACAAGAGGCTAGGTTGAAAAGGAATAAAGGTAAAGAGTGTAATGGATATAAGTTGCTCTACACGGGGTCCGACGGGGCCAAAACTTGGGTAGGATTTCTCGTAAAATTAGAATTGTATGCAAACGTGATCGATGTAATAAGATATAATTATAGACTTATGGTGCTAAAATTAGTATTAAACAAGGAGGTGATGGCAGTGGTATGCGCCTACGTACCCCAAATGGGACTAAGAGAATAAGAGAAGAAAGAGTTTTGGGATTACTTAGATGTAGTGTTGAGGAGAATACCTAGGGAGGAACGAATTTGTATAGGATGTTATTTTAATGGCCACATTGGAAAGAATACCGATGGTTTTCAATCGACACATGGCGGGTTTGGCTATGGAGATAGAAACGAGCAGGGTAGAGATTTGCTAGACTTTTCCGTAGTCCACAAGCTAGGTATTATAAACTCGTTCTTTGAGAAAAAAGAATCACATTTGATCAATTTTAGTAGCAGAGGATGTAACACGCAAATCGACTATTTTCTGATGAGACATGACGACCGACAAAAGTGGAGGGACTGCAAGGTTACACCAGGGGAGACAGCAGTGACGCAACATCGCTTACTAGTCGTAATTATCACCTTGAGCCAAAAGCTGAGCACGAGGGTTAAAAAATTGTCATATAAGATTTGATGGGGCTGTTTGAAGGACGAAAAAATTAATATATTTAGAAATAAGGTCATCTTCGCAACATCAAATTCAACAGTTGAGGACACAAATCAGATGTGGGAGGCAATGTCAACTACCATTACGCATGCAGCATGGGAAACTCTTGGGGTAACAACAGCAAAGACAACCATACATAAAGAGTTGTGGTGGTGGAACGAGGATGTGCAATGAAAAATAAGGAATAAACAAAAAAGTTTTAGAGAGGTGTTAAACTGCACAGACAGGGAGGAGAAAGTGAGAGTGAGAGAAAACTATAAAACAGCTAAGGAAGAGGCAAAAAGGCAGTGACAAAGGCAAAGAACGCAGTCTATAAAAGGATGTACGAAAGATTAGAAACAAAAGACGAAGAGAGTGATATGTTCAAGATTGCAAAAGCTAGAGATCAAAAGAAGTAAGACCTAGGAGTTGTGAAGTTTATAAAGGGAGAAGATGAACATGTTTTAGTCAAAGAACAAGATATCAAGGAGCAATGGCAAAAATACTTTTACAACCTTTTTAACAGCGTAATGGTTAACCACGAAGAAAGAGAAAGCATCGCTATACAAAAACGACAACATAACATCTACTATTGTCGCAGCATCACACAAGGAGAGGCGAAGATAGCACTTAAGAATATAGGAAGAGCTAAGGCAGTTGGTATGAATAATATACCCATTGAGGCCTGGAAGTGTTTAGGAGAGGAAGGGGTTCAATGGTTAACTAATCTGTTCAACCTTATTTTCAAAACAGGAAAAATGCCAGATGAGTGGAGAAGGAGTGTAGTGGTTCCTATATATAAAAAAATGAGATGCACAATATTGTGGGAATTACAGAGGGATTAAATTACTAAGTCATACTTTGAAGTTATGAGAGAGAGTAATCGACACGAGGATTAAGGGAGAAACTCATGTTACGGTGAGCCAATTTAGTTTTATGCCAGGACGGTCAACTACGGAAGCAATACACAACCTAAGGAGATTGATGGAAAAGTATAGGGAGAAGAAGCGTGATATACATATGGTTTTCATCGATCTTGAAAAAGCGCATGATAGTGTACCACGTAACCTGATCTGGGATAGTATGGAGACAAAAGGGGTTCCTATGAAGTATATAGACATAATTAAGGATATGTATGATAGGACGAAAAGAACCGTTCGTGCGATTGTGGGGAATACGAACTTCTTTCCAGTGGAGGTAGGCCTCCATCAATGGTCTGCGTTAAGCCCATTTCTTTTTGCAGTTATACTGGATGAGTTGTCAAAGCCGATCCAGGAGTCAGTTCCGTGGTGTATGCTTTTTGCTGACGATATTGTTTAGTCGCAAAGAGTAGACATACTCTGAGTATGAGACTAGAGCAGTGGAGAGAGGTTTTAGAGAGAAAAAGGTTAAGGATTAGTCGCTTTAAGACTGAGTATCTGCACTGCGACTTTAGCGGTGCAGCGAACGGTGAGAATAGACAGCTCGCTATCAAGGGTTAGGTGATACCACAGGTAAGTAAGTTCAAATACCTAGGGTCATTCGTACAGCAGTATGGAGACATAGATAGTGATGTAGCATACCGAGTTCAGGCAGGCTAGTGTAGATGGAGGGAGGCCTTAGGGGTGCTGTGTGACAAGAATTTTCTAACTAAATTGAAAGGAAATTTTTATAGGGTGACAGTGCGGCCGGCAATGTTATGTGGAACATACTGCTGGGCCATCAAGAGGCCCCAGCCACAGAAGATGGAAGTGGTAGAGATGAAGATGCTGAGGTGGATGTGTAGACATACAAGGTTAGACCGGATCAGAAATGAGGTATTTCGGGAAAGGTTAGGGGTGACTAGTATAGCAGACAAGATAAAGGAGGAGAGACTAAGATGGTTTGAGCATGTCAAGAGGATAAAGACAACGACGCCTTTCAGAGCAGTCGAAAAGCTCATTGTAGAGGGGAAGAGGAGTAAAGGCAGACCTAAACTAACTTGGGATGAGCGGATTATGCAAGACCTATTAGATTTGCACCTCTTCGAGCACATGGTCCGGGATAGGAGTTCATGGAGGCGGTGATTAAGTTTAACGAGGTTTAAACAAGATATAAAAGCACCTTAGAGTATTCTTAGGGACTTAGCTATTATCTACGCTTTGGGTGGATTTTTGCATTTTTTTCCTTGCATTATATGTACATATACACGTCTATGACCATTGTTATATCGGGAGCTTCTTAGGTGTATTTACGGAATTTGTCCACTAACACATTAGCACGTCATATTCGTATTATTGTGTCATTTATGTAGGTACAGCCAGAACCAGGGGGCTCACTGGAAGCAAACTCTCTATCTCTAGGGGGATAGAGGTATTGTTTGTCTGCCGCTCATCCTTCCCAGACCCTAACGATAGCTTTTGTTGTCGTTGGGATATACTGAGTATGATAATGATGATGATGTATGTATGTAGGTATATGTGTGTATGTATATGTGTATGTGCGTATACGTCCATACACTTATAAATCAAACTTTATGGTGCCGGATGTAGCGCTCGAGCTTCAATAGCTTCAATCGGAGACGGAGCTCATTAGGCTTGGCAGATTTTCACGACATAATGGGTAAGAAATATCAATGATGAAGGGACAAGAGATAAAGATGAGACATGATTGACACGAAGAACAAATCTAAAACCCAAAGGGATGGGGAGGAATGTTGTATAGAGAATATTTTCTCTTCCATTCAACAATAACCATAGACCCCAAGCAAAAAATCATGTATGTGTATCACTTAAACATATTCCCATTCCGGTCATTCACATACACCAATCCAAATGGTTTCACGTCTTCGGGAATGGCAATACAGTTGACATCTTATATATATTTACTCTCTTTTAAAGAACGACAGAGGAAAATTGAAAAATCTAGAATTATGTTTTACAGTTGAAATTGGAATAAGTCGTTTAGTTTGTTATTGCAAATTGTTTTAAATTTAGTGAGTTATTAACTCAAGGGAACTTTCTGAAAAAAGTGAAAAAGTACGTTCAATGCATTACTGATGAAGCATACCACGGTTATAATCATGTATGTTCACTTTTTACGTGCCGCATGAAAAGGTGAAAATAACCACAATCATACACTAAAGTTAGAACAACAAATTTTAACATGAACCACACAAGGCATTATAATACTTACTTGGTATTACAACAATTACTCTTTAATTAATATGAGATAAAAAGCAAGGATGGCCCCTGTATTAAGCACGCTCACATCTCTTAAGCACACTCGCCTCTACCAACATGCCAACTCCCTCACTTGTACCTATCTTGTAGTTGATGAGTAACTAGTACAATGACCGACAGTTACTCATTTGCCGCTGGGCTGTAAAAATTTCTATAAGACTATATGTTGCTGCAACATAATACTCTTACCTGTGGCTTTTAGCCTAAACATAAAATCAAAAGACAATGAACAATAAGTCTTATTTTAGTATGGTATCTTCCAGAACCTGCAGCATCTAGCTTTCATACTCTGGCCCTTGGCAGATGTTATACCATGACCCATCCGGAAAGTAATACAAATGGCAGAATCCACATTTGATGGAGGGGCATATGTCATTTGCCCCAAGTACACATAGAGTGAAGTAAGTACATTCAGGAGGTTGCATGAGTCTCCTATATGGAATGGAACCACCAAAAGGCTTTGTGCGCCTGGAGTTTACTCTTCCCTGCATGATTGGAGATCCAAGCTCACCTCCTCCAGCAGTAATGGTAACTGCAACAAGTATTCAAGAAATGATGTAAGAAGACTATGTGAAACACTAAATATATGATGCAGTGTCTATTTACACTTTTAACTACTTTGTAATACTTGTGTCAATGATTAATTTGTTGGTCCAAGAGTAATCATTAGGCATCCTCAAATTTTTTTACCGTATGATCGAAACATGATATGATCAAAACAAGATAGACATGTAACGGTAAGTGACATATCAAGATGGTGGTGGTACTAAATCCAGGAGGCGCAACTCGCACATGCCTTATCCCTTATTCATAAGGAAGCAAATGCTACATGTCTACTGGTTACCGTTGAATCTTGACAACCATAAGGACACAAATGCTACATGTCTACTGGTTACCGTTGAATCTTGACAACCATAAGGATTTTGTGTGCATCAACTATTCAATGATATAATAAATGCATATACTGTGTTTCTCATTACCGAGTGATTTTTACAATAATGCATTACTTATCAACTCAGAAGCTTACCTTTTTTTGTGTGTGTGAGTGTGCGTTTCTATGTATCCTACCTATAAACCCTCTAATACTCTTGCTAAAGCAAATTGGCAAAAACTAAAAAGAAAAAAAAAAGAGCAAGAAATGCGCAAATTAATGAAACTTACCTTGCATAATCAGGAAAACCAATACAACTGTGCAAGCATTCTTCATTATTCTTCTTTCACTCTATCTGATTTGTGCTGCACTCCAAGATCAGAATGGACTTGTGACATATTTCACTTCCATGATCAGAAAATATATACTAGCCTATTCTTGTCGAGATATGTAGAATAAAAGGACAGCTTTGTGCTTGGCTGGTTTAATATTTTTAGAGGGCATGACCTTTGGGATTCTAATGACTCAAATTATTGCAAACTTTATCCATGTCTCAAAGTGTTCGGTGTAGCAATTGTCCCGTGGCGCATAGGCCGTGTGGGTCAAGTCACAGTCGAATGTCGTGGGTGCTTGTGTGTGCTAAATGCACTATAAGACAAGGGTATGCGCATCTCCTATCACCAATTGGTTTTGGGAAAATTGGTAGCACCTAAGGTCCTACAAGTGATATCAGAGCAAGGTCACGGGTTCGATTCCCAGCGGCAGCAATTGCTGAGAGGGAGATTGTTGGGTGTAGCAATTGTCCCGTGGCGCGTAGGCCGTGTGGGTCAAGTCACAGTCGAATGCCGTGGGTGCTTGTGTGTGCTAAATGCACTATAAGGCTAGGGTATGCGCATCTTCTATGACCAATTGGTTTTGAGAGAGCTGGTAGCACGTGAGGTCCTACATCAAGTTTTTATTATACGGATGTTTAACAGTATTTTTCAATAATTATTTATATCTTCGGTGCTTACTGTCCAAAGGTATATCTTAATGAGAAGAGGCTAATTGAATTACTGTCAGCTACAGGAGGATTTTCTTGTGTTTGAATTGATACGTTTCTTCAGTATTGGTTCATGTTTGAATTCGTCTGTTTCTTCATAGGGATCTTCTGGCCTGGTTGATTGGCGTTTTTTGTATTGCAAATGTTGGAATTGGAATCGCTCGTTTCATTAACAAAAGAAGACATATGTAATAACTCGAGCCTATAATTTTCCTTTTTGTGTTTCGAAAATCTGTCACTTTCTTCGTCAATTTTTTCATAAATTTTATAAGGAAAAACTACCTTTACATCTTTATGTTTTGAGATAATTACTCCCAGATCTCTTTAGTTTAAAACCCAATTCCTAAACTCCATGTGCTTTTCTATGAAATTGAAAATTCAATCAAATAATTTTATTAAACTCAATGAAACCCAACTCCCAGAATGTTGCCTGCTTTCACATGCCCATATCCGTGCCAAAAGACCAACGAGTTCACGGAATGTTACAAGATTATGTTGCCCGCTTTCGAATACCCATATCCGCGACAAAAGACCAACGAGTTTACGGAATGTTACAAGATCTTCCTCTCTATATGTTGGAGAAAATTGAAAGGAAATGAGTTTGCTCAAGTTACAAATTTTGGTTGATAAGATACCTTGAGTTTAATTATAATTAGTTTTTACTAATGACAAATGAAAACTAATGAGCCCTTAATTATCTACGTAATGAGTAGATGATTTTAGACTTTAGAATCACTCAATTTTGATGCATGGTGAATGAGAAATCAATGGTCAAAATAATAGAGAAAAATAGGTTGGGAATTGGCAAAAGTGATGATGTGGCCTCTAGACACATAATCACTTTGAGAAAATACCACATTGGACAAATGAAGTGAGTTAGCCACTATATATAATGTAAGAATGGTCTATTCAAATGTGCCCTAAGGGCATGAGGAGTTTTGATGGAGGGAAGATCTACGAAAGTGTCACATGCGTGCGCCGCCCGCCCATCCGGCCGCTCATGCTCGGGTTGTGGGTTCTTATTTTTTTGGAGAAAATTTCCTTGGGCTTTGGATTAATTATTTTAAACGGTGAGCGTATTATTTTTTTTTTTTTTTTTTTTTTTTTTTT